>CM062526.1:56687235-57184735 GCA_031439595.1 Pterocarpus santalinus
ACATGAAAGTGATGTAAAAAAGAGTTGCATGGTAAGATAGCATGGGAATTTGGAACCTTTATGACTGTTATAATTATGGCCTTTGAAGGTTGAATTGCATTTTTTTTTTTTTAATGTGGGTGGTGGTGGCCCTTCTTTTCAGTGTGTATAATTACAGTAAGTAACTCCATTGTGATGGTAATTAGTACTAATTACTCTGGATTAGCAGCTCTGCCACGCGAAGTTGGAAAATGATTAATGATTTCTATTCTGGCTTGAGCTTAGCTGAGAATCTGAAGTTTTTATTGAAAATATAAGAAGCAAGTATTTTGATTAATTCTGAAATTTAGACTTTTGTTAAATGATCATTAAGGGCCATATAGTGTAATAGGGTGTGCTCTAATTAATGGAGCCGCTTTGTATTATTGGGTTGTAGTTGGAGGACTTCTTGTACTATACGAGTGCCTAAGAAAGTTTCAGTTTTAGGGCACGATAAAGTGGTGTTATATCCAATCTTGCATTTGTTGTTAGAAAGCAGATGGAGAGGTTTTATTGATGCTATGCTCTTTGGCTAGCTTCATTTAATTTGAAGTTGAATTTGCCCACATTATTGTTCTTTTTGTGCCTAATTGAAACTAAACACACGACGGCCATTAATTATTGTCACTGCACGATAAATAGAGTTATTTTTTAAAAAATTTCCATGGAAAAAGACTAATAATTAAAGTTATTTTCAATGAATAATATAGGCATTTTTCCTGGCAAAATACTCTCGGGTTTGTATAAAATTCGTATAAGATTTCTAGTGAGAGGGCGTATGATTCTGAATTTACTTATAAGTAGATATATGCCAAAAAGGGCCTAATGTTGCGAGAATACTGGCCAAGAGTACAATATCAGTGCTTCTATACAACTCCATGGTGGCAAGTAGATCAGCATAAAATAGATTTGTCGATCGTGGTTTACAAGAAGTTTTTGTGCGGAAGTTTTTATTGTAGATGTATAGGCTAATTTTTATTAGCTCTTAAGTTATGTAAGTCATGTTAAACTTATTTTTTTTATCAACATAATTTTATACATATATTAGAAGATAATTTATATGAAAAATCATACTCTAAAACTTTTTTATACGTTATCTCTGAAATTGATGCAGTCTCGAAGATTGAAACTTACGGGCCGTTGAAAGACAATGGCGTCTTGTTTATTTTATTATTATTATTATTATATTTTATTTATTGTATTCCATATAGATTTGTAGAGTGGAAAGTGCGAGATATTTTAAACTTTTTGCGATGGCAAATTCTTCATTTGAATTTGAAAATAGTGTTTAAGCTACTTCTCATGGTTTAAATTCTTTGCAACTTGATTCAATTTGTAAAGAACATTAGGTGATGGAGTGGGTCATAATTGTCACATGCCAGCAGGGGCGGATTTACACACATATATTTGGGGGCATATATGCCCCACTAAGATCTTGAGATTTTTATTATTAATATATAGGTGTATATATATTTTTTTATTTTTATTATTTTATTAAATTTAATCTTATATTAAAAAATAAAAATTATATGAAAATTTTAATTATATTTATATATTATTCTCTGTTTTAAATCATTAAATTTTCTGAACCCATTATTGCTATCGTTATCATGAAATTTTCAAGTTCAATGCTTTTATAACTCAAACTCAAACTAATCACGCAAGCATCAGCCTGACACATTCGATCCAAACTAGACACACTCTAGTTTCAAGATTAGTCTCAGAGGATCCGATTTGACTGGAAGAGTAACACTAAATCCAATGTACTTACACCAAGATCCTGATTTTAGAAGGTAATTTCTGTTGGATGCTTCCTATAATACACTCTTTCCGGTTAATAATACTCCTAATTGTTAATTTGAGTAAAATTTTTTATAATAATAATTATTTTTATATATTAATATAATATTTAATATTAATTTTTTAATTTTATTAATTGAAAGAGATAGCTATTTTTACTATATAATAAAATTATACTTTCTATCACACAATTAAATTTAATAAAAGCATTTGACAAAATTATACTATAATTATATATTAATTTTAAATTTCTTAATATGTGTGAAAAGAATTAAATTAACAAATATTATGAATCGAAAAGAGTAGTTGACAAGACTGATATGGAATTTCCACCAACTTAATGGTTGTTGATAACCTAGAATTAATATCAAGTGAAAAGATAATTAATAATGTAATTAAAGAATTGATTAAAAACATGAAAAGGGTTAAAAGGGAGAATGTGGTCATCTATGGAATAAAGGGTGCACGAGATGACACCTTGATTGGCAAATTCCTAGAAAGAATGACCATGTTCCTCCTTGGGAACTATTTGTGTTTGTGGATTGGAAGGATTTTGGGATGTTGTGATACCTTGAGATGTGAGACCTCTGAAAGGGACATTATTCTCAGCCCATTGGTTAGGATGGCTGGAGCTCTGTAAAGACGCCCTCGAACTTGTCTTTTCCCAACCCATTGACCAGCAAAAGCTTGTACTAGGTTTATACTAAAATAGAAAGATTCTTGATGACCTACCTCCCTTATATGCCTTTTGACATAACCAAAATGGGTTACCTGATAAAATAAAAGCTACAAAAAGTGATTCACGTCTTTCTAAAACAGGGACATATCCTTTTCATGTTGGTCAAAGGGGACTCTGTCCCTATCGCTATCTTGGGCCAGGGGAACACCTTGGAGCCCAAGGTCCTAAGAGAAGCAATAGTAACAAAAACAACAAATCAGTCTAAGACATGGACCAGGGATAAAAAACACATCCATCCATCACCCACAACCAACTCTCTCACATACATAGACCATATCTACAACCAAGTTCACTAACCCACACCAGAACACCACGTTCTTGAGCTTGCAACACTCACCCATAACCAAAAAACACAAAAGCTAGCACCTAGAACCTATTTCTGCTACTGAGTGTGTCTCACAGTAGTTCAACGATAGTATCCCATCATCCCCCCAAGGGCTGGAGTGGTGACAGTATTCGTTTTCTTTCAAGGTTATAGGACGAATAGTTCCTCTTAATCTCACCTTACTCGCATTTTTCCTCCAAAACTTACAAATCTAGATCTTTTAATCTTGGCTTAGAGCACAATCTTTTGCTAAGAGAAAACAGGTTCAGAACAATGGCAGTAACGAATCTAGATGAAATATGTACCACCGTGCAAGAGTAAGCATGCCCCTTGGATCCCCATAAATGGGGTACCTAAACAGACTTAAGATATGTTCTTTTTCCAACATAAACACTCACCAATGATTTCATTTTCTCTAGGTAGGAGCAAGAATAGGCTTGTTTATATTATCTTATTTTGAAAAAAAAAATGTTTGGAAACTGAAATTTTATGTTTAATTTGATAATTTTAAATCTTAAAAGTTGTTTTCTACTCATTTAATTACACATGAATATTTCTTTTTCGAATTGGAATTACACATGAATATTAGTAATTAGCGATTAACTAAAATAAATACTCAAAGCAAATCTTTTTATGAACGAAAATTGATTAGATGCTCCTAAAATAAAATAAAATAGTTGATACCTATTTAACTTTGTTGGCAATCATTGTTTCTCATTTTATTATAATTTTAATATAATTGTTAAAATATCGAATATTAAATGATCCTGTAGGCCATAAACTTTTTCTTATACGTCTAAAGAAGACCTTTCTTGAAGAGTTTCAGGCTTCCAGCAACAATCGAAAGGATGATATCAATATCATGATCAAGGGGTTCCAGCACAATACGGCAAGCAAGATGAGTTTCAGTTGATTGAGTTCAACTTTTGACTCTGGAAAGTGACAACGATATAACATGACAGATTCAACCATGTGACATCAGTTCAGTTTCCCAGTTCCATCCAGAATCACGCGTGAGCAAACAATCCGACATAACTATTGTGCCAAGCATATAAGGGAGAAGGCGAGAAGCACGGAAATTCCTTGTCCAAAGAAAACGTGCTAAAATAGGATGAAAATCTTCTGTGCCTAATTTTTGTCTCATTTCCTGTCTCATTAACCAAAAGATGATACCTGGAAAAAATTATAAGTTTTGTAATTGTTATGAATGTCCACATTCAATGGGAGGATTAGAAACTATAAAAAAGGAACTGACCGACGATAGGGAGAAGAACAAGAAGCACTTTATATGAAAAAAGGGGTTCAAACTTCAAACCTCAAACTTGGAAGAATGCTGATTTAAGCTTTGAGGCTTTAATTTTGAAGGGGAACAAATCAATGCTGATATTGACGTAAGGGCAAACAGGCTGCCTAACCCTGATGCTAATGGAACCATTTTCAAACTATTTCAATGCTCGCCACCTTTCATTCCTAGCAAGTACATGTATTTACTTTAAAAAAAAAATTGTAAATAAATTTTTGGAGTATATCACATCAAAATAACTTTAGTATCAAAGAGGTTTAAATTAAATTTTTGTTAGATTATATGAGTGTATATATATAACTTCAAAAAATTATAAAGGCTTAAATATATTTTTTTATCCCTATAAAATTAGTGAGTTCTGATTTTAGTCCTTATAAATTTTTTCTTTTATTTTAATCCAAAAATTTTGGTTTTAGTTTTTACTGTTATTCTGTGTCCATTAAGTGATGATGTGGACGACAAAGAGTCATATTACTGTTCCCACATGGCAGCTTAAATATAATATTAGTCCCTATGATTTTGGTTTTAGTCCCTAATTTTGTTTTTTTTTTTTTTTTGATTTTTGATTCAAACATTTTCAAAAGTTTTTGTTTTAATCTCTACCATTAGTTTGTCTCCATTAAAATCTCTTTTTACTCTTCTCCATTCTCTAACCCCCACCCTCCCCCTGCCTTTTTGCCCCCAAATGACAAAGGAGTTGTCATATGAACTTTATCCAATATAAAAAAATAAAATTGAAACATCTCAAACCTAATTCACACTTAATTTAAGCATTGATAGACTAAAAAAAAATGACAAGCAAAAACAAAATCTAGGGAACAATAATACAGGGAGGGAAAATAGGGGTATAGAGCTACGGCGATGGAGATGACAAAGCTGGTGGTGCCACAGTAGAAAGGTAATGGTGAGATGGTAATTTTATAGTCGTAGAGGTGTGGCACGAAGACATAGTCGTTCATGGTTAAGCTTGCACAAAGGGTAGTTGGTGGCTGAGTGACAGCGATATGGTCAGTATAGGACACAATGGAGGAATAGTTTACGATTGTGAAGCAATTTCTTATTAGACAGAGGCTATTAATGGCCTAGCTAGGCGGCGAACAAAGACTACATGATAGAGAATGCTTGGATGACAATATTGCCACAACAGTTTATGGCTAGGCAGAGAATGTGGTGGTGTTGTTGTGCTCACGATCTCTTTATGGAGAGAGGGAAAGTGGGTGGGGGCTAGAGGGGGAAAGGGGGCTAGGTGAGGGTAGAGGGTGGAGTTGGAGGGAAACTATAGTAGAAAGAAGTATTATTTTAAGAAAAAAAAAGAAAATAGAGGGGTTAGAAACAAGATAATTTATAATTATAGGGATTAAAAACATATTTAAATCAACAATTAACAAAGGTAGGCTAATGATAGGACTAAAATCAAAGTTTTTGGAGATATTTGGATCAAAACCAAAAAAAAAAAAAAATTTAGAGACAAATTAAAATCATAAGGACTAATATCATATTTAAGTTGCTACGTGGAAAGGTTGATATGGTTCTCTGTCATCACTTAATGGAGGCAGAATAATGGTATGGATTAAAATCAAAACTTTTGAAAATATTTGGATCAAAATCAAAATAATTTTTTTTATAGAGACCAAAATCAGAACTTGTTAATTTTTTAGGGATCAAAAACATATTTAGCCAATTATAAAACATAATTTTTAAATAACATTAACTTAGTTAAGAATTCACAAAAGAATGAAAGGTTAACCAAATTATTTCAACCAAAAAATATCAAGATATTGAAGAGAGATAAGGGGATGAGGGAAGGAATGTAGACAATAAACGGTTGTCTCCTTTGTACTTTGCTTAGCCAAATTCTCTAACACATGCCGCTTTGGATGTGATGTGGTAAATCTTAATTACAATTAACAAAAACAATTGTCTGCACTTAGGAATATATAAAGTATTTAAAAAACTCGAATTAAGTTAGTTAAAGTTTAGTAGCCTGATGGTTTAGACCAAAAAGTTTAAAAGACAAAAATATATTCTTTATGATAATAAGAACTAAATTTACTGTGCATGTAGAACTAGTTTGACCAAGTATTACTCACGTATGCACTTCATATATCACAAAATATTACATTGAACCGTTTAGATGTCAAATAATTACAGAGACCAAATTAAAACAAATATTATATCATGAAAGCTTTATTCTAAATATTTAATTTATATGCATTATCAGTATAAAATAAATTTATATAGACATTCAATTATGTATTATCATATTAGTAAAACTATTTGATCCAATCATCTATTACTTTAAAAATCTAATATTAAAAGCATCTATTTTACATTTTCAGTGCATCATAACTAATCTCTTATTTAAACTGATATACATACAAACAATAATTTTTTTATTGAAAGTCTAAAGGTTGAGTCATTGAATGTATACCTAGTCTTGAAGAGTGCCCCATTCGTTTTTCCTCCCCCCACTACTCTTCTTTCCTTTCTATGTGATCTTTTGTTTCTTGTTGCCTGGTCCATTTCTAATGGCGGAAAGGAAATGTTATGTGACGTACTCCTAACAAGCCTGCCTAATTACATAATCAAGTTGAAGATGGTGGAGCTTAATTTGTCCAAATTAAGTTGCGTGGATTATGTCCTAACTCAGAACAAGCTACCCCGGCAGTGGACCCAGTCAATGTTATTTTGTAGAGGCCATTCGGGCTTACCCTACCAAGTACTAAACAAGGCCATGTCCACATCGTCTTCTTAAAGACCAAAAAATAAGCATGAGAGTTTAATTAGTTATTTTGAATACATTAATTATTTATGATCAATATTATTTAACAGTGATTTTCTTTATTTTTCCTTTCCTTGTTTGAGCAATGACAAGTACAGAACTACATATCACTGATTTCATAAACTACTAATGAATCAAAGGCACGCACTAGTAGAATGTAAAAGTTAAGAAAATGCTAGAGAGTCAGAATATTTGCTTAAATTTATTTGCCACAATGATATAATATACGTGACTTTTGAATTGATAAGGGAATTATATTACTTTAATTCATCAAATGATCACTCTTATTTTCTAACAAAAATTCTGGCAATTTTTTTCTGACATAGTAGCATTTATACTTGCTCACCAAAATAACAATAATTAGAGTAAAACCTGTCCTAAAAGGGTAAGGCAAAAATTTTGCACTCAACTATGGTTAAGGAGATTGTTAAACCCAACTAATACCAGTCCTTGACAACAACCAGCTGAGTTTATTATATGCACAATAACTTCGGTCGTAGTCAAATCGAAGCACTGCTGTGTCCATTTCTCTTTTATTTATAACAGCTGTGATTGACATGAATCCTCTTAAATTTAATAGAATGGTCTTATTGGTATATGGTCCCTTCCTCCTAGTACAGTTCAGCCACATTGGCATCTTTCTCTGTAAACTGTAGCTGTTGCTTCCCTCTTAAAACGTGCACACAGTGCAACTAGTTTCAGTTTCAGCTCGTTGATCATGTTAATTCCAAAGCACCAAAAGGACAAAGAAAAGTGTGGTCCCTCTTTCAACCAAAGCAACACATGCTTTCACTATCCCATATAAGATGAATTGGAAGGTACTATTGAGTTCTTGTTACATAACTCATTACTCTTGTCTGTTACAGACTAAGTTGGCTAGTACAACCACATAGCAATTCTTCAAGGGCCCTACTTGAGTGATTCCGTTGGTCAAAATGCATGAGAGCATTGATATTTACAGTTGATGGCTGGACTCCTCCTTTCCTTCTTGGTCTTTCCGCAGACCTCAAGAATGAGAGAAAGAATTTGCTGCAACTGTGAAAAACTTTTAACTGTAAAGCACATGTAGTAGTTCAGTTGTTGAGAACAATAACTCGAGGAGCTTAAATACTTGTCATGCCATTCTCAACATTTACATAAAATTCTCTCATTTTTAAAATCTTAGAACAAGTAAAAGCAATGAACTAATTGGTGAAATAATCAATCCCTGACATGCCTTATATGTTAGAAAAGGTAAAGTGTTACCAATGAATGCATAGGTGAGTTGACAAGAGTTGTTTTAACTTAACTAGAGGTCTTGGATTCAAATTTTGAATATGTAATTGCATTAAAATTTAGATAGGAGAATTTTGCTGTCCAAATAGTTTCATTCAACTCTAACAGCATTGCCTCCGGTAGAAAGACTTGTGGTTTCAACCAAAAAGAAAATATTAAGTGTTTGATTGGACTAGAGTTTTGTTGAATTTGGTAGAACTCTTTGCTTTTTTTGGTAAAGATCTGCATAGTTAGCCCCATAAATTAAGGACAAATCACATGTTTAAGTTTTTGTTTTTTTCACACTGTTGTCATTTTACATTATTGTCTACTTCAATAATATAGTCCATGGCAGGACCACAGAATGCACAAGGGTAATGTACTTATAAATAAAAAGCAACCAACGTGTAATAATTGAAAGATTTACCCCCATTGTTCATTAGCTGTCAGGAATTAATTAGAGCCTGCCCAAATCTTAACGGAAGCTTTTCAAGAGCTGGACATGATACATACAACTTGTTTCCCTTTTCTTAGGACAATAAACTCATCTCCATGTTGAAAATATAACAAACAGGACCAGCTGTGGCCAACTTATTTAGAGGGTAACTTGGTCATTTCATGAACATCTCTTCAATCTTTTAACCCAGTTGTCACATGCTCCGAAGCTACTTTCATGTGGCCACATGCTTGGGACTTGCCCCATGTTATAGTCCCTGCATGCAGGAGGGGGGGGGGGAGTCAAATTAAAATCTTATCTTTCTTTGACTAAGCAGTATAATTTTAATATACAATTAGCATACTTATGCTCATTTGTTAAGCCTTAATATAAGTTGAAATAATGTGATCCCCTTCCGTCTTTTCTTGTGAGTTCTTCTGCAAAGCAGAGACGATTATAGGCAACGTGAGAGAGAAATGCCTATATACATTCACTTGATCTGCAAAATGTTTACCATTGATATCATCACATGATTTTGTCATTTCATTGAGATAATTTATTTCTACAGAAGTTTTTTGATACTTACAAATCGACTTTATTGATATTTCTTGGGGGCTTGCAGCCTCCAATCTTAAGATAATCTGAACTGTTTTTCTTATTTTTTATTTGTTAACAGTTAAGGGAATCCGACATTTGTAATATCTTTTCAACCAAGCTAATTTCTTTTTATATTTAGCTTTTGGATTCTATTAACTCTATTCTAGCTGCCCATTTGATCTATCCCAATTTCCAAGTGACACTGACCATCCTAAAATCTTTTTAGGAGTGTGTAAAATATATATGAATTAATTAAGATGTTTGGTAATTAATGCCCTCTATAAATTTGAAAAAATTTTCAGTACTTTCCCTCCTTATCCATGAAATGGTAAAGTATAATGGAAGAAATAAACAAAAATTAAATTAATAAACAAATAAACAAAAGCATGCAGACACAGGTGTTTAGACTTACATGCAAAGAATGGCTAATGAAAAAAGCTTTTGTCTTTTACTTCCCAAGGCGTCCATGTGCTGTCCCTATATTCTAAACAGTACCATAGGTCACTTGTTTCGGGTTTACCAGACCATTTCATTTTTATAATCTCACCGTCCTGACAGTTAAAAGAAAGAGGGATTAAAAATTAGATGTAACATTAAAAGCACTCTCTTCTCCTTTATAAAATCACAATTCTCATGCATATGATAGAGCACAACCCTCAGTCGCCAAGTCCACACAAAAACTGCAGCATCTCTTCTCTCAGTACCCCAAAACTAAAAGAATAAAGAATAAAGAAAAAAGGATGGTGTCCCTTGAACCTGTTCAGAGTAACCCCAGATCCATTGATGCACCTTCAAGTCCTAGAATATCTTTCTCAGCTGAGTTCTTAGATGAAAACAACTTCATCTCCATCAGTCCAAACCCTGAGTATGAAGGAGCTGAAGAGAAGGAACGTGCAGAAAGAGCAAAGAATGCAGATTTTGAGTTCCTCTCAAGCAATGTGAGTAACAATAACACAGTGTTAACTGCTGATGAGCTTTTCTTTGAAGGGAAGCTCCTTCCCTTTTGGCAGATGCAGCATCTTGACAAGCTCAACAAGATCAGCCTCAAGGCCAAAGATGGAGAGGGAGAAGATGAAGAGGAAGAAGAGGAGGTGGCGAGCAACAACAAAGAGGAGAGTAGAGTAAACTGGTTTGTGGATGATGACCCATCTCCAAGGCCACCTAAGTGCACTGTTCTATGGAAAGAGTTGCTGAGGTTGAAGAAGCAACGTGCTTCTTCTTTGTCACCCTCTTCTTCTTCCTCATCTTCATCATCTTCTGCTAGTTCACTCGGTGATGTAGCTACCAAAGAAGGGAAAGAAGGATCAAGGAATAATAAGGAGCAGCATGTGAAGAGGATAAAGAAAGGGTTGGAGAGGACAAGGTCAGCTACTATTAGGATTAGACCAATGATAAACGTGCCAATTTGCACCCAGGTGAAGAGCAGTGCCTTGCCACCTCTTTTTCCACTTAAGAAAGGAAGAGTAGAGAGGTAAACTACGAGATTTTTGGAGCTTGAGTTTGTTTAGTTTGATCCTCGATCAGAGTTCTCAAATGAGTTTGTTTGGTTTATTTCTTTTATTTGTTCCAACAAATTGTGTTTCCATGCTAGCGTAGGTGTTAATTTGGTTGGATCTCAGAGATTACAATGTAAATTCTGACTTTGTATAATCATTGGATTGTGCATTCCCTTGTCATCACTGGAGGCCAGTAATATTTTTTCCGCATGTGTGGGTAGCATATTAGGAAAGAAGTGAAGAGGGGGGGGGGGGGTCATGTCACATGATCGATGCAGAGTTCCTCAAGATGTCAGTCCCACATGGGGATATATCAGCAACAGAGATCTGATCAACGGACAAAATATTAATGAGTGGTAGGACTTCTGAGATGAAAAATAAAGCAGTTTCAGTGTACGCATGAGTAACCATTTTGAAAGTATGTCAAGCATTTCAAACACAAAAATTCTTAATGACAAGTCATAGGAATCTTTTACATTAGCAAAATAAACAATGACCCTTTGACGAGATTTAAGGGTAAAGTGCATTCACGGTTGTGGGTTTGAACAATAGTTCAATAAATCGATAGCAGAAAAAAATCAGAACATATATATGCTAAGGTACTGCAATGTTTGAACACTGCCAAAGATTATACATTGAAGCTGTACATGAGAGCAGTGAGTGGAACTTGATTTTTTTTCAAAAGAAATTAATAATGCCAATTAGTTTACAGTGACATATACTTTTAATAAATGTATACTTTAAATGGTATCGTAGATTTAATATAAATCAACCAAAAAAAAAAAAGGCAATTTCATATTAGATAAAAACGTTATAACCACAATTTTCTCTAATAAGAACTAAGAAGCATGAATTTAAGTAATTGAAAAAAAAAAAATGAATCTCGGATTACACATTTGCCTGGTTATATAAAATGAAATTAAGGATGTCTTGTTTTAAGAGAGAAAAATTAGATGTTATGTCAGTTTTGTTTGGTTACAAGAAAAATATGCGAGACAATTAAAAGCAAAGTATAATTTATTTGCATTTCAGTCCATAAAATTAATTTTGATTAATCGTATAATATGAAAGTGTGATATTTCACCCGTTATCATGCAAATGAAAACAAAATATCAAAACTGTCTCAAGTTTCATGTTTTTATTTTCACATATACAATTAAAACAAACACTTGTTAAGTTGCATCTTCAATAACATTTTCATTCACCTAAGTTGAACCCAACAATTATCAAAACTAAATATGCAGTCTTAAAAAATAGAATAAAACCAAAATGACTTACAAAAGTACGAAAAACAAACATCGCAAGGTCCTTAAAAAGATTGAATAAAATAATAAAAAATGCCTATACAAGGATATTTAAGATACAATTTTCAAATTACATTCCAATTTTCAAGGGATTGAGAATTAAACTTGAATGAATATAGTAAGCCAAATCTGAAAGCACATTCAAAGTTATAAACAAGAAATCTGTATGTCCTCCGGCAAGAGAAAGCTGAAATGAAGTTCAATCTTCAATTGACGAGTTGACAATGAATAACTCCTTCAAAATTAGAATAACCTAAGCACAAAAAGAATCAAAATTTCTTCACAAAAGTTAAGTCTTAATCTTGACCATGGCAGGCATTGAGCAAGTCCCTCAAGGTGCTGGTGCAGGTGATAAGAAATTATTTCCTGAAGTTCTGTTTATAAACATGCAGAAGTCAGCAAAGCAACAATTTTAAATCCCATGGTAACAAGATAATAGGTTTTCTTATTTACCTGAGGTTCAGTCCTGGTTTTCCAATGAGGTTTGCAGGAACTTGACCTGTCAAATTGTTGTTTTGCAGAAATCTGCAACAGCAAAAAGGGGAGGCCAATCAGGTAACATGAAACAACAAAGAAAAGAAAGAAAATTATAGGATAGGGACATGCAATACTAGAACTGAGCAGTGACTGGCAGATCTTCCTCAAGAGAGGATGACAGCCAGGATTGAAAAGATACAAAATTTCCAAATAACCATAATGTATAAGTAGCACTATCTTTGGGCCACAGTCATGTACAGTTGTATACAATGTAGCTGTATAGGCTGACTTAATTTTCTACTGACAATTGGAACTAATCAGAAAATACTCGAGATAAAGTGGGAGGGTCAGAGGGGAAAGTTCAACACACAGTTAGCAAAGGAAAAGCAATTTGATTGTATCTTCTAGTATATCTTAGAGAGGGCAGAACTTACACTTCATGCAAGCTACTGATGTTCCCTAGGGATGAGGGAATCTCTCCTTCGAATTGATTGTCTTCCAAGTGCCTTAAAATACAATAACAAATATTGAGTTCCATGAATACATCGTAGTTCTCTCTGATTTCAAACATTTAGGTTGTGCAAATTGCATACAACACGAGTTGCTTCAACATACAAAAATATCTGTTTCCATTGAATTAATATTGTAGGGTAGCTACAGCCAGTGATCTAAATATTCATATGCTAAAAGATAAATCATTTTTTTAGGGGGAAAAAAAAAAGGAAAGATGTAACTTACAGTGTCTCTAACATTGTTAGTGAACTGAGGTTAGGAATCTGTCCTGACAAACTGTTATTCCCAAGCCAGCTGCAAGAAGGCAATGGTTTCACAATAATTTTTTTTTTCAGTATATCAATAAAAAAAATTTTGATACTAGTTTTCATGAACTGAGATCTAGACTTAAGAACCTACATGTTAGCCAGAGCTGTCATATTGGCAACAAAAGGAGATAAAGATCCTGAAAGATCCATACTTGTCAAATTTCTGAAAACAACAGGAAATCATAAGTAAGCAGCGCATTTACATAGCACAATAGGATTGGAAGGACAATGTTACGCTATGACAACTCAAAGTCTGAGCTTACAAAGTCACTACTCGGATGCGGGGACCCTCGGAGCATGTGATGCCTGTCCATGAGTACTGCCGAGGCATACAAGGATCACCACTCCAATCAAGTGGAGGATTTCGGAGGCTCTCTTTTATCCTTTCCAAAGCAATAACTGTCAAAAGAAAGTTCCCCTTTTAAAAACCTTGCATGTTCAGGATTAGCATATAAGTGCACTGCAACTATAATGGAACAACTATGTAGTATATATAGCCATTACTAATATAAGACCAATTTGAAACTGCGGCATTTACTTGATTGCCACTGTTTGGTTGAGTGACAGAAAAGATCTTAGGTTAAGCAGCATTGGTATTGGAGAAATGTTTCCTCTCTTTCACATGCTTAAAAACACCTATTTTGTGGTTGGCTATAAAGTGCCTTCCTGGCCATAAGATTATCTTAGGAATGAACCATAGTTAATTGAAGAAACATGAAACCAGAAGCTATACCATCTCGAGTTGAAGTTCTTCCCCCAAGTGACAGCACATCAAAAACTTCGCCAGCATTGATTAAGGGGCCCAAGGATGAATCAGCAGCAGGGGTCAAAGTTACAGTTGTAGGACCAGAAAGAGGCCACTGGTTGGCAAAGACAACAACACCTGATGGGATCGCATTCAAGTTGGGGTAATAAGTTATACCATTCACACTGATGTTGAAAATTCTTGATCCTGCAGCGTTATCAGCAAAGTATAGAGCAACATAGTATTTGGAGCTTGGAAGTGATGCTGTCGGCCATCGCAATTCCAAGGATTCCAATTGATTAGATCCAAGATGTGTCTCAAATATTTTCAGAGGTGGAATATTCCAAAAACCAGAAGCAGAAACATTATCAGTGTTTGCTTTGGAAAGATTACTCTGCCCAAAAGGCTCCCATATACGGTCAAACTGATCATCAGGATATCTGATACAAATTTTTTTTTCAAAAAAGAAAAGAAGAAAAATCAGCATTAGAGGTAAGGGGGAAGAAAAAGAACAAGAAGTAGAAAAAGCAAACTTGGTAAATCCAATATACTAATTTACATATATAAAATTCTAGTTTCTGTTCTGAAATTAATCCATAGGCTTCTTGAATTACCTTGCAACCTATGACATGTTCATTCACTAGTCTCTTTTCTAAAGGTTACAGTTCTTTCTCATCAAATTACTGAAGGGGAAAATTTTCTAAGGAATCAATCAAATTAGGAGAATTCCTTGGCTAAGCATCCCAAGATTTCCATAAACTCCACAAGATAACCAAATCACTAGAAAGGGCAGCCCAATGGACGAGGCTCCCACCTAATGGAGTCCCGTAGCCAATGAGGCTGTTTTCAGGATTCGAACTCATGATCTAGGTCATAAGACAGAAATTTTTCCATTGTACCAAGGCTCACCCTCACAAGATAACCAAATCATTACATTAAAAAAAAAAAAAAATCTTGAATTTAATCAAATGAGGTTATAAAACAATCATTAATTCAGCAAAAGCCAAAACGGCATTAACTTTAATCACTTTTTCGACACGGATGGCAAAGGAAAAAGAAAGCCAAAGAAAGAAAGAAAAATAGTACTGACCGAATTGGTGGTCCGGAATATCCAAAACTGTTCCTTGCAACCAATCCGAGTCCAAACTTGGTGAAATCCGTGGTGTTGTAGAGTGAACCCCCAAGAATCAGGAACTCCAAAGTAGATATAAACGGGTCAGAATCCGTGTAAGTATTCGACCCAATACACAAGCTCATGGTCTTCCCCTGACCCAAGAATACCCCTTCGTAGAACGTTGAGTTGCCATTAGCATAATCCACCGTGGTGTTGACCACGCTCCAGAGAGTGCCATCGACGATCTGGTCGAACACCGGCGGCGAAGGGTGGTCGGGGCCGTTGACCCCGCCGTAGAAATAGGTGGTCCGCACCATGTACTTTGCACCGCGATACACGGGAACACTGTAGCAGTGCTTCTTCACCTGAACAGGGAAGGACCTCACGGTTCTCAGAGTTGGAACCAGAACAGGGGATGTCACGTTCTTGGGTGTCCCCGTTGAGATGAACCCCGAATCGGGAAGCCATTCACGACCCTCGATTTCGGTCCCCGACAGTGCCCCACAGTCAATAAGAAAACCTGGGAATTGCATAAATTTCTCAGGAAACAAGAAAAGAACAACCTTTTACGAAGACAGAACAATCGTTAAAAAAGAAAGCAATGAAAGGGGAAGTACCTTTGGGGGGTGTTAGAGAGAGGGAAAGGGTGAAGAAGGGTAAGAAGAGGAGGAGGTAGAGGAGGTGCTGCATGGTGGTGGGAATGGGAAAGAGAGAATTGATGTTGAGTGTTAAGGTGGCTTTGGTTTTGGTTTTAGTTTTGATTTGTCAATAATTGTTTTGTTGTTGTATTGAGTATGAATGTGTTGAAGGGGTCTTTGGTGAGTGAGAGGGAAGAAAACAGGAATGTATCAAATGAAGAAGGCGCAAAGGAAAGCAAAGAATATGGATAGTTGGAAGGGGGACGCGGGAAACGAAGTTTACCAGTCAGACTCGGAGAGACGGCACACACGTCTTTGCTCGTTTTGTATGGTGTCGTTGGAAACATAAAATATTAAAAAATGGAAAGAGCCGGTTGTGTTGTGTTGGGGCAGAGAGCATTAATTAGTGGGACGGGCGTTTTGTTCTCCATTCACCTTTGACTTTTTTATAGTTGATTTGGTTTGGTTGGGAGCTACACCTATCACTCTCTATATTTCTATTTTCTAAACACCAGTTGATAAATTATAATGTTTTCTTTCAGGTGACTTTGGCGGGGGCAGGTTGTGAAATGTGAAGATTTTGTCCACTTTGTTGTAAGTTTTAGGTCATGTACTTGTGCACGGTAATATTAACACCTTTTCGAATGTGATTGTGCATAGAAAGTATTTTCACAGCATTTTACTTCTTCATAGGTAAGGAAATTTATAGAAAGTGTTTTAATGCAATTGTAAATATTCAAAGGTAATTCAACAGTGAAAAAGGGTATTTGGCTTATTCAAAAGTACATTAATTATTTAAAAAATATTAAAACCTTTAAAAGCAATTAGATTATTAAATTTTAAATAAATCAAAGACTATGAAACAATACCCCACAGGATGAAATGCATGGTGCTCCAAACTTACCTAATACATACTTTAATTTATTTGTTACATATTAAAAGTTTAAGTTAGTTACTTGGTAAATTAAAATTAAAAATAAAATGAATTTATTTACAATTATAATATTAAGTAATAAAGGCTGTGTGTACGTGCTAAGTAATCTTATTGAGAGGACCAAAATTAATATTCTAGAGAATGAAATTGTTGAAAAGGCCTTTCAGTCACAATATTGTTAGTCTAACTAGTGAAGTTGTTGTTACTTGTCTAAAAGAAAAGATTAAAAAAAATTACAATTATATGTTACAAACTAAAAGAGGTCATTTATGTTATAACATTTTTGCACTGATAATATCTTACACAGGCCTATCTTCTTGTACTAGCTGTCTCAGCGGGCCCAAACTATGTTTTTTGTTGGAGCCACCAGGTTGAAGACCAGCAATCTTTGAGCTAACTGATATTATACAATAACTTTATAGGCTTTACATGATCAAGCCCATCCATTTTCATAGACCATTAAACTATGCTCTTTACATAAGCCCAACAGTCACAGTGAGCCGAAAAACCTGGAGTGACACAACGATTATATTGTCATCAACAAATGGGAGTTCATTGGATTCTCTTGTGTAATCCATTTGGTCGTACGTAATGCAGTTTCCTGATATTGACAGCTGAGGCCTACGTTCTACTTTCAAAACATATTTTTGGTTCATCAAGATCAGGTAGGCCCGCATACTTGTGTACTTAAACTTTGCATGAAGTTTCTCGTGGACCAACAATCAACTATGCTCTTGTGACAAAATTTATTATTAATTTTTTTTATTATTATTATTAGGATAAATTGCATTTATCCCTTTAAAATTTTATGATATTGTAGATATCCCAAAATTTCTACAAATATTGCACTTTGCTCCACTTCTTCACAGGTTTCCGAGTTTTGACTTCCAATTTCATTTTTTGCAATATCAAATGAGAAATAATCATACCAAAATGAAATCGAAAATCGTAAATTAGAAATCAAAATCTTAAAGTTGGAACTCGAAAGTCCATGAAGGAGTGAAGTAAAATGCAATATTTATAAAAATTTGAAAGTATCTGTAATATTATAAAATCTCAAGGGATAAGTGCAATTTATTATTATTATTATTATTATTTAGAAATTAACATTTTACTTGTTCATATGCACTATGCCCACCCATGTAAATTCCATTCATGACAAAATTGCCCTCCTCTTCCTTTTTGGGGGAGGGTTGAAAAATTAAGAGGTATGTTATTTGTATATTTTAAAATTTTAGACATCTCAATACTTTTTTTTTTCTATTTTTCTCTCTGCATGAGTGGATTTCACTCATTACTTTTTTTTTATAATTTTTTTATTTCTTCTCTCTTTAAGTATCCAAAGGTATCTATCAATCCAATGATTAAAGAAAATATTTCTCAGAAAACTAATTGATGAGTACAAAAATACGCGTGAATTACTGTATTGTCTGTGTGGTTGGTGCCGTGTAATCCTTGCACCATGATGCATTTGTTGGTAGCATTTTGGTTAATTTGTGCCCACACACGAATCCACAATAATCCAACCTTCCCTTTGAGTCGACCACTAGAACTAAATTAAAATCTCACATCTTTTGCCCTACATATGTAATTTTAAATTTATTATTGCAACTATATAAGAAACTATTAGTTTTATTTCGTTATTATAGATCAAAACTTAAAGCAGCTCATTATCATTGGAAGTGCTAGGTCATAATTAATTTTGACTCAACGTGTGGTGATATGGATACAGCTGATTTTCAATATATGTACCTCCAGATTGATATGAGATTCTAACTTCTAAGATTATGTGGTACTGTTCTTTTCACTGGTGCAACATACTTAGCATTAATTTCAGTTTGACGCAACAATTTGTTTTACTCAGATACATTACAAAGAGGTATTTAATTTAAAAATGACATTTGAGTATAACTAGCTTTACTTATTATTTTTCTATACCAAAAACCAATGTTACATTTTGTGCACATGATTGAAAATTTCATTAAATAATATCATTTTAGAATAATTTTGCACTATCGGATGATGTGCATGTTTGGTAATAGATTAATTTTAAAAAATAATCATTTTTTAATAAACATCTCAAAAGCTTTTTAATAAAATGCTGTTCTAAATTTAAAATAAGTTTATCAAAAAAACACTTATTATATTTCTCTCTCTCTCTCTCTCTCAAAAAAAAAAAAAAAAAGAAGAAGAAGAAGTAATAAGAACATAATGATAATGTTTAATTTACATATGACTAAAATATGCTTAAGTTATTTTGACGTGTGATCATGTAATCAAAATTATAACCACTAAAGTGTATCATTTTATGCAAAAAAGACTTAAGGTCTAGCAAAAGAGGTCCGTTATTTGGACCCTCTCAAAAGGATGTCGGATGACATCGTGTGAGAGTAAAAAGTGAGATATGAGGAGAGAGAAGAAAAAAGAGAAAAAAGTAGGTGTGAGACCCATATATTTATGTTTGTGGGTGTTGAGAGTGTCGATAGAGGAAATGGTACAAATCCCTTTTCTCCTAGCAAAATAGATGCACGAATAGAATCATCTATATGTATTATAGTGTATATTTAGAGTACTGAATTTGCCACAAGGGCAATATGCATAGTACTATGAGTCCGATACAATGTTATTAATCAAATTTATATTTCATTTATAACATAGAATTTATATTTGAGACGTGAGTTAATTATTTGAAACTATCGAAGTACCATAAAAGAAAAGCGTACCAGCACGACGCTACGGTATGGTAGACCACAACATTTTGATTAAATGTAATGATTGCCACACCCGAATGTGCATCCAAGCTGGCCCCATATTTTCCACTGGTCCCACTCTTTTAACCCCCACTAACCAAGCACGCGCACTCTAGCATTTACCTTCCTTTGCCCCTTTTTCTCCGGCGGGAGCGCACGTTAGTCTAATAACCGAAAACGCCCAGAAGTTGCCAGACATAAGATAAGATAACAATAGATCAAAATGATCTAGATAAATATTTTAAAAAATGTCTCGAATTTTGCGAAGTGCCACGCTGAAGTCTCAAATTTTAGCAAAGTCCCACAAGTGAAGTCTTTTTCTTTTTTTAATTTATTTAGATACGAACTAGTTATCCTTAAATATAATTTTTTATAAATAAGATATGCAACATAATAATAATAATAATAATAATAATAATAATTGTTAATTATTAAAGAGTACTAATACTTTTATAAAAAATGAGGATATTGAAAAAACTCTTTTTTTTCTCATTTTTCTTTTAAATGTTAAAGAAACTGGTGCCAAAATGTTTAATTTTGATAAAAGTAAGAAGATAAAATATAGAGTTTAATTTTTATGCTCTTTTATATTGATATTTAATCATGTACTGTCATATAGATAAAAGTGGTTAACTCTTATATCTACTATTTAAAATAAAAACTACTTTTATCTATATAATAGTATATGATTGAATATTAATATTAAATTATTTTATATTAGTATATAAAAATTAATCTTTAAAATATATTTTTAACTATTATTTTTATTTAAATATTATTTTTATAGATAACATTTCAACATATAAACAATTAGGTGTAATTAATTGGTGATTTCAGTTATATTGATGAAAATATCTATGTGAAAAATATGAGAATTCACATATTAATAATCGATTATTTTAATTATCTTATTATTGAATTCAATGAAAGGATTTTACATCCGTTATTCGTTATTTTACTATATCAATTATATTAATTAGAAACGTAATTAAAAACCACAATTATTTATGTATTTATTTTTAAATATCTAAATGATATATACAATCATGATTCCAAAAATCATTTCGGTAGTATTTGGAATGATTAAAATTATAATTTGAATTGAATTAATTTGATTTATAAATTAAATCTTATATAATAATTATATAAAATAATATTTGAATTAATTTAAAAATTAATTCTTATATTTAATATATATTTGATGGTATTTGAAATAATTAAAAATATAATTGATTTAATTTAATTTGTATGTAAACTTTAAAATCAAATCAATTCTTATCAAAAATACAAAGTAATTAAATTCATAAAATTTAATAAATAAATTTTTTTTATCTTTAAAATATTAAATAAATTTGATTTACAAATCAAATCAATTTTTATTTTTCACATTTCAAACCTACTCTTAGCTTATTTTAAAGTTAGTTTGCATCTAAGAAGTCATCCTATTTTTATGTGCATAAAACATTTTTGATATAATTTTTTAATCGAAAAAATAGTTTTGACTTGATATTTATCGTTTATTATTCAGACACATCCAACCGAAAGAGAGAATTCGATACTACGGTAGAAAATACGGTACGTACCAAAGGAATCAAAAAGAAAAAAATAAAAAAAAAGGAGGAAAGGAAGAAAGAAAACAAGAGGTAACAATGGTTTCAATGGTTTCCATTGCCCCTGCAATTCCCGAAATATCCCTCCCTTTTCCCACTCATTCAAATCCGTAGCCTGTTTTCTTACCACCTCTCTCTCTCTCTCTCTCCTTTCTGTTAACATAACAGAGCTCACACACTCTCAAGAACCACCTCCTCCTTCTCCTTCTCCTTCTCCTTTCATGGAGCTTCACAAGCGCCAAGATCACAGCCTCTCCGAGAGGAAGGGCCAGAAGCGCAAGCTCGACGACCAGCTCCTCGACCACCGCCAGATCTCGGCCCCGCCGCCCACCGCCGACGAGCGAGCCGCCCTCCTCGCCCAAGTCTCCGACCAGGTCCGCGTCCTCTACTCCACCTTCACATGGAACGAAGCCGATCGAGCTGCCGCCAAGCGCGCCACTCACGCGCTCGCCGATCTCGCCAAGAACGGTAAGAATCCAAGCCTCCGATCTCGCGTACCGTCGCCGCGTTCCGCTTGAATTCCGGCGGCGGTGGCGATGTTTCTTCTCTTTCGGTTTGCATGTGCGTCTCAGCGTGTGTGAATCGTTTGATGCTTGTTGTTTGCAGAGGAAGTAGTGAACGTGATTGTTGAAGGAGGCGCAATTCCAGCTTTGGTTAGGCACCTTCAGGCGCCGCCTCTCGGTGACAACGACGGCCGTGTTCAGAAGCCGTTGCCGTTTGAGCACGAGGTTGAGAAAGGGAGCGCTTTCGCTCTAGGACTTCTTGCCGTCAAGGTAACTTGATTTTTCTGTAACTGTTATTTAATAATTGTTACATGTTAGTGTTGTGCAAGCTGTAAAGTATACATGCTGCTGTTTCAGATGATTCTGCAAGTCGGTATTGAGGTTATAGACTTATAGTATGATAACAATTAATTGTAAGGTATTGGTGGAAGAGATATCTTATGTTAAATTCGCTTGTTGAGTGTGAATTATATTCTTTGACTTGAATTGTAATGCTTTTTTATTCTTTCCCGTTGTGTTATCTGAGTATTTTGGTTAAATTGGGTGATTTAAGAATGGCATAGGGAAGCTCAAGCTACGAAGATTATGCGTGAGGTTGTAATTTGTATGTCCATTTGTTAAATACTGCATGGTCTTTACTATGTAGAATTTTGATCGCGGTCATATCTTGAATGGTATTCTTTTTGAATCCACACTCATGTATGTATTTCAAGGTGGCACATGGAAATGTTGATGGTTTATTCGTCATCAACAGTCTGTTTCAGTTCTTCCCTGTTTTGACACTAACATTGTTCCCCTTATCCCTTTCCAAAGAAGGGAGGTCAACTAAAACAAAGAAAATAGAAGATCAGAGGAAGGGACTATGTACATTCATGACAGAGAATGAGGCTTTTGAATTGATTGAAATCTATAAAAATATCATTATTGGTAATGATGCATATGGTTACAGATTCCAGATTGCATCAAGCACCTCCTGGTAATTGTTTGTTGATGAGAGTTTGTCCCTTAAGTTTTACCCTTTTCTGCTGTTCTGATGGAAGCCAGCAGCATTGGAACTTGGTTGAAAATTTTGAGGGTGCAAAAAATACTATGGTCTAGGTTTATAAGTTAGAGGGAAAAAAAAGGGGTGATGAGGCAACTCTTAAAAAGGCAACAGTTATCTAATTGAAAACTTGCGAACTTATGGATGCTTGTAATTTTTCAATATTACTAACTACTCTTAGCAAGATTCAAATACCTTGATGTTTAAAATGTAACTGATTAGAACGTCTTGTTTAAAATTTAAATGCTCACAAACTAAGAATAAATTTAATATATAACAAAAAAGAAATGTCCTTAAGCATTAAACATGGTGTAAACAACCCACTTCAACATGTGCTATGACTAGGACTCTGTCACTTTTCACCAGACTTTGTATCTCATATATGGCATATAGCATGTAATTTCTTTGTAACTTTTAGATGTAGTTGATAAACTACTACTTTGTTTGAAATGATTTCTACAGCCAGAACATCAACAGCTCATTGTTGACAGTGGTGCCTTAACACATCTTGTTGATCTTTTGAAGAGGCATAAGAATGGCTTAACATCTCGTGCCATTAATAGTCTCATTCGTAGGGCTGCAGATGCCATTACTAATCTTGCTCATGAGAACAGCAGCATTAAGACCCGTGTCAGGTTTGCTTCTCCAAGGGCTATTATACATTAAAACTTAGTTTGAGATTATTTTGTTCTTAATAATATCTGGACTTGATATTTAGGATGGAAGGTGGAATTCCACCACTTGTTCATTTGCTTGAATTCGCCGATCCAAAAGTACAAAGAGCAGCTGCAGGTGCACTGCGAACCCTGGCTTTCAAAAATGATGAAAATAAAAATCAGGTAAGTGGTTGTTACTGAAAGTTGTGTATTGCGAATTGGATTGTCTATGATACAAGTAAGTCACACAATATCATGACTTGCCAGATTGTTGAATGCAATGCTCTTCCAACTCTGATTCTAATGCTTCGCTCTGAAGATGCAGCTATTCATTATGAAGCGGTATGGCTAGTGCATGCTAATTGCCAAGTTTTGCAATAATATTGAGCTTGTCTTTGCACATATATTGTTTGGCACATGCAATGAATTGGATTGTATTACAGGTTGGTGTGATTGGAAATCTGGTCCATTCTTCCCCTAATATAAAGAAAGAAGTTCTTCTTGCTGGAGCTTTACAACCAGTGATTGGATTACTTAGGTATATTCTCAGCTCTGGATCCTGACAAACTGGAATGCCCCTTCCTTCTCTTCCCCACTCCTCCCCACAATTTTGTATTGGTATTATTTTGTCCTCATAGTTCTTTTTTCCTGGCAATACTATTCTATAAGATGTATTCCAAAAAAGATATATGTCAATTAATGTATTCTAAAAATGTTTTATGTAACAGCTCCTGCTGCTCTGAAAGCCAGAGGGAAGCAGCCTTGTTGCTTGGACAGTTTGCTGCAACCGATTCAGACTGTAAGGTAAGTTTCAGCTTCAGGGCTTTAAAGCACAACAATATAACTTTAGTTGGTGGAAACTTTAGGAGCCAAAATCTTATTTAGGCCTATATTATATCTCCATGCCTTTATTTCTTACCGTTTGCTTCACTTGTTTCTTTAGGTTCATATTGTACAGAGAGGTGCTGTCCAGCCTTTGATAGAGATGCTTCAGTCTCCTGATGTGCAACTCAGAGAAATGTCTGCCTTTGCATTAGGGAGATTGGCCCAGGTCATTGCCTTTTCCTTTTCTATGTTTTAATTCATTTGTGTATATTGGGAATGCAGAGTTGCTATTATATTCATGGAAATAATTCTGTGTTCTTCCTCTCCATAATAGTTTTGGATCTGTAACATATTCTGTACATTTCCATTTTTGTGTTGATCATTATAGTGGGCTTATCTCTAAGAACAGATGTCATCTTAGTAATATACTACTACTTTTTATGTACACGTGCTATGGACTATTTCCATTTAGAGGTTGAATTGTTGGTTCTTTTTAACATCGTAACCGTATTTCCTTTGGCCTGAAAAGATACATCTTTTTATCTTTTGTTTTCCCTCTTTTTTTAAAAAAAAAAAATTTCAGGACACACATAACCAAGCTGGTATTGCACACAATGGTGGCTTAGTGCCATTGCTCAAGCTTCTTGACTGCAAAAATGGGTCTTTGCAACATAATGCTGCTTTTGCTCTTTATGGACTTGCAGATAATGAGGTATGATATAACTGAGAATTCTTTTGGAATGAATATCTTCTGTCTTAATTGCTTAAAAAACTTGTTACTTTGGGACAAAATTAATTGTTCTGTTCTTCTTTTTTTTTTTTTTTGTTATTTTATTTTGTCCCATAGGATAATGTGTCCGATTTTATTAGGGTTGGTGGAGTTCAGAGACTGCAGGAAGGAGAGTTTATTGTTCAAGTAATTTTTCATCTTTAATACCTACTTCAGCTTTGATTTGATGATTTCTGCTTTTACCCTTGGTTGCCTATACTAACAGGAATCAAAGTACTTAATGATTGCATGTGAATATTTGCAGCTTTAAGATCTTGAGGAAAATACTTTTATTGGAACTACATTGATCTATATGTAATTGTTTTCTATTGCAGGCTACTAAAGATTGTGTTGCAAAGACATTGAAAAGATTAGAGGAGAAGATTCAGGGCCGTGTAAGCACAAAGCACATTCACAAGTTACTTCTTGTGTTTTGTTGTAATTAACATGGGATTGGGAAATGATGGGAGTGCTACTATATGGATTATTGGTTCTAAAAGTATTTCTTTTTATTCAAATTTGTAATATTTTAATTTTATTCTTGTAGGTGCTGAACCATTTGTTATATCTTATGCGGGTTTCAGAAAAGGGTTTTCAAAGGCGTGTTGCTTTGGCTCTTGCACATCTTTGTTCAGCAGATGATCAGAGAAGAATTTTTATTGATCACCATGGTATGCATCTTCTTAGTAATCTATTTTCTGTGGGTTTGATTCATGCTTTTTCTTGTTGGATAAACTCCTTTATCTGCTTGTTCTATTTGGAAGCTGAATATCTGTACATGCAGGTCTTGAGTTGCTTATTGGGCTTCTTGGCTCCTCTAGCTCTAAACAGCAACTTGAAGGTGCTGTAGCTTTATGCAAGTTGGCCAACAAAGCCTCGACTCTGTCACCTGTTGATGCTGCTCCCCCTTCTCCAACACCACAGGTAGTCGAATATCCAGTTTGCTTTCCTCTGTACTCACAACCTCGCTAGAGTTTAACTAAAAAAGAAAAACTTTTCATATGATCTCAACAGGATACATGTACTTAGTTATCCTTTCTTCACAAATTTTTCTTTTTCCATGTTTTCTCATGACATTGTAGGAAAATTTCATATCTTCTGTTTTTTATCCTTCTATACTGATAAGATTTTTGTACATGCAAATACGTTCAAGAAGTTAGGAAGTGTGAAGCTACTTGCTTGTATGAATGATGAATCCTACCATTACAATAGATATAGAAACACTTTGTATTCAATTTTTCTTCTCATCTTGGTATCATATGTACAGCAGTGAGTTCCAATATCAAGGATAGCTTTTAATGGTTTTACATGTATTTCAGTATTTCTATATGATAATTTGTGATGACTGCTGACATTTAAAGTTGATGTGAATATGATGGTGTCTGGCTGTTAGTTAGTGGTCCATTTAAACAACGAGCTAATAATCAGCAGTTATTATGATCAATGTCTTTCTGTTTTACAAGAATGTGTATGATCATAGACTATATTTGTTGCAGGTCTATTTAGGAGAGCAGTATGTAAACAATGCTACATTGTCCGATGTTACATTTTTGGTTGAAGGTTGATGCTTCTTGTCCACATTGTTTCATTCTTAAAACTTAAATATCTTACGTGGTGTTGTAGGCTTGTAGCTTCTATTGGCATCTGTAGTTAACTGGGTAATCTTTGTTCTTCATTGCAGGCAAACGATTTTATGCTCACAGAATTTGTCTACTAGCATGTTCAGATGCTTTTCGTGCAATGTTTGATGGTGGTTATAGGGTGAGTATATATTGATCTCTACCACTGAGTCATCTTTCCCCGGAGCCCCTCCAAGAAATAAGGAAACCACTAGTAGCTTTTTTTTTTTTTTTCCCTTGTTATATTGTTACAAAAATAAAATAGAGTATCAGCCAAAAAAGGAAAATTCCATTATTGACTCCACTTGTTTTCGCAAGCTACATTATTTATTTATTTATCACCTATGGTTTTGGTTTTTATTGCTCTTTCAACCTCATGATAACTTTTGCTGGAATCTTGACTGTTGATTTGAATGGTTAACTTTAATATAATTACTGAAGCTTGTATTTTAATTTGAAGCAGAAAGCAATAGATTTATGTCAGTGATATACAAACGTGTTTTATTGCATGACAGGAGAAGGATGCAAGGGACATAGAGATTCCAAATATTAGATGGGAAGTTTTTGAGCTGATGATGAGGTCTAATAGATTCTGCAACTATATATTTTATAGATGTTGTTCTCTAGAACCTTCTAATTTGTGGGCTACTTATTGTTTATTTGATCTTTGTCCAGATTTATATATACTGGGTCAGTTGATGTCACTCTGGATATTGCTCAAGATCTTCTCCGAGCAGCTGATCAATATCTTTTAGAAGGACTTAAGAGACTCTGTGAATACACAATTGCACAGGTGAGCTAGGAAAATTTGTTTCCTATATATATAAATGTACGTCTCATGTATTCCTGCAGTAATATTAGACTGGAAAGTGGGAGCCTCATGATTTGATGCTTTTGTCGCAGGATATATCACTGGAGAATGTGTCAAGTATGTATGAACTTTCAGAAGCATTTAATGCGATATCATTGAGGCATGCATGCATCCTTTTTATCTTGGAGCAATTTGATAAATTGAGTGCAAGGCCAGGGTATTGTCTGATTCCCTCAATCCAGTGTCCGCTCCTTGTGCAACGTTTTTTCAGCCCTGAAATGCAGGGTATTTGTCATTGATTTGTTTCTGTCTTAATTCTTCAGAGCCCTTATATTTCCATATGCATCAATCGTTTGTAGGCACTCTCTTCTGATTCAGCGCATAATACCAGAGATCCGTAATTACTTCGTTAAAGTTCTTACAAAAGCCAACTCCCATAGCATTCGACTGTAGCCAGCGATCATTCCATTCTTGACCTCTAACCAATTGTGATGTACAGAATGTTGTAGATGTGTTGAAGCAGGGAAGGGGCCTTCCTGTATCGTATACATCTTGGGTAAAAGAAATGTCCAACCCCAGAGCTATTCATGTTCTTTTGTTGTTTTTATTGTGCAAGCCTCTTCCCGTCTGTAACTTCACTGTCATAGATTTAGCAAATATGACCTTCACGAACATTGTTTTTTCTCGTGCAATACTGTGATGGTTATATGACTTGACAGTTATCTTTCTCTGTTGATTTTGCATTCGGGGAATTAAAATTGTTGTCTATGATTTAGATGTAATATTGTTTAGCCAATGTGTATATATGACGATTAGATAGTTGTCTGCAAGAAAGCTGTGCAGTTCGGCAACTTATGTCTTACGTCGTGCCAGTCAATCTTGTGTCTTTCGACATGGAAACGTAAATCAATATTGAAATAAGCAAGTCGTGTCTGCGAGAAAGTCGTGCTGTTAGGCAACTTAGGTGTTACGTTGTGCCAGTAAATCTTGCCTTTCAAAATGGAAATGTAAATCAATATTGAAGTACTTAATAGCCGTCTGAGGCGGGGCATGAAGGGCCGTATGGTAAACGAATTGGCCTTTTTTTTTGGCCCGACCAATAAAGAGAAAGTCATCTCCTTGACGCATACAGTCCAGCAACAAGGGTGCTTTGTCCCTGTAGGAGGTTAGTAAAGGAAATTTGTATATGTACGTAATTTCGCGGCTGAAGGCACTACTTTTTTAACACATCACTTTTCCTTTATTCTCGAAAGTCTTCGTTTCCGTGTAGAAGCAAACTCCACAAATTGTTGACCATTAATCAAATAATGTGCAGAGGCTCAACTAAAATTAAACACTAAATATATGGGTTTGTTAATTGTTACAAAAGTGCTTCTTCTACCAACCAAAGTCAGAAAACGCAAGATTCTCTTCCTACAATTATTGAGGATGTATGTCTCTTGAGGCTGTCACTACATAAAATCAACCATTGCTGCCGGTCACTACTTACCAGATGGTACTGCGGTCTCCCTTTCTCTTATGACAAATATTCTGTTTCCAAATAACGTTACTGTTTGCTTGAACTCAAATGGCTTCCACAACAACCTCCACCCCTTCCACCACTGCCAAAAAGATCGTCACTGAGATCCCCACACGGATCCGTGTCTTCAACGATGGCACCGTGGAGCGCCCACGGAGTTTTCCGATTGTGCCACCCTCCCTTGATGACCCTATTACTGGTGTCTCATCCAAAGACATAGTCATCTCACATGCCCCCAAAGTCTCTGCACGCCTTTACCTTCCAAAGATCACCAAACCTGACACAGTCCCCATCTACGTCTACTTTCATGGTGGTGGATTCTTCTTTGAATCCGCTTTCTCCAAGCTCTACCATGACCATGTCAACAAGTTGGTCTCTCTAGCCAACGTCATAGTGGTTTCCGTTGAGTACAGGCTGGCTCCAGAACACCCTCTCCCTGCATGTTACCATGATTCTTGGGCTGCTCTCCAATGGGTCGCATCTCATGCTACCGCCAACACTGAGCCATGGTTAATTGATCACGGTGATTTCAACAGAGTTTTCATTGGAGGTGACAGTGCAGGCGGTAATATCGTGCATAACATTGCCGTACGTGCAGGGGTTGAGGCTTTGCCCGGTGATGTTAGAATATTAGGCGCTATTCTAGCCCACCCCTACTTCTATGGCTCACAGCCAATTGGATCAGAACCTGTGACAGGGTTGGAGCAGAACTTCAACTATTTGGTTTGGAACCTAGTGTACCCTTTTGCACCGGGAGGGATTGATAACCCCATCATCAACCCACTGGGTCCAGGGGCACCTAACTTGGCTAAAATTGGGTGTTGTAGAATTATTGTGTGTATTGCTGGCAAGGATGATTTAAGGGACAGAGGAGTTTGGTATTATGAGGCTGTGAAAAGGAGTGGGTGGCAAGGGCAAATAGAACTTTACGAAGACAAGGAGGAGAATCATGTTTATTATTTGTTCAATCCGGAATCTGAGACAGCCAGTGCATTGATCAGAAGCATGGCTTCTTTTCTCCTCAAGTAGAAGAGGCTGCCTTTGCTTGCTTTTGTTCTGCTGCACTAGTCTTTGTTGTTTAGCTATAACGTGAAGCTTCATGCTAAAAACACCGCAAATCAATATTGAACTCCATGAATTCATTGTACCGAATACATTTAACTAGTCACAGCATAGATATGAACGGCTTGTTACTAAAATTTTCTTTAGTTCAAACTCTGAACAATAGTTTTCTTCATTGAACGACAATTGTTTCGCATACAATAAGCAGGGTAAAATACTATTGTCAGCACTCACCAGCCTTTACAGCACAGACGCATTAGCATTGTGGAGTATTCACGTGCCCGACTCCAATCGGACGCCTATCGAATATGAATAATTGTACGACGAGAAATTCTCACGTGAATAGAGACTACGTCATTATTTTCATTGGTTGCATATTAAATAAGCTTTGCAGTGATTAAAAAGGTAAGAATTGATATAAAAGAGTAGTGCTACACGTCCTGAAGTGATGCCCCAAATTAGATTGCCGAGAAATACTAATATGGTACAGGAGTACCACATAGTTGTGCTCTCGAACCAATCATATAAGTGTATATTACATGGGATCCACCACTAACACACAATTCCATAAAAATGTACTTACATAATTGGCCGAGAGCATAGCCATGTGGTGCTTCCGGACCATATAAGAAATTCTTGAGATTGCTAGACAGGTGGCAAAATAACTGGCAATGCCAAGTTTGTTTAATAAATATTATTATATTAATTAATAATTTGTTAACAAATTTAAAATGAGTTTTCTATAGTGGCAAAACTTCAAAAAAAAAAAAAAAAAATGTCGCTGACCACAACTTTTGATGTTCCTCATTACCTGCACTTCCTATCAGATGGTGGTAAACTGTAGATATTGAATTTGTCAGTTCCCTTAAACTATTCTTGTTTCATCCGTTTCTCATACTTCTAAGACCAATTTTAGATTAACATCAATTGTTATAGAGAAAAATCTTAAAAAATGGGTTTGAGAGGAATATTTGATTTGAGTTTGCCTTCAAAACTTGTTGCTGTAAGAATAATGTAGGGGTTTGCTTGCAGAGACATCAACAATGGCAAAACCTTAACCTCCAACTTAAAGACACAGAGAATCAAGAAAACTCATATATTCTAATGATATTATCCAAAACCCAAATGGCAGTGCGGCCATGCGCCACCATTCCAACCTCCAAATTAAAGACAGAAAATCAAGAAAGCCCAGTTGCTCCAGCAATACTCTCTAGAAGAAAAAAAAAACAAAAAAAAAAGAAAAGAAAGAAGGAAACAGTATGAGAAATGAGGGTTGCTGAACTCTCTCTGAGTCAAACAAGTGAGAAACCAAACAATGTGAGAATCAATTTCTGAGTTGCGAAACAATGGCGGCAGTCTGAGTATGCAAAGAGAGCATGACGTTGCCAAAATCGGTGACACCAAGGGGTTTAGAGAGTGTGGGTGCAGTCGAAGGTGAAGTTTTTGAAAATCAAAGAAGAAAGTGAGATTTTGTTGTGGTAAATGGAGGCGATTAAGCTTCTGTTGTCGTAGGCATAGTAGGAGGAGGGCACTTGATGGAGGCAAAATCGGAGGCTTTGATGAGGTCTAAGGAACAGCTAGCGATGGCGTAGAGGTCGAAGGTGGTGCTGTTATGGGATACGGAGTAGGCAAGGGAGTGGCAAGGGACGACGTTGTTTTGGGGGATGGTGGTGAAGGGGCGGAGGAGTTGAGGTGCAGATAATTCAATTGATAGGGGTGCCATGGCGTCTCTTTTGACTAACACAATAGGTGGGGAGCCACATCTGTCGGGCGGGCATTATTTCGGATTGAGAAGCATTTTCTCCTATAAAAATAGATGACTGAAAAAAATAAAAGCTAATATAGCATAATTAATGGGTCAAATTAAGAATAATGACTTATTTTAAGAGCACATGTCATCGGGCACATTGACAACATATGTTGGACATGTGCTTGTATGTATATCAGTGTTCTGAAAGTTGGACCAAACTGGGAACCGGCTAGGTATCCGGTCCGGGTATAACAAAAGAATTGCTTTGTCAAAAAATTGAGATTGAACCGGCTGAACTGGTCAAAAACCGATAAGCTAGCCAAACCGGACTAGTTTTACCGGTTGACTAATTTTTTTCTTTTTTCAAAGAAGTACAAAAATATTTTTTGATCATCGATGGTGAAGTTAACTCTTCATTATAAAGAAAAAATGGCCAAAAATATATTTTGGTTGGCCAAATAAAAAACCATTACATCTCTTACTCTTTAAAAAAGAGCTTAGAGATGATAAATATAAGAAAAAAATTATATATGAGTACTATTTATAAAAGTCTTAAGAGTAAATAACTTTTACTCTAAGCAATATGAGACTTCTTGAATGCTTTATAGTAGCTTTAAAAATAAAAAATTCAGAATCTAAGTAATGTGAGACTTAATATTTTACTTGTATTGATTATGTTAATATGACTTAATATAGTGATTTTGATTTCTAAAATTATTTTTATCATATTAAAATTTTTTAATCATTTTTATTTATTTCATAACATGTTATTAATCATATATATATATATATATATATATATATATATATATATATATATATATATATATATATATTTTATTACATCCAAGTCGAACCTTCGGTTGAATCGGTTGAACCATTGAATCTTTGAACCAGTACCTTATCCGGTTTAATGCTTGATCCGATTTTCAGAATTTTGATGTATATGTGTAATAAAAAAAATATAAATTGACTTATATTTGTTTCAAATACCACTAGACAGGACATGAATAAGCCGCGTCATTTAAACTTTTATTTTAAAAAAATTATAACTTTATTCCTAAAATCTTCATATTGTAATAGATTCATTTTTTAGATTAAAAAAATACATATATTTTAGTCATTTTATTTCGTCTTTTTAAAATAAGTTAATCTCTCTGCTAATTTTTTTGATTAAATTGAAGGATCAAATTGTATATCATATGTTCTATCCTAATTGGTTAAATTTGAGGGCCAAAATATATATATTTTTTTATTTCAAAGATAAATTTATTACAGCTCAAAATTTTAAATAAATTCATTTAAAATTTTAAAATTAATAATATTTCTACACCTATTTTCAATCCATAGAGTTCTTGCCTGACTCGAGCAAAATTGTTTCCAATGAGAAAATATATATGATTTCGACTAAAAATGTAACATCGAAAGTAATAAATCAAGTTTATTATCCATCAAACTTGTTAAAATCACATTTCAAACTTAGGTAATTTAGATCTATTATCAATATTCTTGATTATTTTAACATTGAGCCCTGAACTCGCTTAATTAATAACTATTTTCTTCACTTCTCCGTACACTTTTAGATGTCCAGTATTATTAGAACAAGTTTTACTTAAAATTTCTTTTTAAAATATCTACAGAAATTATATATATGTATATATATATATGATCGAGTTATACTGATGTAACTTTAAGTAATTATTATACTATTGAATAATTTTTTATAGGTGCAATATTTTACAAAACCTACCATTGAATTAGAAATTTATATCTTATAGATCATTTTTATAAAATTTTATATTAATCTAAAATTATTTAATATATTTTTTATATACATCTAAATCAACATAATATATATGTTTAAAATGTATAAAAATAAAAACTCTTTGATTATATTCTTATTAATATTTGATTTTTATAAAATTATGTATAAATGAACTTTATGATAAATGGCTATTTCTTAAATGCACCATACTTAATGATGCATCGAGGATATATGTGAATATTCAATAAATATGACTTGTCCTTTTAAAGTAAGTAATAACGGTTGTAATTATTTTTAGCAACCACATAACACAGTAGCCTCCCTGCCCTTTCATTCTCTCTCCAACAAAATAATTGTGATCGTACCACTCTCTTCACTTTGTCAACTCTCTGACAATTTTCCACTAGAAAACTAAGATGAACAAAAACAACAAGGGTATCCATAAAACCAGCCACTCAAAAGACTTATTTTTATTTTCAAAAGTTTACAACTTTATTTTTAAGGTAGGAATCTAAAAAATGGGTTTCATTCATAAGTCCATAAACAAGTCATGGAGATTAACTGCATTTAAAAGCATAAAAAATAAATAAAGAAATAAAATTTTGGATAGAAAGAAAGCTCTGGATTTTTTGTAGAATAATCAAAATTGTAGACAAATATTAATAAACGTGAAAGATTCCAGTGTAGAAAAAATTTCATGAACTATAAAGCTCATCTCTTTTTTTTCAGAGTATGTGGTTTGTTAAGCTCTAGTAGTTGCAGTACCAGTAAAGGAAAAGAAAAAAATAACTATCCAAAAAGAGATAATTATCAGTGTATTACATATATTTACCAGTATTTTTACAAAATTTACCAGCATCTTCAAAACTCTTTAAAATCTAATCATTTGGAGATTTAAATGTAGTGTCGTATTAAATTAGCTCATTAATGTATTCTTAGCCAATAATTGTTACAAAAAAAATTATAAAAGAAAAGAAAAGAAATAAGTATCCAAATAGAGATATTTACCAGCGTATTGCATATATTTACCAATATTTTGATGCAAATTTATTAGCATTTTTGAAGAATTTACTAACGTCTTAGGAACTATTTAAATTTTGATTATTTAGAGAGTAAGATTTATTGACATGTAAATTTATGTAAATATATGTATTATCCTCTATTTTCATGTACCTTAAAATTTATAAATGAATGTTCTATTAATAGATAGAGATTCAAATAGCTAGTAAATTAATTAAGTACTCAAACATTTTTCTAAACTAGTTATATTTTCCTTTTCTGGAAAACAATATAAATAAATATAATACCTGAATTTAATAATTAGAAATTGATAATATTTGATTTCTAATTAGATTTAGGTTGAGAGTTATCATTTACAGAAGCTCTAATGGAAGAATATATGCTTAACAGAATTGAAATTTTCTTTCAAATTAATATACAACTGAAACCTTGGTTTAGTAGTATATCATTGCAAATTTGAAATTTGATATTGATTTTAAGTGGCCCTTATTTTATTTTAAATATCTCCATTTAGTTCATTGATATACCTTTTATCAATAATTGTTGTAAAAACAATTGTAAAAGAAAGGGAAAAAAAAGTATCTAAATAGAGACATTTATCAATGTATTATATATATATATATATATATATATTTACCAGCATTTTGATTCAAATTTACCAACATTTTTAAAGAATTTATCAGTGTCTTAAGAACTCTTTAAAATCTAATTATTTGAATATTTAAATGTAGTGTCATGTTAAATTAGCTCGTTAATATACTCTTAGCCAAAAATTGTTAGCGAAAAATTGTAAAATAAAAGAAAAGAACAAGTATTCCAATAGAGATATTTACCAGCATATTGTATATACTTATCAATATTTTGATGCAAATTTACCAGCATTTTTGAGGAATTTACCAACATCTTAGAAACTCTTTAAATTCTGATTATTTGAAGAATAAGATTCAGTGACATGTAAATCTATGTAAATATATGTATTATCCTCTATTTTCCTATATCATAAATTTTATAAATGAATACTCTATTAATAGATAGAGATTCAAATAGCTAATGAATATATACAAATTATTTGATAAATTATAATGATAATTATAATTATAATTATAATTATTGACATAATGATTTGGTACATAAAATATCCTAATAGTAATCATTGCCTATATTTTTCCTAGTCAATTTAATTTTAACATATGCTCATATAATAATTAAATTTTTTTAAAAAAATTAAAATATATATAAGCAAATATATGCATCCACCATGTATAGATTTTTTTTAATCGAATTCTTTTAGCATTTGTTTTAAGCATGTTAGTTGTATGAGAATAACCCTTTCAAATAGATAATATTGTATAGGAATACGTTTTCGGCAATACTCCAATAAATTTCTAGAAAAAAATGACAAAAACCTTTTTTTTTTGGCTTTTTCAGCAAATTGGTGATAAAAAAGAGTTTTTTGTTTTTTTTTTTCAAAATACTGCATGGCAAGTTATATATATACACACATCCCGTTATTAGAATAGATTTTTTATGCGAGAAGTGAGAAAGAATATTTTTACCGTTGGATTAAATTAAGTGGTTGAAATTAAATCACTAATTTTAAAAAGTCATGTGTAACTTTCCAACATTGGATTTATATGTGCATATTGATGTCGCTAGTAAATTTGTCTAAAATATTGGTAAATTTGTCAAAAATGCTAGTAAATTTGCAAAAAATACTAGTAAGTTTTAAGTTTCTGGAAAAAATAAGTAACTTGAACAAAAGTAACAATTATCATATGGAATGCTGATAAATTTACCTATAACACTGGTAAATATATCCAAAATACTGATAAATTTGTCAAAAATATTGATAAGTTTCTGAAAAAAATTAAAAGCTTGAAAAAAAATAACAAAGATTATGGGATGTTGATAAATTTCTCTAAAACGCTAGTAAATTTGTCAAAAATGCTATTAAGTTTTTGGGAAAAATAAATAACTTGAACAAAAATAACAAATATTATGAGATACTAGTAAATTTGTCCAAAATGTAGGTAAATTTATCCAAAATATTGATAAATTTACCAAAAATATTGATAAGTTTATGGAAAAAATGAAAAACTTGAAAAAAATAACAAAGATTATGAAACGTTGGTAAATTTACTAAAAATACTAATAAAAAAAGAGTTTCTTACCGGCATTTTAAACAAAGATACAGGGAAGAAAGAGTTTTTTTGTTAGTTTTTTCATAATACTGTCAAGTATGTTTTATATATATATATATATATATATATATATATATATATATATATATATATATATATATATATATATATATGTGTGTGTACTTAAATAAATATATTTGTAACTATAAAAATAAATATTATTTAATTATATATATAAATACGTAAATATAAATATATATATGTTTATAAATAAATATAATAAATTTAATTTAATAAATATATATATATATATATCTATGTATTAATATATATTTTTATATATAAATATATAATTAATATATGATATTTATATATTTTTTATATATAAAACTTATTTATTGGTGTTTTGGAAAAAAAAGATAAAAAAACTCTTTCTTACTAGCATATTTGTTGAAAATATTGGTAAGAAAGTTTTACTTAATAACTATGCTAGTAAATTTTTGAATAAAAAAAAAACAAAAGAAACAATAATACCGTGACACCAATTGTTTGAGTATTTTTATTATTTTTATAATCGGCTATTGGAAAAAAAACCTTAAATTATCTGCAATAGACCACATTAAGCACCTAATAATATACGATACATCATGCACTTTACTTTATACGATGCGTGTTAGCAAGCACTATGATAAATAATTATAATTTATGATTAAATTGATAAAGAATATATTTTATAAAAAGTTATTAAATAGTATTATTATATTTAAAATTACACCAATATTATTAGATTTTAACTTTTCTCTTTAATTATATTAAAAATTTATTAAGATAATTTTACATAATTCAGAGGTTGATTTGCATCTGCTATTGAAGTGGGAAGTCGGAGAAAACTTCGTCGCTCTTGCGAGTTTTAAGGAAGTACGCAACTGGATATCGAACAATAGCTCCTCATTTTCGCTTACGTCCACATCATCATCAATTTTTCTCCACAATTTCTGTGGTTAGCAAATGCCTTCGAGAAAAGCGAGGCTACTGTTCGTTAAGTCGTGTCATAAGTCTCAATTAGAAGAGATGCTTAATACATATAATATACATATAATGTATCGATCATTTCTCAAGTGCTTCGGAAGAATCATTAGGTGTTTTGAAAATAAGATATTTTTTTATATTATTAAAATAAATTTAACTTAAATTACAGTATTAAAAATATAATTAAATGGATTCAATTATATGTAATTAAAAATTTTCTCTTACACTTAATTTTTTTAATATTTTAAGAATTTAATTTAAATATATTGACAATATAAAATAATTTTACACTGTTAGTCAATAAAAATAATGTAAAGTATCAACTCATCAAATAACTACTATTATAATGAGGAATCCACCATGATTTTTCACTTTCTTTTATTTCTATTGATTCAATACATATCAATTAAACTCATAGTTTAATTTCTTTTAATACTTATGTCTTTAGAAATTTAAAATTATTAAAATTATTTAACATTTATTTATTCAAATAATTACGTTATTTAATATGACATATTAAATATAATTTAATTTAAATATACTGACGTTATAAAACTATCAGCCAATAGAAATAATAAAAAATATCAACTCATACAAATAACTATCTATTATAATAAAGAATTTATCATAATTTCTCTCTTTTCTTTATTTTTATTATGCATATCAATTAAATTCTATTAAATATTTCATAAGTTGAATAAATGAGACATTTTTAAGGTTCTTATAGTAATAAAAAATTGGTGATATATTCGATGTAATATTCAACACTTTAATTTTATGATTTATACTTGTCTTTCGTTATAACTTTTAGTGGATTGAAAGACATTACGGTATCCATCAATCCACATTTTTCTATCTTTGAATGTGAATTTAAAGAGTTGTTTTTGTTCATTTAAAAATATCAAAATTGGAAAGAGCAAATTATTTTTGTTTTTGTTGGTTTATCATATCCTCTTTCAACCTTATCTTTATACTTTGTCTCTTTTACCCCTTAAAAATGTGAGTAAATTTGTTTTATTTTTGTTTATTTATGATATATTCTTTTAGACATTTATTTTTGTTTTTTTACTTTTACTCTTTAACTTCCTTCAGCTTCTTTTAATTTATGGATTTTTTTTTAGAAAGACACAATTTAGACACCAAACATAGTTAAAAAAAGAAATTTTCTTTATTAAAAGTAGAGATATTTTATATGTAATTGTTGAAATGTCAAACATCAAATAAAAAAAAATATTGATTTTTTTTTCTCTAGAAAGACTTAAAGATTCTTAAAGATTCTTCTTAATAATTCGTTGAACCACTTTGTAACCACCGTTTAATTGATTGAAATAATTAGATATCTATTTTTCTTAAATAAAGTTTAATATTTAATTCCTCTAAATAAAAAAATTAATCCTGTAAAAATTTATGTTGGCTGCATCAAATAAATTAGAGACCTATTATTTGAATCACCCTTTATTATAAGGCATCCACTACTAAAAGATAAAAAAATATGAATTTTATTATCATCATTTTTTCTTTTTTTTTTTCTCTCTCCACTCCTTTTTTTTTTTTTTTTATCTCTAAAGATATCTAGAAATACCCTTTTCCAAGAATCCAAATTTCACTTCTCAATAAATTAGATCCTATCACATTCTAAATATTATTAGTTCAAAAAAAATAAGAAAAAAAAGCTGAACCACTTCTTCAAACCCCGTCTTCTCATAGCTCCATTGTGTTTTCTATCTCATGTCTCAATCCAAGGACTTTGACCCCGCGTCAACGCCAACCTGCCGATCAGGAAAATGCAGCATTAGAATTAATTACTTCCTATTCAATCCCTGCTTCTTCCAACATTTTTTCCCGGTTCACACCCCGCCAACTATCATTAGCAAATCAATCTATAACACGTGGCTATAAAAAATCATATAATTGTATTTACAATTAATAATATTATAATATTTTAAAGAAGAATTTTTCACTAACTTATGGTTCTACTTCCAGTACTATGGTATTATTGATTGAACACAGTTACGTATTAGACCAGAATCACCATATATTTCTCCAATCACTTCACCGTCCCCACACGCAAAAAAATAGTTATAAAGACTAGACCAACCAAAGCCCAAAGTGCACAAGGACCGTGTATTAATTAAGCTTCCTGCAAGAGCTGAAGAGCAAAGCAAAACAGAGTTCATCAGAAACAAATGATCCTGCACTTCAAAATCTCTTCTGTTGCTTATCTTTTCCTCTGCTTCACTCTAAGCGTTACATTAATAACCACTAATACAGAAGCAACGTTTGATGGGTCCTTTGTGCAATATGACTGTCCAAACACAAGCACTTTTTCTCCCAACAGCGCCTACCAAACCAACCTCAAACAACTCCTTTCATGGCTTTCATCAAACTCCACCCGCAAAAATGGTTACTACAACACCACCATCGGTGTCAACACCCCCAGCAACACCATCTACGGTGCCTCTCTTTGCCGTGGAGATGTCACCACCAACACGTGCCAAGAGTGTGTTTCCGCCGCTGCAACACAAGTGCTTCAAGACTGTCCCGTAGGGAAGATATCGGTGATATGGTTCGCAGAGTGCATGGTGCGTTACTCAGACCAGCACTTTTTCTCCAAAGCTACTCTAGTGCCTTCGTATCAGCTGTTGAACACAGGCACTGTGTCAGATCAAGATCGCTTCATGGAAGTGGTGCAGAACACCATGAACACGACGGCGGAGCAAGCGGCAAAGGGTGGCGCTGACAAGAAGTTTGGTACCAACGAAGCATACATTTCAAGCTTGCAAACTTTGTACACGCTGGCACAGTGCACCCCCGATTTGTCACACTATGACTGCCAACAATGCCTCCAATCAGCAATTGGACAGTTACCTTCGTGCTGTTATGGAAAGCAAGGAGGCAGAGTGCTGATTCCTAGTTGTAATATTCGGTATGAATTGTACCCGTTTTACCATGGGGTGAAGGTGAAGGTGAATGTGTCTGTGCCCACCCCGCGTGGACAACCGAGTCCAAACCCAAAAGGTACTGTGGAAGTTGCAATTTCTTTCTCTCTATGATTTTTGTTTCTCTAAATTGAGTGAAGGGAAAATGTTCTAAAGTTAACTTTACATACAAACTGCGTCAAAAGTTTCAGTTTCAGTTTTTTACCAATTCTCTACAAACAGGACCGAGTCTTTATGCTTTCTGACTCTTGTTTTGTTACTTGGTTCTCATCCTCGGCAATTATGGTTCATAAAAAAATTATGATAAGCTGGTAATTTAGGGGAAGTTGATTCAATTTGTGCAGAAAAATCCGGGATATCAGCAGTGGTAATCATCGCAATTGTGGCTCCAATTGTGCTTGTTTCTCTGGTTGCCTTCACTGCCTTCTGGATCATATCTACAAGGGCAAGAAGAAAGAAGTACAGTTCAGTGCCAGACGAAAGTGGTAGGTTGAAAAATTAGCTTTAGAATGTGTTTCGTTAGAAGTAAAAGTAGGGGATAAAACTTTTCATGGAATATATCTATGTGTGTTTTTACTCATAGGTCTATTAAATGAATTCACTCTTTTGTTTGAAAGTCTAGTCATATTTTTGAGCCTGCCACGTTGTTATAGATGGTTTACTCCTGGATGTTTTTATGCAGTTCAAATTTCTTCTGTTGAGTTCTTGCAATTTGACTTTGACACAATCACAGCTGCCACAAACAACTTTTGTGATGACAATAAATTAGGGGAAGGAGGATTTGGTGCGGTTTACAAGGTACTATAGTTGGATATTTTTAATTTTAGATTAACGAATGTTCCCCATTAAGAAGTGAACTCTTCTAGTTTTGAGTTTAGACTTTAGTTTAGAGTTTGTAAATAATGGTGCTTATGAATTTTTAGGGTAAACTATCTAATGGGCAAAATATTGCTGTAAAGAGGCTATCAGGAAGCTCTCGACAAGGAATAAATGAATTTAAGAATGAGGTGTTTTTGGTAGCCAAACTCCAACACAGAAATCTAGTTAGGCTATTGGGATTTTGCTTGGATGGAGAAGAAAAGATGCTCATCTACGAATTTGTGTCTAACAAAAGCCTAGACCATTTTCTATTTGGTATGTCTTTCAAAATATGTATGCTGATGTTTTTGATTGAATTCACTTGCTGAAGTATGTAATCAAAGTAAGAAGCCAATTTTTATTCTTGATTTGAATTTACCTTTTTATAATACACAGATCCTGATAAGCAACAACAGTTGAATTGGCCAACACGATACAAGATAATAGAAGGAATTGCTCGAGGGATGCTTTATCTTCATGAAGATTCTCGACTTAGAATTATACATCGTGATCTTAAGGCCGGTAATGTATTATTAGATGAGAGTTTGAATCCAAAAATTTCTGATTTTGGAATGGCAAGAATTTTTGGTGCTGATCAAACTCAAGGAAACACTAATAGAGTTGTTGGAACATTGTAAGCTCCATTTCACCACCACCATTTTCTTATTTTGAATTCCCTATATATATATATATATATATATATATATATATATGGAGAATGTCCTCCTTCTCTTCATGAAGACTACCATTGCTCATGCCAAGGTTGCTCAAAAGTAAAGGTTATCGCTGATATACTACTTTGTTTTGTTTGTAGTGGATATATGTCTCCAGAATATGCAATGCATGGACACATTTCTATCAAAGTGGATGTGTATAGCTTTGGCGTCTTAGTTCTAGAGATAATAAGCGGAAAGAAGATAACATCCTTTTATGACTCAGGCTATGCAGGGGACCTCTTGAATTATGTAAGTATGGTCGAACTCTGTTTTTGTAGTATCTATTATCTTTGTCCTACATTCTATGTTAAAAGTAAGTTTGTTTTTAAAGTGAAAAAGTATGAGTCTTTTTACTTTTAAATCAATAAAGTGTATTATAATCCTAATTTATGAATGTATTCTCTTAAATGAAAATTTCTCATCATGTATAAATTTTTATCATTAATTGGACTTCCATGTGCTTTTTTTTAGGCTTCACCTTTTTGATCAATGCTAAAAACTCAGATATGAGCAAGTTATGTAAAATTTTTCATATCCACTCCCTCATAATCCGCTAAAGGATTAGGATAAAGACATTTTTACTTCCTCAATTTAGAGAAACATCTTTCTTAATAAAGGAATCGAAAAATAGAAGGGATCCAAATTTATTGTTTCTTGATTTCGTACCTAAAATGTATTGTTTCACACTCCAGGCCTGGAAACATTGGAAAGAAGGGACGCCGTTGGAGTTATTGGACGTGACATTGAGAGATTCATATTCAAGAGATGAAGTGATTAGATGCATCCAGATTGGGTTATCCTGTGTTCAGGAAGATCCAGCAAAAAGGCCAACAATGCAGATCATAGTTCTAATGCTAAATAGTCATTCTGTTAGTCTTACAGCTCCTGAACGGCCTGCGGGTTATATCAATAGCAGAAGTCAGCCGAGTTTGCCAACAAAAGAGATGGAGAACTCAGATAAGTCCACAAGTCAGTCAATCTCAATGTCTATAGATGAATCATCCATCACCGATGTCTACCCTCGATAGTTTTTCTTATTAAAAAAATTTCAACTTGATGTGTACTCAGTGAGGTGAAATATTGAAAATACTTCATTTAATAGTTGTCTGACCCAGGGCATGCTGGGTTCACGGTGCGTGTTTAAACTTTAACTATCTACTTTGTGTATGCATACAGTCCAGCAATAAAAAATGCTTTGTACTTGTATGAGATAAAGTAACAGAAATTTATAGATGTGCGGTAATTTTGCTGCTTTTTCGCAACGTTTATTCGTGAAGCTGTTACTGCTGTATTTCAATCGGTGGAACGATCTAGCATATATTGGATGAATACTTTCGTCTTTTCGGCTGTTAAAAATAAAAGCTGACGAGTCCCAATGTTGAGTAAAGTTTCTTCGTTGGACTTGTTGGACAAATGTGTTAGAACTATGGCGATGTCTAACATGCACTTCGAGGGTCCATATGCATTGTGCGCCTTGAATTAGAGTCATTGAATTTACGGATTATCTGTGGCGTAACTACACTTAAATATCTCCTCAACTCTCTTTTTTCCCATCCAGCTTTCTTTATCCCTATCCTCCTTCGCTTCTAGTTCTTTCTGTTATCATTCCTTTGCCCTGGCGCCACTGCCGACCTCCACGCCACCACAAACTCGAGACCCCCACCGCTTCGCTGACAACCAAGCTCTGCCTGGGACTCAGTGCCCTCCCCCCTTCTTCTTTTTTTCTGACCCCATCTTCAGTCCTTCACCAAATTCCAGAACATCGAACATGAACTTAAATCTTTCAACCATAAATTCTTAACATAGCAAACATGAGTTTAAAACTTTCATTTTTCCACAACGTCAAACCACCAACACCACCAAGAACAAAGAAATCATAATTGTAATTGCTAAATTATTGTGTATCATAATTTTTTACCCCTTGAAAATGGAGAAAGAAATAATGCAAAAGGTAAAAAAGATTACATTTTTAATCTAGAAAACACAATAATTTTGTTACTTATGTTTTTAAACAATTAAAGACACAAACCAACAATTTCAACAATCATACGAAAGTGCAAAAGATGCAAATCTTTGGAGAAAATGAATGGAGAAAAAGAAAAAAAAAATCCAGGCAGCATCTGTTGGTGGCAAAAAGTACCATGGGTGATGTTGGCGTCGGGAGCAGAGGCAGTGGCATCAGGGGTGAAGGTGGTGGCACCAGGGGAGGAGGCAGTGGCGGTGGCGGGTAGTGGCGTGTGCGGTGTGTTGGTGGAGAATTGTGGGTGTGTGGATAGGATGGGAAAAGGAAGAGAATGGAGAAAGTTATAGTAGATCACGAATGTTTGGTTTCACAAACAAACTATAAGATCCTTATCGCTAGATGCAAGGATGCGTGGTGCACCTTTGACCATTTGATATGCCATAGAACGCGCCTAGAACCATAATGAAAGGAATTTCTCATCGATTGACTGCTTTCATTAAAAAATTTCATCCTGTGTTGAATTTTTTGCTGTCCTATACAGGAAGGAGGAGTCCTTATTTTTTTAACGCACCACTTTTTTTAATTTGAATTATTTTTAATGAACTAAAAAAAATCTAAACGTGAACACGACATTTAAAACTTTTTTTTCTGTCAGACATCATTTAAAATTTTAGAAAATGATTTTTAATAAATTGTATTAATTGATTATGAAAGATAGTGTGAGATTTCTATAAAAAATTATGTTATTTGTAGATAGCCATAAGGCATAATTATAAACATATTATCATATCAATGTTTAAAAATATTTGAAAGTTTTATTTTAAATTGTTTGCTTTATCTTTTACACCCATCAACAAGGGGTGTCCAAGATGATCTACACTAACAAAAATCCCTTTCTATAATATTAAGTATTTGAAGAGCCAAAAAAAAATTGTTAAAAAGGAAAACATTATGAAGACAAACATTTTTTATACCATGCACCTAAATTAATATTAAATTTAATATGTATAAAGATTCATAAAACTCTAAAAAAAAAAAAAAGTGCCTGCCGTTATAAAAGTAAAACTTTGCTAATAAATGTTTTGAAGACACTTATTTGAATAAAAATATTATATAAAATTTTTTAAAGTTTTTAAAATATTGTTAAGTTTTCTGAAATATTTGTTAAAGATTTGAAAATTAATGTGGGTAAAAAAATATTTTTTAGAATTATTTAATATATTTACAAGTGTTCAAAAACACTTACTAGTAAACTATATTATTTTAATTATATAAATTAATTTTTGATATATATTTTACTATAATGTATATTAAAAATATAGCTTTGTTAAGACAATTTCACATGTGTGAAAATTTTCCACTTAAGAATTTAATAAGTGGGAAGTCAGAGAAAACTTTGCTGCATTCTTGTAAGTGGCAACTATATCAAAGATGTTATTTGTATTCACTTTTGGTATTCATTTTAAGGATTTATCAAAATATTTTTCAACCATTAATGAGAAGTTATTTTCAACTAATAATTAAAAAAATACTTTAATATGTCACTTAAAATAAGTCCGTAAGTACTCATAACACTACTCCAACTATATGTATCAACCGACAGCTCCTCATTTTGCCTTGAATTTCACTCACGTCCACACCATAGTCAATTTTTATCCCCATTTTCTGTGGTTAGCAAAAGCCTTTGATTGAGAAAAGCAAGGCTACCGTTCTCTCGTTAACCCATGTAATAAGCTTCAATTGGAAGCGATACTAAAATATATAATATACATTATGTATCAATCATTTTTCAAGTAAAATTCTTCGGGAAAATTCTTAGGTATTTTGAAAATAAAATCATTTTCATTTTTATACGATTAAAATTAATATCACTTAAGTTACAACACTAAAAATATCATTGAATTGATTCGATTATATATAATATAGAAATTCTCTTACACCTAATTTTTTTTAATATTTATATATCTTTAGAAATTTACTAACTAGCTTTTAATAAATCAATTTAAAAAAATATTTGCATGAAAAATAAAATATTTACTGTACCAAAACCATTAAAATCATTTAAATTTTGAGCCCTAAACTCCCTTAATTAATAGTAATTTTCTTCACTTCTCCTGTTCTCCATACACGTGTAGATGTATAGCATTATTAGAACAAGTTTACTTAAAAATTATTTTAAAAAATCCATAGAAATTATGTTTACTTTTTGGTTGAGGTGTTTAAAAAATAGCTAAATATTGATAGTTTGACACGTTAATATATAAAATACTATAAATCTTGAATCTTTTTTTCATATAAAAGCTGTGTCGTGTTGTATGACTCTATCAATGTTTGGAAAAGTTGTAACTAGGATTTTTCTAAATTTTTATAAAGAGAATTCTTTCAGAGAATCAATATACACGAAACCATGTTCTCCTTTTGACGGGTGGTCACGAAACCATGTTGATCTCAGCAGATAAAATAGTCATCTTATGACTTGCTTTTGTATTGGACCCAGTAAAATTTTATATTAAGGTATGTTTTGGGCCTCATTCTGCGGGATCGGTTTAAGTACGATCTACCACACACCATTTAAAATTTAACGGTGCACCATAAATTTTGACTATATCTAAATCGTTGACTAGTCTTAGTCTACACTAATATTCAATGGTGAAAATTCGAAATCGGTAGCTGGTGGACCACGCATAGTCCTTCCTTCTTCACCACTCAACCATATTCATCACCGACAACACCACCCTCCGCTCTTCCCTTTCCTTCCCCCTTCGATATTTTCTTGGATGACTGAAAACGAGTAAAAGCCCTGGTCTGTAGAACAGATATGATGACCACACTCTTGTCTGAAATAGATCTAGTTTCACACACAACCTACCATGACTGCTCCCTAAACACCCTCCTTTGTCGCCTCCTGCCCGCAGCCACTGCCTCAGTCTGTGCCCATTTGCAATTCATGGTGATCGTAGTGCTCCTCGCGGTGCGCGCCTCAGCCACAATAGCGCCTCCATCAGCGGTGACAGCGAGGGAGTACACAGGGAAGTTCATAAAGAGCATTTATGGAGGAAGGGAGTGCTTAACTCCGTTAGGAACATCAATGAGGTCTTGGCTCCCAAGCTTGTTGTCATTGCCATTAGAGACAATTATTTCAGTTTCCGAGATTCTGATGTGTTGAACATTGATTTGAATGTGTTGAAATGTTGGTTGGACTTGCTATTTGTTGTTATTGATGATTTTATTTTACTTTTTTTTTTCGTTTATTTATTTTGGTCTATGATTTGGTACGCTGGAAAACTATGCACTTTTGAGTGCTAAAATTTGCTCTTCTCCTGCTTGAAACCTCTCGCTTGATTTGTTCTTGGTGAATGATTTGGATGATATTTGTATCCAAGTTAGCACCTTTCTTGACATTGGTGGTGGAGGAAGGTGAAGAGGGTGGTTGTTGCTGTTGCTATGTGTTCTTTGCTCCTTTTGCTCTTCTCGGTGGTGGTTTATTGAAGGGGAAAGAAGCTCAAGGAAGATGGTGATTGAATGCAACTGGTTTCATATTTAGCCATATTTTCTAGATGTGTTTAACCGCATTGTTTAGATATGGCTAAATAACTCAATGAGTTGCTCCACTTCTGCTCCTTAGACAATTTTAAATAGTGAATGAACCTGACAAAAATCAAAAAGTAAAAAACAACTAAGTGTGTTGGATTGATCTACACAATTTTTTTTAGTCGTGATACTTAAATAATGCCCCTTCTTAAAGTATCCCGCACTATTAAACTTAAATTAATTTAGTTAAAACTAGATCAAACAAATTACAAGAGTAAAGCTTTTATAGTTCTAATTTTTTTCGTTTATAATATTTAAACTGAAATTTTTTCTTAAAAAGAACAAATATGGAACTTATTAAACGATAGAATATTTGGCAATTTTTTTTCCGTAATTCTTTTCTTACACGAAAACATGAAGTTTTCTTAATAATTACCGGGATTACTCTCTAAAATCGCCTGTCGTACTCTATTGTCTTTTTGAGTCACCCATCAATCAATCCTAGGACTTTGACGACATCCGCGTCAGTGCGCACTTACTCATTTGGAAAATACAACCTTAGAATCTTTTTAACTTTCTATTTAATATAAGGATAATTAACATTTTCCCACACCCCGCCAACCATGATTTGTGAGTCAATGTCAAGAAAGCACGTGGAAAACCTATGCAGTTCACAGATTCGTACAAGAAAAAGCGGACTATAATTGGTACGATCCACTAACACAGATGCCTAGATATTCACACACACAGTTACAAAAAAAATGAAAAAACAAGAGAGGAAAGACAAAGATAAAGAAAAAATGTCCAAGATGTTCACTTTTAACATGTATAAGTAATATTTCTTAAAAAAAAAAAATTAAAGAATAATATTATTTGGTACAAATTATACTATATATAAATTGAACCAATTTTTAAAATTAAAAATAGTCTAACTTTTTATTTTTGTCTTTTCGTTATTCTCTCATTTTTATTGGATTAAACAGTTTATGTATTACTCGTAACATCTATTTTCGTACTAATTAGTAGCACTCAATATTAAGTAGTGTAGGAACGAACCACATACCAGATTATCATTCCCCCATGCTCCTCCCCAATAATTAACGAGAGATATTATTTATATCATTCTTAATTTTAGATATTTTCAACACCTATTTATGTTTGAAAAAATTATAAAAAAATAAAAAAAAGGAGAGAGATAAAAATAAAGGTATTGAATGTTTAAAGAAAAGAGTGGTAAACAAAAAAACTTTTCTCATAATTAATTATAAATAAGGGAAAACCAAAGTACATAGAACACGGGTTCATCAAAAATCAAATAATGCTGCACTTCAAAATCTCTGCTGCTGCTTATCTTTTCCTTTGCTTCACTCTGAGCGTTACATTAATCACTACTACTGAAGCAGCCACTGATGTGTCCTTTGTGCAATATTGCTGTCCAAACACAAGCACTTATTCTCCCAACAGCAACTACCAAACCAACCTCAAACAACTGCTTTTCATGGCTTTCGTCAAACTCCTCCGACCGCGAAAATGTTTACTACAACACGACCATCGGTGTCAACACCCCCAACAACACCATCTACGGTGCCTTTCTCTGCCGTGGAGATCTCACCACCGAAGCGTGCCAAGACTGTGGTTCCGCTGCAGCAACGGAAGTGCTTCAAGACTGTCCTATACAGAAGGAATCGGTGATTTGGTTCGATAAGTGCATGCTGCGTTACTCAGACCAGTCCTTCTTCTCCATATCTAACGAAGAGCTAGCGCCTTCCTTGTTCAACACTGTCAATGTGTCAGATAAAGGTCACTTCATGCAACTGTTGGGGGACACCATGAACACGGTGGCCGATCAAGCGGCAAAAGGCGGTGCTGACAAGAAGTATGCTACCAAGGAAGCAAACTTTTCAAGCTTCGGAACTCTGTACACGCTGGCACAGTGCACCCCGGATTTGTCACAGCTTGACTGCCGAAAATGCCTCACAAGAACAATTAGAGAAATACCTTTGTGCCGTGATGGAAAGCAAAGAGGAATGGTGCGGGTACCAAGTTGTAATATTAGGCATGAATTGTACCAGTTTTACGATCAGGTGATCAAGTCTCTCCCCACCCTACCACCACAAGAACCACCGAGGCCCTAGCCAAAAGGTGCTGTGGGATTTCGAATTCTCTCTACGACTTTGATTTTTTAAATTGAGTGAAAGGATTTGGGTAAACATTTTCTAAGTTAATTAAACATAATATCACAAGTTCCAATTTCAGTTTTCTACCACTTCTTTACAATCAGGACCGAGTCTTTATATGTCTTCTTGCTTTTTTCTTATTACTTGGTTCTCGTCGTTAGCATTTGTGGTTAATACTTGATATAAAGATTATGATTAGCTGGTAATTTAGTGGAAGTTGATTCATTTTGTGCAGAAAAGTCCCGGATATCAGCAGGGATAATCATCACAATTGTGGCTTCGATTGTGTTTTTTTTGCTGGTTACCTTCACTGCCCTATGGATCATATCTACAAGGGCAAGAAGAAAAAAGTACAGTTCAGTGCCAGAAGAAAATGGTAGGTTGAAAAATTAGCTTTACTGTTATTTCTTTTTTTTTTTTTTTACTCCCCTTGTAACATTATTACTTTGATGATGCTATGGATGATACGAAAGCACTTGTATGAAATGTTTTTCTTTTTAATCCAATAAGGTTAAATCGGTAAGATCTTCACCCCCTTTGTTTTAAAGTTCTAGTCATATTATGGAATGAATATTTTCGAGCCTGCTACGATGTTATAAATGGTTTACTTCTGAATGTTTTTCTGCAGTTCAAATTTCCACAGTAGATTTCTTGCAATTTGATTTTGAGACAATCATAGCGGCCACAAACAACTTCTCTTATGACAATAAATTAGGGATAGGAGGATTTGGTGAGGTTTACAAGGTACTACACATTTTTTTTTTATATAATTTTAGAATAATAAGTGAACCACTTCAAGAATTGGACTCTTCTGGTTTTGAGTTTAGACTTTAGAGACTTCAAAGCTAGTAAAGGATGGGTGCCTATGAATTTCCAGGGTACACTACCTAATGGACCAGATATTGCTATAAAGAGGCTATCAAGAAACTCTATGCAAGGAGTAGATGAATTTAAGAATAAAGTATTTTTGGTAGCCAAACTTCAACACAAAAATCTAGTAATGCTACTGGGATTTTGCTTAGATAGGGAAGAAAAGATGCTCATTTATGAATTCATACCCAACAAATGCCTGGATCATTTTCTATTTGGTATGTCCATCAAACCTTTATAATTGAATGCAATTACTAAAGTATGCAATCAAAGTTAAAAATGAATTTTTAATTATTAACTTGAATTTACTTCAATATACATAGATCTTGACAAACAATTGTAGTTGAATTGGCTAAGACGATACAAGATAATAGAAAGAATTGCTTGAGGGATGCTTTATCTTTCATGAAGATTCTCGACTAAGAATTATACATTGCGATCTTAAAACTAGTAATGTATTATTAGACAAGGATTTAAATCGAAAAATTGCATATTTTGGGATGACAAGACTTTTTGGTACTGATCAAACACAAAGAAAACACTACTAGAATTGTAGTAACATTGTAAGCTCCATTTCATTATTTTGAATGTCCTATATTATTCATTATTTATATTTGAAAAAAGGATCAATCTAAAAGTCATTCTCTAATCGAAGTATAAGAATGTGTACAAGCTTGTGCTTTTTTTTATATCACTTCTCAAAATTAATGGCTATTGCTAGCATTCTATTTTATTCTGCTTGTAGTGGATATATGTCTCCAAAATATATAATGCATGAATACTTTCTATCAAAGTGCATGTGTATGGCTTTGGCATCCTTCTTCTTGAGTTAATAAGTGGAAAGAAGATAACATCATTCTCCGAATCAGGCTATGCAGAGGATCTCTTGAATACGTGAGTTTGGTCTAACTTTGCTTTTACAGTATTAAATATCAAATTGTCTTTCTTCCTCCCCTCTCTAAAGTGAATTTCTCTCTTGAGTTAAAAAGCAAGGGGTGCTTTCACACTTAAATTAATCAAATGCAATATATATGTAATCATAATCTACTAAAAGACTAAGATAAATACTCTCTTATTTTCTCACTTTAGAGAAACATTTTTTCTTAATAAAGAAATAAAAAAATGAAGGGGATCGAAATTTAAATGCAGGGGATCAAAATTTATTATTTCTTGATTTCATACCCAAAATGTATTGTTTATAGACCTGGAAACATTGGAGAGATGGAACACCATTGGAGTTATTGGACATGACTTTGAGAGATTCATATTCAAGAGCTGAAGTGATTAGATGCATCCATATTGGGTTATCTTGTCTTCAGGAAGATCCAGCACTAAGGCCAACAATGCAAACCATAGTTTTAATGCTAAACAGTCACTCTATTACTCTTGCAACCCCTGAACGGCCTGCGGGTTATATTCATAGCAGAACTCAGCCGACTTTCCAACGAAGGAGTCCACAAGCCAGTCAGTTGCAGCATCTATAGATGAATTATCCATCACCGACGTGTACCTTCGATAATTTTTCTTATACAAGAAAATCAATATGATACATGTTCACTGATGTGTGACATTGCAAATACTCCATATAACAGTTGTCGGAGCCAGTGCATGTTGGGTTCATCGTCTGTGCTTAAAATTTGACTCTCTTCTGTGTGTATGCGTAGAGTCCAGCAATATAAAAAAATGCTTTGTATCCGAAAGAAGAGCAATAATCTTTTTTTTTAGGCTGTGCGTTTCCAATATTTTCAATCAAATAATGTGTAAAAACCTAATTAAAATTAAATCCTGAATTTAATGGGTTTGTTAATTGCTACAAAAGTTCTCCTTCCACCAAAGTTGAAAAAACCATAAGCTTTCTTCTCTTCCTGCAATTATTGAGGATGTACGTCTCTTGAGACTGTCACAATAAAGTCTCCCAACCATTGAACCTTGTCACCACTCACCAGACTTATAAAAATATATTCTGTTTCCAAATAATGTTTTCGTGTGCTTGAATTCAAATGGCTTCCAAAACAATCTCCACTATGCCATTTGGGCTGGCCTCCAGGTCCTTTTTTTTTTTCTTCAAACGTGGCATCCTCGCTTGATGACCCTCAAACTGGAGCCTCATCCACACGGGTGTTAAAATATTAGGTGTTCTTTTTGCCCATATGTCAAGCTAGGTACCCTGGGGAAAATCTTCTTCTCCGGGGTGCTCTAGAATTGCTGATTTTGTTGCTGGCAAGTATGGTTCAACGGACAGAGGGTTTTGGTACTATGAGGCTGTGAAAAAGAGTAATAGAACTCTTTGTAGACAAGGAGGAGAATCATGTTTATTATTTGATCAATTCAGAATCTGAGACTGCCAGTGAATTGATCAAACGCATGGCTTCTTTTCTCCTTGAGCAGAAAAGGCCGAGGCTGCCTTTGCTTGATTTTGTTCGGTTGTTGTAGTCTTTGTTGTTTAGGTATGATGTGATGAAGCTTCACGCTAAAAGAAATCCAAACACTGCAAATCAAGATTGAACTCTACGAATTCATTGTACCGAATAAATTTAAATAGTTAAGTTCGAAATATAGATATGAACAACTTGTCACAAGAATTTTCTTTAGTTCAAACTCCGAACGAAAATAGTTTTCTTCATTGAACAGCAATTGTTCTGCATCATAGAAATGCCTCTTGAGAGGTTTTGCTGCTAATTATGTTCTTTTTACATTTTGTTTCAACACTCCTGAACCCCTAGATCAAAGCCCAAAAAAATTTTAAAAAAAGAACGAAAAAGGAAATTTAAATGAAAAGGAAAAATCTTTAAATAGACCCTCTACACCTAGTGAAGCCATGATATTAGCAAAGCAACTAACAAGCAAGGAATCATAGTATCATACTCATGCCACCAGCTTTGCAGCACAGACACATTGTCATTAGCATTGTGATGTACTAGTCCGAAACCCGTGCTATGAAACCTTCACAAAGTATTTAGCAACGATGAAGATTGCTAAAACAAAATTTATGAATGAATTACAACTATTATAAGGAATTATTTTGATCAGATAATTTTATTTTAAAAATAACATAATCTAACATATAAGTAACAAAATGATTGATAAATATACAAATTTTATATATAATTTCATCTCAACTTATTTAGCCCAAAAAAATATCTATTGAAAAGAACAACAAATTTAAAATAAAAAGTGAATAACAATTAAAGAAGTAGCTTATATTTTAGAAACTAACGTAAATATATATTCTACCTAGAATATTTGCATTGTGTTCGTCAAAGAAACAGTCAATTACTTTATTATATGTATGTTTGGTGTTCTTTTTATTCATTTACGTTAATGTTGTAACCAAGAATTTAACCTAGAAGAATGCTTATCACTCATTAGCGCAAACATTATTTGCAGTGACGCAATAATAATTAAAACAAAATTTAAATATACAACTTGATTTTTTTTTTTTTCAAAAAGGGCATACTTCGGATTTGTTTTAATGTTTCAATAATAACAAAATTAAGCTTAAAAGGCACCTTCTTATAAGTCCAATAGCCTTCAAACATTGAAAGGAATTTACGAGGATTCCTGTGCCTAGTTAAAATCGATTTCCAACGTCATCCATAAAATAGATGTTAATCCTTCTATTTTATAGTAATACTAATTAGTCTGGAACAATTAAGTGTGGTTTATGATGAAGTGATACAGCTCAAATAGAATCAGGGAATTTATGCACTCTGAGAATCTCAAGGTGAAAAGCCAGGAACTGATATGGAGGAAACCAGCTCGATGACTAATTACCTGAAAAGAGAGATAAGGAAACAGAGAGTAGTTTGTGAGGGAAAATGTGTAGTATTCATTCAATGAATATGCCTTTAAAATATCTGAGGGTATATAGTCCCTTAATGCAATCATAACAGAATTCCTAACTTGGTGGATCAGGTGCCAGCACAGCACACCAGTGTGCCTTTACTACCCCTGTTAATCATCAACTAACATAACTAACATTCTTTCTTTTCCTGTATCATGAAGCCTGAGGTAGTTTAGTAAATGGCACATTGAAATATATTGCACATGTATGAACCTAGGATAATCTTTGCACATTCACGATTAAACTAAATGTATATTAGATCCTTAAGCACAATAACAATTACTTTCGCAACGCACAGTGAAGAAACATGAATTGTGCTGGATTCATTAGTTCAACATGGACCTTTAAAATGATATAAAACTATCAGCAAAACTAAAGACCCTAAACAACCTTACACACAGGATTTAATATCCTCAAAACCATAGATCAGCACAATGGCCTTTTACGACATAATGAAACCAGAACCAATAACAAAACAAAGCAGTAGTCCTTAATCTTTCTCACGCAGTGTGCACTGATTCCTCCATTGGCTATTACCCTTTGATTTCAGGTAGTAACTTTTGACTTGCTCCTTATGAATCCTACATATGATCAGGTTAAAAGAATCTTACCACAGAGAATCGAAAAATAACAATAAAAAGTAAAAAGAGATAAGCTCTGAATTTTCAGTGTCATCTTCATAACTCACATATTCAAATCCTCTCCGAATTCATCGCTTAATTCCTCAAACATTATTTTCTCTGATTCCAAGAGCACAGACATCTTTAACAGACCATTAATGACATGCTTCACTAAAAGGAACTAAAGGTAATCCAAACTACCAACTCAATAGGATCCCTTCCATTGACATACTTCATTCAAAATCACATTGCACATCCAATTCTAATCAAACAAACCCAATTATCTCAAAGTGTTTAGGGGAAAAAATTGAATAGCAATGATCAGAATAATTCTCGTACCTTAAAGGAAAGGCTCTTAACAATGCCTCTACAATTGCAGTTAGATTTGACACAACTAAACAGCCTATTATAACATAAGAAGCAGTTAGATCATTGTTCAAATATCATAAGGCTTAATAAGTGATAAAATGAAGCCAATTTAATAGCTTTTTTCGGATCTTTTGTTTGAATTAGAGAAAGAAAACATCCACACACACATATAGGAATATCATCTTTAGCAGAATTTTCCAGCAATATCAGCTATTATACATGAATATATGAAGGCTAACCTTTGATAATATCTTCCTCCAGCAACTTTTTCCTATAGCGATAATTTGTAACTATTGCTTCAAGGTTCATATGATTAAAATATGCTTTTCCAAATTCCAATTGATGGCTTCTTCAACTCTCTCAGATCAGGAACCAAAAATATTGTAATAAAGAAGATAACATGAGAATAAAATCAAAAGGGGAAAAGGATTTACAAATCATATTAATGGAACAGATGCCACAATGTGTGTTTTGAATAAAGCTCAGCTCCTACTACAGGAAATGTAACACATAAAACTCACAGCTTCATATTCTTCAGTCGATGCTTGATATACACTTGTTCCATTTGTGGAATTCTCACTGCTCTCTATGTTCTAGATACTCACAATACGCTCCAACAATTTATTCATGTTTTTTGCGTTCCTCAGCAAACAATAGGCAGGAAACATTAATTTTAAAAGTACAGGACTTATATTATCAACTATGATCTCAGCATAGTAAATATTAGATAAAACACATTGTGATAAAAATGAGATAGGAAGCAGGCATTATCGGCAAAATATACAAAAATTTAAAGCAGGCAATATATGAAGCGGGTTAGAAGCCAGAACTGACAGGAGCCATCTTTGAATAAAAACGATTTAGATACTACAGATCAAGTAAGAATAGAAATAATTTAAAAAAATAAATACAGGAAGATATAAAATACCTCCTTATTAGCTCAATGGATTTAGTATTTGTAGAAGCATTAAGTGGGCTATCAAATCACAACAAAAATTACCAATAGCAATCATTAAATAGATAGTAAATGCAACACATACACATAAGCAATAAACCAACCATGAAAAAAAAAAAAAAAAGGCAAATGCATCATATAATCACAACAAAATACACGTTTAGCAAATACATCACATGGTAAGACACAAATTAGAAACTCAAAATAACAAAATACTTGAAAGATGATACAGAACATATGAACACAAATAAAAACTGAGAAGAAATGCCACGTAAATAAAGCTCAAATCATGTACATATTATGCAAGCATAAATAAAATAGGAAAGTGTGAATCATGTATGTGTGATGTAAGCATACTTATCATGTTACCATGGCATTATGATCATTGAAACATAATTGATATTAAACTATGGGTATGACATGTAACTTTTTTAGTGTCATCCAGAAACTCCAATGCTAATTCCACTTTCAACATTAAAAAAAAGAAAAGAAAAAGAAAGTAATAAATTGGAGTGATAAAGTCTAGTGCAACATTCCAAATTCAAGATCATAGAATAATACCTCCCCCATCATGACAACAATCTGTATATTGACTTTCTCATCTAGGTCACATAAATTTCAGATTATATAAAATTTTAAATTTAGGAGAATTAGCTTACATTTTTATGTTGAGCTTTCATTTCTTTAAACTTTATAACCTTTGCAATTTATTCTGCTTGCAGTCTCCTCTTGCTGTATGACCACTACAAACACATTTAAGAGAAAAGCGAAATACATTATTTAGAAATAAGTATTTATTAGTTAGTAGTATAGAAGAAATATTTCTAATGTGGTACGACCTTTGTATAGACTCCCATACTAAGATCTTCATAAAAACTATCACTAAGATTCTTTAACGGAATATAGTTTAAACGTGCCCAGGAAAACATTAGATAGATAAGAAGTTCTCATGTTTATAGTTGCCTAGAAAAAAAAAGATAATTTAAAAACTTCTCAAACGAAAGCAAACAACTATAACACCAACAGAATTGTTGGAACACTATAAGCTCCATATCCATATCATTACCATTTCCTTATTTTGAATGTCCTATATTATTCATAATTAATTTGAAAAAGGGATCAATCTAAAAGTCATACTCCTTATGAATAAGGATACCTATAAGCTTGTATCTTTTCATGACTTCTCAAAATTAGTGGCTGTTGCTGACACACTACTTTTGTTTGCTAGTGGATATAAGTCTCTAGAATATATAATGCATGGATATTTTTCTGTCAAAGACTCAAAGTGGATGTACATAGTTTTGGTGATAATAAGCGAAAAGAAGATAACAGGCTTCCATACATCAGGCTATGCAAGGTACCGTTGGAGTTATTGGACGTGACTTTGAGAGATTCATATTCGAAAGCTGAAGTGATAAAATGCATCCATATTGGGTTATCTTGTGTTCAGAAAGATCCAACACAAAGGCCTACGATGCAGGCAGTAGTAATAATGTTAAACAGCCATTCTGTTACTATTGCAACTCCTGAACGACCAGCAGGTCACATTCAGCGCAGAACTCAGCGGAGCTTCCCAAGAAAGGAGTTGGAGAATTCAGATAAGGCCATAAGCCAGTCAATGCTAGCGTCTGTTGATGAAGCACCCATCACTAACGTGTATCCTCGATAGTTTTTCTTATGACAAAACACCAATTTGAAGTGTACTTACTGACATGCAATGTTGCAAATACTTACATTGAATAGTTGTTTGACCCAGGGCATGCTGGATACACTGTTCGAGCTTAAATTTGACTATCTCATCTGTGTACGCATACAGTCTAGCAAAAAAAAAAAAAAAAAAAACCTTGCAGCTATATGGGATATGTAGCCGAAATTTATTTGTAGATGTACGATAATTTCGCTGCTTGTTCGCGGCGTTATTTCACAATGTATATCAAGCAGTAGAAGGACTCCTAAAGTTGGATGGGGAAAAAAAAAGTTAGAGAGCCAGAAAAAATTTGTCTAAATTAAATTATCAGAATGATATAATACACTATTAATTTTTACATGAATTTGTAATTTTTATCACTTTATTTTATCGAATAACTTTCATAATTTTTGTCCAAGATTCTCTGTAGCATCTCTCTTGGATAAGTCTTTTTTTTTTTTCCTTTTTCCATATGAATTATTTTTATCAACTTCTTTTCGGAGATTCATTTAAAATTTTAGAAAATGATATTTTATAAATTGTATTTATTTTTTTGGTGATGATTAATTGATTTTGATTTTTTTATGAAATAGTGTTTTTTATCTTAAAATTCATTTTTATCTTCTCTAACAAGTTCTAACAAACCCTTGAACAAAAAAAAATTGTAATAATTGGCAAAAAAATATTGTTGTGGAATTACCTTATATGTAAACAAAAATAAATCTAAAATTACATTTTAACATCAAACAACAAAATCATTCGCTTTTTTTTTTAAAAAAAATCATTTTTACACTAACCTTCAAAAAAAATTTAGAAATTAATTTGAAAAAAAAAAAACAAAAAAACTGATTTCTTTAAACAATGGGAACCTAAGTTAGGAGAAAAATTCTTGTATAGTGCAGCGCAGGAGAATAAAATAGGGAAAAAAAAGTCTTAGGTGCAGAAATGCTCCACACTTTGCCAATTACATATTTGAAGACATTAATGACCCATACAAAGTAGTCAAATAGTAAATATTAAATAAAATAGATTTCAAAATTTTTCTTGCGCCGAAATACTGCCATTACATGCACTAGCTTACGACATGGAAAATCTTATGCAGCACCTTAAAAGATATGTAGTTCGTTGCTGAAAAGGGGAAACAAAAAAAGTTGAAACAAAAATTTTAATTTGAAGTAAAATTTTGAAGTCTAATAAATACAATTGTAATTAAATGTGCAACAGCTGTAGTTAAATTATTTATAAAGGATATTTGGGTTGTGAATAAGTTTAGATTTATCTGGTGAGAGATTTCTATAATGTTTAGATTTCTCGGTAAGATCTTCACCCTTCTGTTTGAAAGTTTAAGTCATATTATGCAATCTTTCCAAGCCTGCTACCACATATTAGGTGGACTCCTGAATGTTTCTCTACACGTAGTTCAAATTTCCAGCGTAGGGTTCTTGCAGTTTGATTTTGATACAATCATAGTGGCCACAAATGACTTCTCAGATGACAATAAATTAGGGGAAGGAGGATTCGTTGTGGTTTACAAGGTACTATAGCACTATTTTTATAACTTTTGAATAATGAGTGATACCCTTCAAGAATTGGACTCTTCTGGTCTTGAGTTAAGACTTCAGACCTTGTAGAGGATTGATGCTTACGAATTTTCAGGGTACACTACCTAATGGGCAAGATATTGCTGTGAAGAGGTGATCAAGAAGCTCTCTACAATGAGCAGATGAATTTAAGAAGGAGGTGTTTTTGGTAGCTAAACTACAATACAGAAATCTTGTTAGGCTACTAGGATTTTGCTTAAATGGGGAAGAAAAGATTCTTATCTATCAATACATCCCTAATAAAAGCCTAGACCATTTCCTATTTGGTATGTCCATCAACATATGTATGGTGACCTTTTCGATTGAATATGCACTAACTGAAGTAAGTAAAGAAAGTTAGAAGCCAACTTTTTATTCTTGATTTGAACTTACTTTTATGATACATAGATCCTAACAAACAGTTGCAATTAAATTGGCCAAGACGATACAAGACAATAGAAGAAATTGCTCAAGAAATATTTTATCTTCATAAAAATTCTCAATTCAGAATCATACACATAATCTTAAAACTAGTAATGTATTATTAAATGAGGATTTAAATTCAAAATTTTCATATTTTGGGATGGCAAGAATTTTTGGTGCCTATCAAACTCAAAGAAATGCAAACAAAATTATTGGAACACTGTAAGCTTCAGAGCATCACCATTTCCTTATTTTGAATGTCCTATGTTATTCATGATTTAAATTTGGAAAAAAAAAAAACTAAAAAGTGATCAATTTAGTTCCTTATTTTAAATCTCATATATTATTTCTGATACAAGCTAGTGTTTTTTTGTATCATTTCTCAAAATTAATGGCTATTGCCAACATAGTGCTTCGGTCTTCTTGTACTAGATACATATCTCCAGAACATAAAATGCATGGACACTTTTCTATCAAAGTGGATGTTTATAACTTTGATGTTCTGGTTTTAGAGATAATAAGCAGAAAGAAGATAACATCCTTCTATTAGGAACCTCTTGAGCTATGTGAGTTTGTTCCAGCTTTGCTTTTGTAGTATCAAACATCAATTATCTTTGTCCCTTATTCCCTGTTTAAAGTAAGTTTCTCTTCAGAGTGAAAAAAGTAAGGGTGTTTCATGCTTAAATCAATAAAATGCATCAATAAAATGTATCATAATCGTAACTCGCTAAAAAATTAGGGTGTTACCTTCTTACTTTCTTATTATCGATGAAATTTATTTTCTTAACAGAGGAACAAACAAATGGAGGGACCGGAATTTATTGTCCCTTGATTTCATAGATAAAATGTACTTTTATAGGCCTGGAAACGTTGGAGAGATGGGACACCGTTGGAGTTATTGGACATGACTTTGAGAGATTCATATTCAAGATCTGACGTAATTAGATGCATCCATATTGGGTTATCTTGTGTTCAAGAAGATCCAGTAAAAAGACCAACAATGCGGACCATAGTTCTAATGCTAAATAGTCATTCTCTTACTATTGCAAGTCCTGAACAGCCTGCGGGTTATTTTCATAGCAGAACTCAGCCTAGTTTCCCAACAAAGGAGCTGGAGAACTCAAATAAGTCCACAAGCCAGTCAGTGTCAGCTTCTGTTGATGAAGCACTGATGTATACCCTCGATAGTTTTTCTTATAAAAAACGCCTTTATTAGGCTTCTGTGTGATGCCCGGTGTGTTGTTTTTGTTTTCTCTTTAATGTTGCCTTTTTTTGTTTCAATTTACGCAATAATAAGATCAAGGTCAAGTTCTTGCTAATGCATTGCAATTCTGTTTAAAATACAACAAATAGTCCAATTTCAAGCTCGATTTAAAAATTCTCTGAATGGCAGAAGAAGGGGTTCTATTTTGTCGAAATCTGAAGTCATAAGCAGTGTGACAAAGAGTACTTCGGGAAAAGTGCTCAGTTCCAGCACTATGAAGCTTTGCCCATTTCTTACATAACTCAACGGTACTATCTATGAGCATGAAAGAGCTGTCGTTTTCATTACTAACAAAAGTCGATTTTCAAAGACTAAGTTTAGGGGCTAAGACTAACATGGGTACTTAAAATTCGGGTACCATCATGGTGCCGGTATCTTAGCCACCCATTCTGATGTCAACGATCCAGATTTGGTAACGTTATGAGTCATTAAGAATTGTAGACGGCCCCAAAGGTGTTCAGATTTAAAATTTGAGAAATATATTTTGATCCTTGATTGAGTGGTGTAATCAGTTTGTCAGATTTAATTATCTGTTTAAATGGCATTTGCCACATATTAAGGAATGAGTGAAAGCTTTAGCGTAGTCAGCATGTTGGTGCTCTGTCGGGCAAAAGTGCATGAGATAGGGAAGGATGCTGTGCGAAGTGTGGTGTAAATCCAACCAACCATCCGTTTGAGGAGATTTGTAGCATGGGATAGGAAAGGAGGTTGGGAAGGATGATTGAACACTAAGGAGCATCGGGGGCGGGCGTAATGGTGGGACATTGGGGCTGTAGCAGCAGTGCAGCCATTATAGAGATACTTTAATTTAGTCAATCCTAAGGAATGTCGGACAAATATTTGACCTGAATTTTAAGTTTAACTTCAATCTTATAGGTGTCAAAGAAGCTCCCAGTTTCCCATGTGTTGGCAATCCATCAGTATCAAAGATCCATCCAGGCTTTTACTTTTACTACATGTTATTAAACTTAATAATTTTATTCTTCAGTTCTTGCCATTACTTGATTTTCAAGACTTAATGCAATGTCAATGAGGTATTGAATGAAGTGACTATTCTGTGTAGCATGCACGTTGGTGTGATGTATAGAATTATGGTATGTTGAAGGATATTTCATTCAGATGCTGAACTTGATACATATAGGAGTGTCAGTCACAAAATGATCCTAAAGATTTGAATTACAAGATGTAATAGAATTCTAGATAAATCCAAAGTAATAGATTCGCACAATTGAGAATAAACATTATCTACACACAGTTGACTCATTCAAACTGAAACTATGTTGCTGTCAAGATGAAGTTTCCATCCAAAACTTTCATCTTGACTATGAGATCTTCAAATTTAGAATGTTGCAATGATTTTGTCATAAGGACCACCATCTAATCTTTTGTGGAGACATGTGATACTTGAATGGTGCCAGCTTGGACTTCCTCTCTAACAAAGTGGTAATCCAAGAAGATATACTTCAGTCTTGAGTGTAGCACTGGATTATAGCAAAGATAGGTTGCTCCTATGTTGTCACAAAACAAAACCGATTGATTTGAAATTTGAATTTGTAATTCAGTGAGCAGATTACGTAACCACATGACCTCATATGTAGCTATAGTATCTGCATGATATTCTGTCTTAGTGGAGGACTAAGCAACTGTTTTCTATTTCTTTGAACTCCAAGAAATGGGATTGCTACCAAAAAATGAAATATATGCAGAGGTAGATGTATAATCATCAGCATTACCTCCCTAATCTGGATTAGTATAGGTAACAAGACTATATGATGTTGGCTTATTGGGTTGAAGTCCAAAGTTGATGGTCGTCTTAAGATACCTCAGTAGTCTTTTGAGATGTTGAAAATGAGATATAGTAGGTTTATGCATGCATTGAGACAGTTTGTTAATGGCAAAGCATAAGTCCGGTCGAGTCATGTTCAAGTATTGCAATGGTCTAATGATTCTGCAATATTTAGTAGCATCAGTAGTAGGCTTGCCATCATGTAGTTGAAGCTTAGCTGAAGATGATAATGGCATTGGATAGGGCTTTGCACCAGCCATGTCAAACTTCTCCAAAATGTCCCTGATGAATTTATGTTGAGATAAAAAGAAGCCAAACTTTGTAGAAATTATTTCCACACCAAGAAAATAGTGTGGACTTCCTAAATTTTTCAATGAGAACCAGCTGGACAAAGCCTTAATGAAAGAGTCAATAAATCGATGATCATTGCCTGTGATTAACAAGCCATTGACATATACCAAAAAATAAACCAAAATGCCGTAGTCAGAATAAATAAATAAGGAAGGATCACTTTTGCTTGTGTGGAAACCATAGGAAATGATAAAGGACTTGAGCGCTTCATGCCAAGCACAAAGTGCTTGTCTTAGCCCATAGATAGCTTTATGTAATTTGCAAACAAACTCAGGATGCAAGTCATGTTTGAACCTAGGGGGTTGTTCCAAGAACACTTCTTCAGCAAAATGGCCTTGAAGAAAAGCATTATTAATATCCACCTAATACATGGGCCATGAGTTTCCTAAAGCAATGGTTAAATCAATTTGACAGTTTGAGGATGAATAACCGAGGCATAGGTTTCATGAAAGTCCACTCTGGGCATTCAAGCAAAACCTTTGGCTACCAATCTAGCTTTATATCTAGAGATAGAACCATCAGGATTTCTTTAGATGCGAAACAACCACCTATAACCAACAACATTCTGAGTTTTGGACCGATGAACAAATGAGCAAGTACCATTTCTAAGTAATGCATCAAACTCCTCAGCCATTGCCTGATGCTAATGAGATAATCTCATGGCTTCTCTCATATTGGAGGGTTCAAGGTTTTTTGGAATGGGGTGTTTGGTTACTGCATAAATTTTCTTTGGCTTGAAGATGTTTTGAGACCGAGTTACAACTCGATGAGGACAGGTAGGGTATTTTTGAGAAGAAGATGGGACAATATTTTGATAACTTTGAGAAGAATCATTACCTAAGGATGGAAGTGAAGTCGATGGTGTCTTTGATAAAGATGCACACAAGTTGTCCTATTAAGCTATTTGAGGGATAGGTGGCATTGATTGAGGGGAAGGTGCAGGGAGTTGTAGTATGTGGTGCATGGGTTGAGAAATGGGTAGGTTGGTTTCTTGAGGTGGGGTTGTTGTGGATACGAGGAAGAGATAAGGGAATTGGTTTTCAAAAAATGACACATGTTGGGACGTGTATAACTCGTTGGTGGTGGGGTCAAGACAGTAGTATGCATATTGTGATGCTAATTATCCAACAAAAATGCATGGATTAGACTTTGGTTGAAGTTTTTTTTTTTTTTTTGTAGCATGTGGTTTTAACCAGGGAAAGCATAAGCAGCCAAATGAATGCAAATGAAAAGGATTGGGACTAGATTTAAACAAAACTTCAAATGGAGATTTCATGTTTAGCAGAGGTGTTGGCATGCGATTAATTAAGTATGCTGCAATATGAAATGCAATATGAAAGATGCCATGTTTGGTTAAAAAAGGTCTTAATTTTAAAGATTCGCCCCCATTATCTGAGTATAATGACACTATTGATAAATTCAACTATCTTTCAACAACAGATTTACATTGAGGGAAAATAAGAGAAATATGCGATTTATTTTTCAAAAGATACAACCAAATGTATTTTGAAAAATGATTTACAAAAATTAAATAGTAAAGAAAACCATCCAAAGACCTAATTGGGGCAGAACCCCATATATCAATGTGAATGAGTTCAAGAGGCCTAGAGCTAGTAATTCTTGATGTGGAAAATGGTAGCTTGTGGCTTTTTGAATTGTAACACAAGACACATGGAGATTCAATGCCTAGCTTTATTTGATGATAAGATGCCAAATGTTTGAAAATGCGATTTGATAGATGTCCTAAAATGTGATGCCAATTAGATGAGGTGGAGAAGACAAAGGCTTGTGGAGGTGATGGGGTAGATAAATGGTAGAGGCCTTGCTTATGTGGTCCTTTAAGCAGGGGCAGAAATGATCAGAAAAGAATTCAGTGGAAATCGGGTTAGATTAACAAAGGTGAGAAACAGAAAGCAATTTTTGAGATATGGAAGGAACATGTAATACGTTAGATAAGTGAAGAATGTGTGAAGGGAAAATATTTTGGTCTTACTAATGTGAGAGATGGGTAATGCAGTACCATCACCAACAATCACTTGATCTCTGCCATGAAAAGGTGTACTGAGATGCAGTTGATCAAGGTCATTAGTGATGTGGTGGCTTGCTCCAACGTCCAAAATCTAATCTGGATTAGCAGTAGAGGTTGAGATGTGTACATGATGGGCAACATGCCTGGATAACAAACCTTGACTGTATGGCCAGGTTTTTCATAGAATTGGCAAATGACACGATTAGATTTGCTAAGAGGGTTAGAATGAGTAGACTGAGAAGCTGATTAAACTTAAGGTGCACCACGGGAAGAGCAGTGTTTCTCACGATGGATAGCATTAGCAGTAATGACTGAAGATTGCTCAGAGTTGAACTTAGGTCTCTGAAGATAAGTCTCGAAGTCCATTAGCATTGCATGCAACTCATCAAAGGAAAGTGAGTGCTCATGAGCATGAATGGCAACTGAAACCTCTTTGTATTCTACTCCCAAGCCATTGAGAGTATAAATGACTAAATCATCTTCATCAATAGGAACGTTGATTATTGCATACTGGTGAGATATTTTGAAATAGTTTGAGAATCTTTAAATGACTTGGATAATCGATCCTTGAGGTGAAGAATACAGGCCCTGGTCTTGTTTGCAAAGGCTTTGTGCAAAACATCCCAAGCTTATTTGGATGTCTACACCTTACCTAGCAAAGTGATGACTTTGTGATCAACTGATGTGATTATGGCATGCAAAATGAGCTGGTCTTGGCGGTGCCAATAAGCAAAGTCAGCATGATTTGTGGCTGGAAAGGTTGGAGCCATCAACAAAACCAAAAAGATCGTAGCTTATGACAAGTGCAGTCATTTGCACCTTCTAAGCTAAGTAATTTATGCTGTTGAGTTTAATAGGATGTTGAACATTGAGAACAACAATTGATCTAGGAGCATTGGGATTGGGGTTTGGGCTTTGGATTGTTGGGATTGGGATTGGTGGAGTCTACAGGGGAAGTCATGGTGAAAAGGATCGAGGTCGTTAAGCTATTAGCGACTGATATGGAATGTTGAAGGATATTTCATTTAGATGTTGAACTTTATGCATATGAGAGTGTCAGTTACAAAATGATCTTAAGATTTGAATTACAACATATAACAGAATTCTAGATAAATTCAAAGTAATAGATTTACACAATTGAGGATAAACATTATCTACACACTACTTGACTCATTCAAACTGAAACTATGTTGCTGTTCTATGATGCAACTAAAAAATTCTCCCTTTGTAAGCTTAAAATCTATTTGTTAATTTTTTTTTTCTATTGTCTTTCAGGTACAAACAGTCTATGGTATAACAAATAGCACATGCAAGTAGTATATACACTGTATAGTGGAAAAAATTTTAAAAGCAAAACCAAAGAGAGAGAGAGAGAGAGAGAGATGGTTTCCAATTCTACAAATCGAATTGCTACATCTAGATGGCACTGCACAAACATGCGATTTGAAGGTATGGTTGACACAGGCTTGCGCTTGCCAAAGGAAAGTTGTCTGGGGTCAATCTCTCCTTATCTTCAACCATCTTGCCACAGCAAAGTTTCAATAAGGTTTTGACATAGCTGAGGCAAGGCAAATAAGAACACCCATGCGCCTTTCTCCTTTCTTGCTTGGTTTGTTTCACTAATTCATTTGAATTAATGAAACTTAAACAATACTCCCTCCTTTTCAATTTATTTGTCAATTTGGACAACTTGACACAGTCTTATATTTATATCAATGTATATAGATACAGTTCCAGATATATTCATATAGATATGAAACTATGTCAAGTTGTCCAAATTAATAGATAAATTAAAACGAAAGGAGTATTATTGAACTTTGAGTCTTCATTAGTTTAACTTGCTTTACTACTGGCATGAGTGTTTCATCTTAACATTTTGAAAGAAAAATATTGATCAATGATGATTAGTATATATTTCTTACTAGTTTGTCCTTAAGTACATATGAAATGAAAATAAAAATGTAAATTTTATTAGTTAACTTTCTATGAAAAATAATTAAAAGAAGTATATCAAAAGAAATCTTTTCATTTTTATTTCAATTAAAATATGAAACCTATTAAAAAAATATTAAAATCATGTAACTTATCTAATTTTTCTCTTTTATTTTTTTACCTCCTTCACATTTTCATTTTCAATAAAAATGTTATGTTATATAATAAATTATAAAAGAAAATAACTATATAAGAGTTTTTAAATTAATTTTTTTTAAGTTATCAATTATAAAATGTGAAAAAGAAATAATTTTTACGTGATATTTTGAATGGAGTAATTTTTTTAATAGTATATTTATGATTTTAGTCTTCAATTGAATAGATTATAAGTAATTTTGCATGTGAGTAAGAAACAAATTTTGCATAAAACTTTAGAACTTTTAATCGAGTAATATGAATAGGAAGTAAATTTTGTCTAAAAATTTCAAAGAAAGTAATATGCTAATATTATATATATGATTGTTGTTTGTAAATTTTCGTTTAATTTTTTTAACATTAATTGTTTGTAAATTGATTCAAAATCAAATAAATTTAATTTCGTAAACTCGCTAATAAAATTGAAAGTTTATTAATTATGTTAGAATTTACTTAAACTCATATGAGTTTAACCAAAAAAAAATTGTATGTAAATTAACTCATTTTTATATAATAAAATTATAAACTCATGAAAATTTAAGAGTTTAACATCCATGTTATCTTCTTTTGTATGCTTACAGTCCAGCAATGAAAAATGTTTTGTAGCAATTCAAGTTGAATCATCTAGCAACGGCCCACTGTATCCTCCTTGTTTTGAACATGTTTGCCAACCTGTTGAGTCATTCGAAAAGACTCCTTTGGATTCAAAGCAAAAGGAAAGTGGACATTGTTTGAAGTCAGTGGAGGAAAAGTCAGATAGCGATCAAGATGATCTATTAGTGCGGGATTTTATAGACAAGGTGCCACAAACCCCATCTTTAGGATCTTGCTCAAAATGTCAAAGTGAAGATATTGAAGCGGAGACGCATTGGGATGAAAGTCTTATCAAAGCAAGAGTCACTTGGGATATTGGGAAGATATTGGGACTTAAAACTACTAATGAAATGGTTGTAATTGAGACTTTAGCTAAAGGCCCAGAAAGTCTTGACTTTGTAATTCCCAGGAAAAAGGGACGGCCCAAGAAGAAAAAAGGAATTCCTAAAGATTGAAGAACTCTTGCTTGTGTTTCCATTGGTGGTGTGGTGGTGGTTTTGGTGCTTCTGGTTGGATTGTCTCTTTTTTTGTTGACCCTTCTTTAGCTTTCTGAATCTTAGTTGCACTGGGATTCTACGGATTGCCGTGCTTGTGGAGCTGTGACTCTTTTTGGAGTTGGGTCTTTTAGTATTGCTTTGGTGGTGTCTTTTCCGGTTGCTATTGGCGTGGATTCGGGGGATCTTGGTGGAATTGAAGGATGTCACAATGGATAGCTCTCCTTGGTGTGGCATCATTAGCTTTTGGTTGGAGTCCTTTTGTATGTTGTTGTTTTGTTATTTGATGATGTTTTTTTGTTTTGTTTTTATCTATGTGGCACTTTGTTCTCTGCTCCTCACTGATTTTGGTGAGTTTGAGCTTTTGAATCTATCGAAAGAAAACGAAAATTGCTTTGTACCCGTCGGAGATAAGTAACAGAAATTTGCGGATGTACGAAAATGTGACTACTTGTTTGCGATGACTAAACTCGAATGTACTTCTATGAGTCCTTTTTCCTTTTTGCCCGAAAAAATTACAAACCGACGAGTCATACTGCTGAATAAAGATTTTTCATCGGACTTGTTGGACGAATGAGTTACCGCTATAATGAAAGGAATTTGGGTTATTCATTGAGTGATTGATTTCATTTAAAAATCAGCTTGCTTCATCGCACGAAAATTCTTTTGCGACAAAGACAACGAATAGTCGCATGACCAATCACAGAAGTAGAGATATATGACAAAAGGAGAGAGGAAATGTATTGCCAACCAAAACGCAACTCCCTTCTTTTTCATTTTACCATTCATGTGTCCTTTCACGAATAGAATTCCTATCAATTACCATTTTTTCTTTAAAAATTTCATCTATGTTGCACTACTTCAGCTGCCCAGTATACAGAAAGAAGAGTTTTAGTTTTCAAAGCACCGCTTTTCCATATGAATTATTTTAATAAACTAAACACGGCATTTAAATCTTTTTTTTTTTTTTAGAGATTCATTTAATATTTCAGAAAGCGATATTTTCAATAAACTCTATTAATTGATCTTTTATGAAAGATAGCTTTTTATCTTAAAAATCATTTTTGTAATAATTGACCAGAAAATACTTTTATAGAATTACCTTATATCTAAAAAATATAAAACTACCTTTTTACATCAAATTAACAACAAAACTTCGTTCTTTATGAACAAAAATTACATTAACCAAATAATTCATTGAAGTGGAAAGTCGGAGAAAACTTTGTGTCACTCTTGTGGGCTTTTTGACCATTACGTTATATTTTTCCAAACAAATTACTAAGATTTAGCAGTGTAGAAACTTTTTTTTTTTTTTTGTCTATAATGCTTCTAGCCACCGTGGATGATTGCTATAATATTTTTTATTTTATTTTTGTCAATGAATGAGTTGCTCCATTTAGCGCCACCCCTGTAATAGCATTAGAAAAATGAATTTCAGCTCATCAATGGCATACATGGGAGCAGCGCCGTCCTCGTGTTTTTGCTGTACACTCTTTCATTTGGTGTTTTTGTTTTGTTTTTTTTTATTTGGGTGTATTCTTTTAGTATAGACATATTCAATTGCTTTACCACCTCCAGTGATCAAAGTGAGATAATATAAAACAAAAAAAGATTATTAATTACTTTTATTAAACAAAGACTATTACTTATGTTTTTCAAAAAGAAAAAACTGACTACATAAAACTAAGAATTTTTTTTTTAAAAAAAGGATTCATAAATTAAATTAATGAATGCTCTTATAATATATATAAAACTAAATTCATAAATAAAATTAAAATTTGATCTTATAACAACTGAACTCGTGGATAAATAAAATTTTTTAAATACAACATTTTTTCTAAATTGAACTCCTAAAAAAATAAATTCTGGTTTTTTAAATAAAATTAATTCAGTATTAATTTCAAAAAATAATTTTGTTACACGTGCTAAAAAGATATAAAAAATAAATACATAAAAAATAATTATATATAAACTAAGAATAATTCCTCCTCCACTGAAATTTATTAAAAAAATAAATATCTTCTCTTTTTTTTTGAAAAATTTAACTTATATGCATTGACAATGTAAAATAATTTTATATTATAATCCAATAAAAATACAAGAAATTATCATATCATCATGGACAATTATGTGAAATTTAAATTTAAAAAATTATAATATAACACATTCTTGTATTCCTATTAGATAAAAATATAAAACTACTTTACATTATTAGTATATAAAAATTAAACTCTTGTACGAAAATGACTATAGATTCAACTAAATGAATATTTTTCAAAAACAGAAATCATCAAAATTAAACTGTGGTCTTATGCATATAAACTAAGAATAAATAATATTATAAATAACAAATAATAATAGAATGGATAAAAATGAACAGAGAATGAATTAAAAAGAACAAATAACAACAGAGAATGAATAAAAATCCTTAAATAATAGAAAAGTCATTGCATTACCATAGCTTTATAAGGACTAAAGCTTTTGCTTAGTCTTTGTTTAATAAAAGCAATTTTATTTACTTTGCATATGTCTAACAAAAACACCCACCCAAAAAAAAAAAATAAAAAAAAATAAAAAACACAAAATGAATGAGTGTGCAGCAAAAACACAAACTGGTGGCGCTATTACCGTATACACCATTAACGAGCTGAAAGTTATTTTTTTTAATGCTAAAATGGTGACGCTAAATGGAGCAACGTCATATATATTATTTACTTCGACAAAAAAAATTAAAATATTTAGCAGTTATCCATGATGGATGAAAGGATTATAGATAGAAAATATATTTCTAAACTACTGTATTTTAGTAATTTCCTTGGAAAAGTACAATATAGTGGTCAAAATTGCAAGGAAGTTTTCAACTAGATACCAGCCAATAGCTCCTCGTTTTACCTTGAATTTCACTCACGTCCACATCATCATCAATTTTGTGTCCCCATTTTCTGTGGTTAGCAAAAGCCCTTGACCGAGAGTAGCAAGGCTAACGTTCTTCGTTAAGCCGCGTCATAAGCCTCATTTAGAATAGATACTTAAATATATGACTTACATCATGTATCTATGTAAAATGCTTCGGAAGAATTCTTAGGTGTTTTCCAAATATGATCATTTTCTTTTTTACATTATTAAAATAAATAATGCTTAAATTATAACATTAAAAAATAATGAAATTGATCAATTGTATATAATATAAAATTTCTCTTACACCTAATTTTTTTAAAATACTTATATCTTTAGAATTTACTAACTAGTGCTTTTGCTTTCAATAAATCAATTTAAAAAATCATTTGAATAAAAATAAAATATTTACTACTATTAAAACCGTTAATCATTTAACATTTTCAAATAATTACAAGCATTTTGCCACCAAAAAAAATAAGTACAAACATTTAGTGTGTGTTTGGTTGTGTTTATAGAATTTATTTTAGGTAGAATTAATTTTGTTAGAATTGATTTAGTTAAAATTAATTTTGAAGTAAAGTAATTTATATTTGGGAGTTTTTATAAAAATAATTCTTATAAAAAATAATAAATTTTTACTTCTTTCAAAATTAACTCTCCAAATAAAAATTAATTTTAATCTCTAAAAATTAAATAATATAAAAAATTGATAAAATCAATTCTAAGGATCAAAATTGACTCTAAACCCCCAAAAAAAGTTAGCAAACTTAGATCCAAACTGTTAATATGATAGCAAAACACTTTTTAACTAATTAGCGAAACCACTTTTTGAAATCCTCTCTTCTATTAGCCATAGAGCACAGCTATTTGGTACGAAGGATGTTTTTAACATGGGGAGTTTTTAACAAAGATCAAGTTGGTCTTTGAAATGTAATAGTTGATTAAAAGGATGTATTCATATATCTTTTTTTATATAGTGTATTATAATTTTTTTGGTTTAGTCAAATTAAAAAGAAAAACAGTTAAATACATTTTGGAAATTATCAAAAAAATTTTGGTGAGATCCTGAAATTAACTGTAAGTCATTAGGTATTACATAAATAAAATTTGATATTTTTTAGTATTATAAAAATAAAAATTTGGTCATTTCTGAAATGTAAAGAATATTATACAGATAAAATCTAGTCATTTTATATGAAATCTTAAAATTAACTAAAAATTTTTAGATATTACATAGATAAAATTTAACATTTTTAAGTGTTACAAAAATAAAAATTTAATCACTTTAAGACTTTATTAATTTTTATTTGTATAATTTAAAAAAATACTATAATATATCATATAAAAAAATACATCAATATATTCTTTTTTATCTATCATTAAAACACAAGGAACAACTTCGCACAAAACAGGTCGCGGACCAAGTACAAAAACAGACAAACAAGACGTGGTATCGTATAATTGCACCTCAGTTAAATAAATATATTTTAAAAATTAAAAACAAAATGTAGGCATACGGCGGAAAGCAAGGATAGCTTTGAGTACGAAATTCGTTGCCATGCTTTAAATCTCTCCTCTTTGTATTTTCCCTATTCTTGTATTTTTATATCATGTCTCAAACCAACGACTTTGACCGAGCGATAGCGCCACCTACTCATTTTGAAAACAAAACCTTGGACTCTTAACTTTCTCTTCAATCCCTTCTTCTTCTAATTAACAATTTCCTACAATCTGCACACCATGACTAGTAAACCAACATGTCAAACACGCAGAAATGTTATGCAGTACTTCACAGATTCATACAATCACTTCCCCATCTCTCACGCAAAAAATAACTAATTAAATAGAATGGAAAACCAAAGCACGTACACAAAACAAAGTTCAACAAAAACAAATCATGCTGCACTTCAAAATCTCTGCTTCTGCCTATGTTTTCCTTTGCTTCACCGTGATGTGCGTCACAGAAATAACCACTACTACCGAAGCAGCCACTGATGAGTCGTTTGTGAGCCCTTTGTGTCCAAACACAAGCAATCCAAACACAAGCATTTATTATCCAAACACGACCTACCAAACCAACCTCAATGTACTCCTTTCATGGCTTTCGTCAAACTCCTCCACCCGCGAAAATGGTTACTACAACACCACCATCGGCGCCAGCGACCCCAACAACACCATCTACGGCGCCTTCCTCTGCCGTGGTGATATCACCACCAACGCTTGCCAAGACTGTGTTTCCACCGCTGAGAAACAAGTGCTTCACGACTGTCCCGTGCAGAAGAGCGCAATGATTTGGTTCCCTGAGTGCTATGTGCGTTACTCAGACCAGTCCTTCTTCTCCATAGCTACCGAACAGCCTTTGATTTACCGGTTGTACGGGGACGTCGGTGCGTCAGATGAAGATCACTTCATGCAAGTGGTGGGGGACACCATGAAGACGGTGGCGGATCAAGCGGCAAAAGGTGGCGCTAACAAGAAGTTTGCTACCAAGGAAGCAAACATTTCCATCTTCCAAACTTTGTACACGCTGGCACAGTGCACCCCGGATTTGTCACAGCTTGACTGCCAACAATGCCTCGAATTCGCAATTGCACAATTACCTTCGTGCTGTAACGGGAAGCAAGACGTAACGGTGCGGTTTCCAAGTTGTAATATTAGGTATGAATTGTTCCCGTTTTACAATCAGCTGAGCGTATCTGTCCCCACCCCACAACCACAAGAACCACCGAGGCCAAACCCAAAAGGTACTGTGGAATTTGGAATTCTCTCTATGACTTTTTTTTTTAAAAATTGAGTGAAGAGATTTGTGTATGTTCTAACTTCTAAGTTAATTTTACATACAAACTGCGTCAAATGTTTCAGTCGAAGTTTTCTACCAATTCTCTACAAACAGGAGACCAAGTCTTTTATGTCTTCTGACTCTTATTTTGTTACTTGGTTCTCATCCTTAGCATTTATGGTTCATATTAAAATCATGATAAGCTGGTAATTTGCTGGAAGTTGATTCAATCTGTGCAGAAAAATCCCGGACAACAGCACGGATAATCATCGCAATTGTGGCTTCAGTTGTGTTTGTTTCGCTGGTTACCTTCACTGCCTTCTGGGTCATATCTACAAGGGCAAGAAGAAAGAACTTCAGTTCGGTGCCAGATGAAAGTGGTATGTTGAAAAATTAGCTTTATTTATTTATTTATTTGGGTTAAATTAATTGGTCACCTATAGTTTGAGTGTGTCATTGAATAAGTCTTTTATCTTTTAAAAGTTTTCAATCGAATTCTTATACTTCAATAATTTTATAATTGAATCCTACTGACACTCTTTTATTTTTTGTTATATACTATATATAAATGACCGTAAATCATGCTATGTTACGCCATACGTGTAAGATATATTTTCAACTAGATTTGCTACTACCAATGTTCTTGTCTAATTTTTGGTCAAAGCAATTTTTCCTCTAGTTTCTTTCTAAATGTAATTAAAAATCATGATATATATTTAGTGTCTATACACATATTACGTTCTTTATTTAATTGTCCATTCCCATCCCATCCGGTTCACTAAATCGTTGACACCTTAATTTGGCTGACTGTCATGTGTGTATGGAGTAATCGAGAATGAATGACCGACTAACATTAAAGACCTAATTACAAAATTTGTAAAATATAAGGATTTAACTAAAAAACTTTAAAGTATAAAAACTTATTAAAGACACGTCAAAATTATAGTGATATGTTGCTATGGATGATACGAAAGCACATGTATAAAATGTTCTCTTTTAGATCCAATATGGTTAAACCGGTAAGATCTTGACCATACTATTCGAAAGTTTCAGTCGTATTATGCAATCTTTTCGAGCTTGCTACCATGTTGTAGATGGTTTACTCCTAAATGTTTTTCTGCAGTTCAAATTTCTAGCGTAGAGTTCCTGCAATTTGATTTTGATACAATCATAGCGGCCACAAACAACTTCTGTGATGACAATAAATTAGGGAAGGGAGGATTCGGCGCTGTTTACAAGGTACTGTAGTACTATTTTTTACTCAATTTTGGAAAAATGAGTGATCCCCTTCAAGAATTGAACTCTTCTGATTTAGACCTTAGATAGCTAGACTTCAGACCACGTAAAGGATGGGTGCTTATAAATTTTCAGGGTACACTACCTACTGGACAAGATATTGCTGTGAAGAGGCTATCAAGCAACTCTCAACAAGGAGCAAATGAATTTAAGAATGAGGTATTTTTGCTAGCCAAACTCCAACACAGAAATCTTGTTAAGCTACTGGGATTTTGCATGGATGGAGAAGAAAAGATGCTCATCTATGAATTCGTCCCTAACAAAAGCCTAGACCATTTCCTATTCGGTATGTGCATCAAAATATGTATTGTGACCTTTGTGATTGAATGCACTTATTAAAGTATATAATCAAAGTTAGAGAAACCAATTTATTATTCTTGATTTGAATTTACTTTTACGATACACAGATCCCAATAAAAAACAACAATTGAATTGGCCAAGAAGATACAAGATAATAGAAGGAATTGCTCGAGGGATACTTTATCTTCATGAAGATTCTCGACTTAAAATCATACACCGCGATCTGAAAGCTAGTAATGTGCTATTAAATGAGGACTTAAATCCAAAAATTTCAGATTTTGGAATGGCAAAAATTTTTGGAGCTGATCAAACTCAAGGAAATACATACAGAATTGTTGGAACGTTGTGAGCTCCACATTGCTACCATTTGCTTATTTTGAATGTCCTATATTATTCATGATTTAAATTTGAAAAAGAGGATCGACAAATAAGTCATTTTTAGTTGAAGTATAAGAGTTTGTATTTTTTTTTTTTCACTTCTCAAAATTAACGGCTATTGCTAACATATTTGTTTTACTTGTAGTGGATACATGCCTCCAGAATATGCAACACGTGGACACTTTTCTGTCAAAGTGGATGTTTACAGCTTTGGCGTGTTGATTTTAGAGATAATAAGTGGAAAGAAAATAACATCTTTTTATGAATCAAGCTACGGTGGGAACCTTTTGAACTATGTGAGTTCGTCCAACTTTACTTTTGTAGTATCAAATATCAGTTGTCTTTGTCGATTGTTCCCTAATTAAACTAACTTTCTCTCTAAAATGAAAAAATAGGATGTTTCCATGCTCAAAATAATAAAATATATTATGATCATAGCCTACTAAAGAATTAGGGTGAATACGTTCTTACTTTTTGCTTTAGATAAACTTTTTCCCTTAATAAAGAAATAAAAAACTGGGCGGACTGAAATTTGTTGTTTCTTTTATTTCATACCTAAAATGTATTGTTTATAGGCCTGGAAACATTGGAGAGATGGGAAGCCGCTGAAGTTATTAGACATGACGTTGAGAGACTCGTATTCAAGAGCTGAAGTGATTAGATGCATCCATATTGGGTTATCCTGTGTTCAGAAAGATCCAATACAAAGGCCATCAATGCAGACCATAAATCTAATGCTAAATAGCCATTCTGTTACTCTTGCAACTCCTAAACCGCCTGCGAGTTATATTCCCAGCAGAATTCAACCGAGTTTCCCAAGAGAGGAGTTGAAGAACCCAAATAAGTCCTCAAGGCAGTCAGTCTCAGCGTCTGTAGATAAAGAATCCATCACTGATGTATACCCTCGATAGTTTTTGTTATAAAAATATGGCAATCTGACGTGTAAACGTGTGATATTGCAATTACTCATTTAATAGTCGTCTAGCCCGGGGCATGCTACATTTACTGTTCGTGCTTAAATTTGACCTTCTTCTTTGAGTATGCATAAGTCCAGCAACCAAAACATGCTTTATACCTGTATGAGATAAGTAATGAAAATTTATAGATGTACGGTAAATTTTTACTACTTGTTCACAATGTTTATTCACGAGGCTGTTACTGTTTTATATCAATCAATATATAGAAAGATCTCCTAAACTCGCATACATTGGATGAGTCCTTTTTCCTTTTCCGTTGAACAAAGTTTCTTCGTTGGACTTGTTGCACAAACGAGCTGCAACTTGCAACTATAATGAAAGGAATTTCTTATTGATTGATTTCGTTAAAAAATAGAGATATTATTCGAACACTCTATTTAGAGACATATCATGAGACGCCCTTATTTTTATGTACAAAAAATGTTTTGAAATTTTTCTTTTCAATTTTTTTCTTCTCTATTTTTCACTTTTCACTCACATGATATCTTTAAATATATGTAACATGAATTTTTCTGCACAAATAACATATGTCTAGAATATTTGGTACCATTTTAGCCCACCCCTAGCTCACGCCAATTGGGTCAGAACCCGTCACAGGGCTGGAGCAGAACTTCTACTATGGTTTGGAATTTTGTGTACCAATCTGTCCCCGGTGGAATTGTGATAGGACTTTTCAAGCAAGTCTCAAAGTTCCACACAAGAATTCACTTCTTTGATTATTTCACAGTATGATTTAGAATGAGTCAATACTCTTATTTATAGTCCTACATGACCAACTAGTGAGCCTAACTAACTAACTAAAGGATCTCGCTAGTAATCAACTAGTTTGGATTGTAACAGAGTGATGACCCCTTTATGAACCCTTTGGCTTCAGGTATCTCTAGAATTATTGTGATTGTTGCTGACAAGTATGCTTTAAGGGACATAGGGGTTAGCTAATATGAGGCTGTGAAAAAGAGTGGGTGGCAAGGGAAAATCGAACTCTTCGAAGTTAAGGAGGAGAATCATGTTTATTATTTATACGATTTAGAATCTGAGACTGCCAATGAATTGATCGAACGCAAGGCTTCTTTTCTTCTCAAGTAGAAGAGCTACCTTTGCTCGATTTTGTTCAATTGTAATGGTCTTTGTTGTTTAGATATAACGTGAAGCTTCATGCTAAAACAAATACGAACATCGTAAATCAAGATTAAACTCTATAAATTCATTGTATTGTACCAAAAAAATTACGATAGCTAAATTCACAAAATAGATACATATGAACAGCTTGTTATAAAAGTCAAATAAGAAGAAATTTCAACAAAAACGAAAAATCTTAAAATAGACCCCTCTCCACCTAATGAAATCCTGATGTTTGCAGAGCCGCCAACAAGCAGGGTACCATACTCATCACTGTCACCATCAGCTTTAAAGCACATGCTCATTAATTAACATCGCTTTGTGATCACATATATGATACGTATGAATATGGATAGTCGCTATGTGTCTGATTGAAGAACACAAAATTTGACAAGTTTAAGATACAACATGGGTACGATGTACATTAATAATAGAGGAAATGTTTTTTTTGGTTTTAATATTTTAAATTTAATATTAACTCAATTTTAAAATAATTTTTAATATTAATTTAATTCTAATATTTTTTATTTTGGCATTAATTTAGTTCTATGTTGATGATTTGATTTTATGAAAAATTTGTTAGGATTAAATTAATATTAAAATTCAAAATATTAGTATTAAATTGATATCAAAATTTAAAATATTAGGACTAAATTGATGCTAAATTTTTTTTTTGGATCAAATTAATGTCAACCTTAAAATATTATAACTAAAAAGATTATTTATTCTTAATAATATTTCCCCACATGTTTTCAATGTAGCAACCCGAATAAGAAATCTAGTCTTGAACTTGTTAAAGTCACATCTCACGCTTAGAAAATTGATATTTATGATCGATATTCATGTATATATATTCATGTGTCTAGTTCTTTTAGAACAAGTTTATTAAGAATTATACTTGACAATATCAATAGAATGATGTTTTATGGTTTATTTAATTAGGAGAGCTTTAGAAAAAAGGCTAAGTATTAATAATTTGAATTGCTAACCTTCACACCCTTTTGTGGAGGATAACAACTTCCATATTTTATTTTGGACAAAAATGTCCACTTTCTCTTTTATTAGTCAATTTATAATTTTGGATATCTTTGTAATTTTATTGTACTCACATTAATTACTACCACTATTAGAAATTCATTAAATACCGATGGATTTTACTGATGGCTATAATCTGTCAAAAGTACTGGCGGATCTATCAGTAAAATTAAATAAATTATTGACTTAGAATTTTACCGACGATTTAATATTTCGTCAATAAAAGCGTTGATAAATGTTTGCACCTAAAGACACCAAACCATTACTAATGGAAAATTTGTCGGTAAGTAATTATGTTTTATTTTACTAATAGATTTTTCATCAATATTTAAAATTTGGAATTACTGCTATACGTGGTTCGGTTTCTATATTACTAACGGATTTTTTGTTAGTAATGGATGATTCATGAAACGATTCATTTCATTATCATTTTACTGACGGATAATGAAACAAATTATTTCATTAAATTATTACTGACAAAAATCTGTCAAAAATAGTGAAATAGAGTGTTAAAACATGAACGTCCTCTTCTTCTTCCTTGTTTTGCTTTGCTCTCTCTCTCTCTCTCTCTCTCTTGTTTCCCATACATCCCTAGACATTTTCTTGTCGTCGGAGCTTCCATTTCATTGTCTGAGACTGTGCTCATAATATGTCAATGAGTATTTTAATTGATTTTTTTTATTTAGTCTCTTTTTATTATTCCATTTTTTTACTCAAAGTTTTTAGCTTGTATGTTAATTAACTAACTTAATTGTTGTGTTGATTATTAAATATCTCGTTTGAGGTAGTTAGAGCACTTGATAATTGGTGCATTGACTAATTGGAGTGAGTTGGGAAACTTTAGGTATATACATTGTACCCATTTTTAAACTTTATACTTTTTGAAATATTAAAGATTTAAAACTTTTAGGATAGAGTTGTATGATAGAAGAAGGAGGATGAGATTGTATGATTGAGGAAGGCTTAGAGTTTTTTTCCCATTATTGGAATTGTGTACTATGATATTAGATGCCTGTATGATGTGAAGTAAGAGGTTGCGCTCTAAAATGATTTTTAGGATTAACTGATTAACTTTTATCACTACATGTGTTTATTATTTATGTTTGACTGATGAAACAATTTCAGTGGATACTCCTAAAACAAAGGGAGACTTTGGCCCAAATTTTGTTGATTATTTTGAATATTGTTTGAAATAAATAGTTTTGTGCATATATATTTCGATGTTATAGTTTAATTCCTTGCATTTATAGTTATATTTGCATGTTATATGTGTTGTATACGTTTTTTGATTTATACACATGTTATATAAATCACTTATGGTAGAACGAGGATCTAGTTCCAGACGAGGCAGGAGTAGATCGAGAAAGCATGATTACCCCATCGTACTCATGCCCTAGCAACTCCACTACGCCTGCGTCCACTACTCGCACTATTGCTACTGCTGCCACCCTCCTGGTCATCTTTCATATACTTAAGAGTTTGTTATGATACCCAATCCTAGACATGTGAAGCCAGGGTCTCAACCCTCAATCCCCTTCAACCTTCTCCACCTCCACCCCCTAGGAGGTGAGGCCTACACCTCACTTATACTTGATTCCATACCTTCCCTTACCCCCAGCTAGCCTAGTTCATACGGTGCTTAGGCCTCCTCGTCCACCCCCTCATAGGGCTCCACAAACTAGCGCGTAGAGTTTATATATGATGGTAAATCTTAGTAAGTAATTTTAAATTTAAATTTATTATGAATTTTTAATTATGATAAAAAAAATTAACTAATAGATACCTAATATAGTCTATTATTTATGATACAGTTGAATTCCACCAAGATTAAGGTTACACAAGATTATTGAGGTATCCAAGTTGAAATTTCATGCACCATGTACTAATTTTGTGTAAGCTCTTGAGGCAACACAGGAGTTATGGAGAAAGTGAAAGGTAAAATAATCATTATCTTTTTATTTTTTTACTATTAGTTTTGATTTTTATTTTTATGCATGATTCTTTATTACAATTCTATTGACTATTGTGTTATATGTATGCAGCAGATGTTCATTATTTATCCATGTGAGGAGACTTCGATCTATAGGGCATAGAGGACTAGGGTTGAGAAACGACTTCGCAATATATTTCACGACATCCACAAGAATGACGCTAGCACCCATTGGTTCAATGATAAAATCCTTTAGGCATTGAGGGCCCATTAGGACTCACCCGAGTTCAAGGCGAGGCAGGTGAAGGCCCGGATGAGCAGAGGATCAACCCGAGGTGACTTGCTGCACACTGGAGGCTCCACTACCATTGAAAGCACACGACTGAGGATAGTAAATATCATCATTTACTCATTTAGTTATTCAATTTTCGTATTAAATATTATATAATCACATGAAAATTGTTTGAAATGCAGGACAAGGTAATAAGCAGGTCGTGGCCTCAGGTGGAACTGTTGAGGAAGACCCATACTCAAAAGCAGAGCAAGTCGCAGTGGATTGATACTTGGTCAAAGGTCACACACATAAATACCTATAATTTTAGTTTTCAATATTTTTTAATTTATTATATTTGTTATTCTTTAAATATAATTTATTTTGTTTCTTCCTATTGTAGCATGAATTCATCAAGTAGTAGACCGAGACCCAATCACAGCAATCATGGTAGAGGGACGAAAACACTCCTGCCGATCCGCCCATTAGCGATGACGAGATATGGGTCCAGACAGTTGGCGGCAAGGAGCGAATTTATAGTATGGGGACCTCTTACAGCAGGTCATATTCTCCAGGCTTTGTGTTTGGAGCTGGGCCTGTTGGGACCGATGCAGCGGACATCCATGATCAGGTCCATGCATTGAACGAATCGATGTAGAGACAACTCGAGGAGGCCGACAGGAGGTACATGGAGCTGTATTAGCATCATGAGAAGGATAAGGAGTAGTGGATGCAACAAATACAATTCATGGAGTAGAGGATGATGACCATGTACAACTACTTCGAGCAGATGCAAAGTGGCGGTTCATCATCCGGTACATAGCCTCCACCACCTCTGCCCCCACCTCTACCGCCTCAGCCTTCTCCACACTACCACACATCCAGAGACGACGACGGTGTTTTGGATACCGAGGATGATCAGTATTCGTAGTTTTTAGGATTTTTTTCTATTTTTAGAATTATATTGTGACAATTTTTTTTATTTTTTCTATTATTGGTAGTTTTTATTTTAAGTAACAATGTGTATATATTTTATTTAATTAAAAAAATTTTATTTCTTTTGTTTTTAGGTTTTTAGAATTATCAATATTTTTATATTTTATTATATTTTTATTCATATGAATTTGTGAATAATTAAAATAATAATTTGAAACATTGAAATACTAATTTCAAAGTTTAACAATTTAGACCAGAAAAAATAAAAAATCTTTAAGATTTAAGTGCCAACAGATTTTTCGTCGGTAATTATATATATTAAAATATTATTTTTATATTACCGACAAAATATCTATTGGTAATATTTTCAAATTATAAAAAAGATGTAAATTAATGACGGATTTATCGTTGGTAATTATAAATTATTCTTCCATTTAATTTTGTCAATGAAGATTTTTGATGCTATTATTACCAACGCTATTTTTATTATACCGACAAATTTTTTCCATTGATAATATTCATTTTTTTATTATTGACGCGTTTCTTATTGACGGATCTTGTCTATTGATAAAATTCTTACCGTCGAATTTTGTCCAATTTTCCGTTAGTAAATCTGTCAATAAGTAGCACATTTCTAATAGTGTATTCTAACTTTTCTCACTTAATTAATATCCAGTGAACACTATTTATCTTTACATGAACATTGTTCGTTTTTTTCTATTTTTCTTTTCCCCAAATATTATATAGGTGATTAGAAAATAAAGTAATATCATTATATGTTGAATAAATATATTTTAATGCTAATTCAATAAGAAATATTTTTATCTCTATTGTACCTAATTCAATAAATATATTTTTTAATCTTATTTGCATAATATAATAATTAAAAGAAAATCGTATTTTATTTGAATAAGATATATAAAATTTACATTGTTAATTCTGCATGTATTAATACGATGTCTTACTGTAGTAAAAGAAAATCGTACCTTATTTACTTTTTTAACAGATTTTGAAAAAGAATATTTTATTAAATTAGCATTAAAATGAATTTATTAAACGTATAATAATATAACTCGAGTGTTCAATTATTCAATATTATTATTCAACATAAAAAATCAATAAGAGAATATTATTATAGTTAAAAAAAAAGTCTACCAAAAAAAAAAAGTAATACTGAAGAGTGTATATTAATTAGGTGAGAGAAAAAGTTAATATCATCACTAATGTAGATAAAATGAAATTATAAAACTATATAAAATTATAAATTAATTAAAAAAATATGGAAGTGAGTTTTTTGTCCGAATAAAAAATGTGAATTTTGCTAATCTTCATACAAAGATGTAAAGGCTGGCAATCCCCTAATAAATGTATGTATAAGTGTTTGTGCCGTGTCGTCTTGCATGTCGTTAAAATGAAGGTGGAAAAGTTGCAACTGAGAATTTTCTAGGTTTGTATAGAGAGAATTCTTGCAGAGAATTAATTTACACGAGACCATGTTGATTTTCGGCAGATATAATAGTCACATCACGCGACTTGTTTTTGTATTGGACCAAGTAAACTTTTATATTGAGAGAAAACAAGAAACAGATCATATTTGAGTATTGTTTATGCAACCAGATATCTACATTTGATTGATTTAGAGAGTTTTTCTATCAAGTCGTAAGTAAGTCACATGAAACATTGACTGAACCAATAAATGACAAAGACCGTAACTTCGGATTTTTTTTTTTTTTAAGGGTAATATCATGAAAACCTTCGACGAATGCATATCGATCAGAGGCTTATATCAAAACTATTGCGTTCAACAATTCGACATAATGTCCTTCTTGTAGTGACGTCTGATTTTACCTTTTTTATTAAGAGATACGCTTAATAAAAATTATGGTAATTAGATCAATTTTAAAAAAATTTAAAATTAAAAAGAATTATTTTAATATTTTCGTAAGTTAAAAATGCTAATTCCTTAAAAACATAGTTTTATGAAGATAATTTTACATATTTCAGAGGCTGATCTGCAAGTTTGAAATATTCTCCACTTTAGAATTTATTAACCAAACTCCTCATTTTACCTTGAATTTCGCTCCCGTCCCTGTCATCATAAATATTTTATCCCCATTTTCTTTTTCAATAATGCACATTGGATTAAAAGTGGTAGTTGGACCCGTTAACTCATCCAAATCACTGACTATGACACATTATTCTGACATTTATTTTTTGGCAAATATTCGGGCTGTCTATTATTTTTCCTTCTTTTCTAGGGTTAGCAAAAGCCTTCAAGAAAAGCAAGCATACCGTTCTCTCATTTAAGCCTTGTCATAACTCTTAATTAGAATTTATCAGTGTATTTACTTGTGCTTTGCACAGATAATTATCGGTTTAAAATATCAAATATATAAATGTAACAAAAATATTTGCATACAAATATATATTGATTAATATATTTTGTATTATGAATTAGCTTAAAAATAGAATATTGAATTTTATTACTGGAGATAAATTATTGAAGTAATATATATTGATCAAAGTGCAATTTTTTATGTTTGCATCATCTCATATAATATATATTTAGTATCACCTATTTAAAGTATTAATATTCATTTGAAAACAAATCTATGATCTTTTTATCATTGAAATTTTTTAAGTTATTTAACGATTTTATAAAATTGTAAAATTCTTCATCCCCTATTTTTCGAATCATTAAATCTATAACATTTTTATTAATAAAAAAGTAAATAATATTATATATTAAAATCTCAAATATCTAATCTTTTTTATATATATATATATATTTGCAATTTGACTGTTGTAATATTAAAATAATTAATTAATAGTGATTTAAATTGCTAGTTAAAAAATTAAATTAATATAACTTAACCGTATGCTATAAGCTTTAGAGTTTAAATATTTAATTTTAAATTTGATTTTAACTGTTAGTAATTATAATGTATACAAATTATTATCCATGCAATTTATGTGTACATTGCCCGTGTAGTATATATTTACTATCACTTCAAAGTATAATTTTTATATTTGTATCACTTGTATAATACATGTTTAGTATCACCTATTTGAGATATCGATGTAAATTCACTAATTAAAAAACTCAATTGATATAACTTAGTAGTGTGCTATAAGCTTTAGCATTCAAATATTTAATTTTAAATTTAGTTTTTACTATTAATAATTATAATTTATATTAATCATTATCCGTATAGTTTATATGTTTGCATTATGTGCATAATATATGTTCAGTATCATCTTAAAGTGTAATTTTTATGCTTGCATTACCCGTACGATACATATTTATTGAAAAGCCTTTATTTAAGCACCACTTCCATAAAAAATTTTGTGAGTATTTTTTAAAATAAATATAAACAATTTAATTAACTCAATAAGACAAAATTTGTGTTAAAAATCAATTGAATCATAAAAAACTAATCCTATTATCTAAACATGTTTTTATGAAGAAAAATTATTGATATGTTGTATACATTGAGACAATATTTAAAGACAGAATAATTTTTTATATATTTTGAAATTTGAACTCATAATAATTAAATATATAAAATTGAATAAAGATTATACATGCTATACATTTCTTTGCAATTTATTATAGAATAGAATAAAAGACAAAAATTTAAAATATTAAAATTTTATTACTAATGACTCTAATCATTATATAATTATTAACTATATGTGAAATTCACATTGAAGGATTTTAAAATTGAATTCATTCTATATAAATATCTAAACAACTAAATATAAAGGAAAAAAAATTAAGAAAGTCATATTGCTTCAAGTGTTAAACTAAATTATGATTGGTTGAATAGATGGAGAGGGATGAAAAAAAACTTATCAAGAAGTGTCCTTTCATTTTTTAAAAGCTTCTCATGTAAGCATAGGTAGTAGACAAGTGATGAGTCAGTTGAATAAATAGTGGATGTATAATTTAATAAAATAAAAAATAAAAAGATAACTAAATTATGATTGGTTAAAATGGGTTGCCAAAAATTTAGGCGGCAAAGTGGAAGCATCATATTGTACTACCTATATAATTCCACTATTATAAAACTCTCTTTTATAAATATAGAAAGATAGATAGATTTGGTTTTAATTGTTAACAATTAAAATGTATGTTAATCATTATTTATGCAATTTATAGGTTTACATCACCCATAAAATATATGTTTAGTATCATTTTAAAGTGTAATTTTTATATTTACATCATTGTGTAATACATGTTTAATATCAGTATATCACTTATTTGAAATATTAATATTAGTTAGAAAATTAATTTATGACTATTTTTTTTATCTTTAAAATTTCTCAGATTCTTTAAGGATCTTATAAAATATCATTATATGAGTAAGCTTTAAATGCATAGTATTTTTATTTTTTAAAATGTAAATAATATTTTTCACTGAAACTCAAATCAGCTATTCTAATAGATATAATTGTAAGATGTAAATTTATAATAAAAGTGTTGTAAGATTTAAAAAAATATTTAGAAAAATTTAAAATATTCATATTTTTTCATATCAAAATTTTCAAAAATTAAGATAAAAATTATATATAAATACTATTTATGAAATTTAATTTTATATAAATTGATAGTAATTATGTTTTTGAATAAATTATTATCCATGTAATCTACATGTTTGTTATCACCCACACGATGTATATAATTTGGTATCACCTGTTTGAGGTAGTAAAATTAGTAACAATTATCTTATCAAAACTTAAAAATAAGATTAGTGATTGGATTTAGAAGATAAAAATTTTGTTGCTTTTTTTCTATATAAGATTTATAACAATAATTAATAAATGAACTGGGTTTTATGTTCTTTGATTAAAAAAAATAGCAAAATCAGTTATAAAAATGATTTTAAGAAAATTGTATATAAATCAGACTTATGTATGATAGTATGGATTTATCAGTTATTATTAATTGTTATACTCATTCTAATTAAATCAAAAATTATGGATTTTAATGAAAAGATTTTTTTGCATTATTTCTATATAAGATTTGTAATAATAATGAATAAATTGTGTTTTATGTCCTTTGACTAAAAAAATCAGCGGAATTATTTATAACTAAGAAATTAAATATATAAACTTTCCAATTCTTGCACTCCATATAAATATCAAAACCAGTAAGAAGATTCAGCATGTACTGATTTGTGCTGTAATTGATGGGGGCAAAACATGGTATAGTGGGTTTATGTGATAAAAAATAAGGTTGCTAAGCAATATTTATAGATAATTAACTTTTTTGAGCCAAGTGCTAAAATAAAGAGCTAAGTTCTTGTGATTAGGTAGGCGTTCAATATTTTGATTTACTTTGATTTACAAAAGTTCCTGGATAAATGAAAACGGATATTATAATTTGATTTTCTTTTCCTCATCTTTTCATACGTTTAAAAAAATTAAAAAAAAAAAGAATTTGTCAATCAAGTATATAGATAATTTGATTAATAATTCATTAAAACTAATAAGTATTATAATGTAAATTAATTATTAATCAAATTATTTGCAATATTTGATTTTAATGTTATCATGTTAGATATTGTAACATTTTGTCAAATAGCATTCACATTAAATGCACAGTGTTCAGAAACATAGCCATTATTTGGCATTTTGCAAATTGATACATACACATACTATATTGTTTTAATAAATGGAGGCAAGAAAATTTGAAGTCATACCATTATAGAATTAATATTCAATAGTCTTTGTTTCATCCTTCCATGACTTCCATCGTCTCATCTATATCCATTGAAGCACATAATGAATTCAAGTAGAGAAAAATAAAGAAGAGGGCAGTACTATATAAGTTCTTAGTATCTTTGATGTGAAATTGAAAAGGGGACTACCTTAATTCTTCCCAAACCAAATGTAGACCTTCCTCAAATTTCCATATGAAGTCCAAGTCAAATTTAAGTAGATTTCTAAAGAACAGGGACACTAAAAAATTGATAAGGAATAAAGAAAAGGAAGGAGATAAGGAAAACATTAATTTCACTTTAAAATTTATCATAAAAGAAGCAAACACAGAAGAACCAAACAATGGAATATATAACAAATATTAATGTAAAATAAGACAATAACTTACCAAGAAAATCAATATACAAACAATTGTAATAGCAACATTGAAAGAAAAAAAATGGAAGAAGATCAAAATAAAGAACAACAAACATAAAAATATAAATGAAAAAATAAAAGCAAATGTAGTCAAGAACCTCATCGATGATGTGCGCCAGCAACACTACAAAAAAAAAAAACCAACAAAAAAAAATAAAAACCAAATAATAAAAAAGTATAGAAAGGAAAAATTAAAAAAGAGATGCAGTCCACAACCTCCATTGGATAATATGTACCAGCAACACATCAAAATGAAAAGGAAAAAAAAAAAAAAGATTAACAAAGTGAAAAACTAACTTGCTATAGAGAGAAGACAGACTGATGGAAAAGGTAGAATCACCGATTGAATTTAAAGGCAAGACATTTTATAACTGAGTAAGTCATTTGATATGTAATAGCCATCATGTGCATGGAAAAACAGAGAGAATGATCAGGCACAATCTTAGCTTATGAAACAATTCAAATTCAAATAATCAAAGAAATTACAATAATCAAATAAATAGAGAAAAAATGAAAATTAATTGAAACAAATAAAGAGCATGTGTAACAATTTGACAAAAATAAAAAGCCAAAAGTCAAAGATATAAAAGCCAATCAACCCATAACATGACACGTATATGACCAATAAATTGATGATATGTTATGAATTCAACCGATACTGATTTGGTTTTGGAATCAATTAAAATCAATTACTTCGCAGTATAGAAACCAATTAATGGAGATTATAATTGATTGATATATATATATATATATATATATATATATATATATATATATATATATATATATATATATATATAAATAAGGAGCATATCACATGAGATGAGTGATTTATTATGAGAATGAGAGGAGCAAATCTTGACCATTGGATCTTACGTGAACGGTTAATTAAAACATAAAGCTATATGACTTTTTTAAGTGATCATGTGACGTTTAAGCAATTTTAAATCTTGATTATCCATGTATGGTTATACGGCCCAAATTTACTCCTTTCACTCTAATAATAAATGACTCTTTTCATGTGATACACTCCCTATATATATATATATATATATGATTTAATTTGTATACACTGACAGTGTAAAATAATTTTACACTGTCATCTAATCACATTATTCCATTTACATGACTTTTGGAGTAGTGAGGGTGAGCGTCATATATGTTTGCTTATGTGGCAGCATATGATTTTCAATCATATTCTCCCATTTGCATGACTTTTGGAGTAGTGAGGGTGAGGATCATGTATACTTATTTATGTGATAGCATATGATTAGATAACAGTATAAAAAAATTTTACATTGTTAATGCATATATATATAGGAAGCATATTACATAAGAGAGTGGTTTATTATGAGAGTAAGAGGAGCATATGTGTCAACTTCCTATTAATTCTTATTCTGCACCACTTTGTAAAAGTTATTATTAAAGGAAATAGTTTAATTTTCTATTTATTAAATTTATTAACAATCAAATAATTTCGTAATTTAACCTATAACAAATATATTGGTTTGATTCTCTTCTTCAATAAATCTTTTTAAAAGATATACTACTGAAATATCTTTTCGTCCTTTTATTTGAACCACACAAAATTTTTTTAAATCAATTTAAATAAAATTCAAATTTCATTATATAATTTATATTTAATGCAGTGCCTTGATTCTTTCCTTTAGCAATACTTGTAGTCTTTCCCTCTATCATTTCATTTTGAGCCACACAAACATTTATTAAATGTCTTTAATGTAATCTCTATGATTATAATATTTCTATTAAATTTCATAATTTCTCTTTTTGACGTAGATTCAAGGATATCATTATCCAAAATGATATATTATTAATTACCTTATTTACAAATTTTAAAAATTTACACTTTAAATATTGTTGAAGATGTAATTGTTTGGAGTACAAAAAAAATGAAAAGAGAAAAATGTAATTATTTGGTCCCACTTCAATCTTATTGAAGCCGTATATTATTTCTTATTGATTCTCATATTCATAGAATACTTTTCTTTTTTGATGGGATCGTATAATGCTAGATGTTGATGGATATTAGTATAGATTAGTATAGATTTGTCACAATAAATTTGAAAGAATTATTAACATAATTTACTCTAGATAAGTTGATATCATAACTTATTGAAGAAAAAATATGCAAGTGTCTTCAATTGATATAGATAATATAATTATTAAAGTGATTTTAACAATTATTTTAATAGTTCTTTTTATATTTGTCTAATATAATTAAAATTTTAATCAAATTGTATAATTTTTTTTTTACTCTTTTTATGGAATTTACATTTTAAAATTAAATTAAAATTGAAAAATTGCCAAGTTCTCCACAAAATAGCATATTCTTTAAAATTGTTTAACTACGAGGTTAAAGAAAGGGAAGGGGGAGAGGAAAGAAATTAATTTGATTTTTAGTTGTTTAGTCTTTATTAAAAATTATAAGAGTTCTTAATAATGAACTATGAGATAAATTTCTTTGTACTAATAATATAAAACAATTCTACCCTATTAATTATTACTTAAAAATTAAAAGTAGATATCCTTATAAGTGAATTACAATTTTAATAATATGTTGTTTATTCAAATGATTTTTTTTATTTTTTTTCAAAATTACTTTACTAGAACCCAAAAAAGGGTGTGGATGACAATTAAATGATTTTTTAGTTGTTCTATCCTCACTAAAAAATGGTAAAGTAGTATCTTTATAAAATAAATTATATGTTCAATAATGAATTATATGAAATACTTCTATAAAATTTCTTCGTTATAATTATTTTAATACAAATTTAAAGAAAGAGAAAGAAAAGCGAAAAGAAATTGATTTTTTATTTTATTGTTTATTCCTTACTTAAAAAAGAAAAATATCCTTTAAATTAATTAAGAATTATGAGATTGATTCTAATATAGGAGGGATTGTGAATATTAAAAAATATAAATCATATATACCATATAATTTACACTCGTATGTTGTCTGGGTCAAATATGCTAATTCATGCTAATAATTCAAATTTTCTTTGGACCTCAGCTCTTGACGATCCTTGAAACTAAACCTATCTCAGAGAATAAACCAACAGACCCTTCTTATTTGCATATTCTGTTTGGTTAAAAAATATCTACTGGTCTAGAATGGTACCCTTTAAAAGTCATGAGGAATCATACGCCACAGGTAAAATACTTAAATGCAGAAATTTAACAAGGGACAAGGTAGTTGTTAGACCTAATACCGAACTTGAACCAATATTATATCCGTGTACATTATTCAAAATGAATGACGCTCGAGAGAGTTAATAGTTGTTACTTCCAATCCCTGAAAAGTCTTCGGCTCGTTCCCAAACTTCATGTAAATTATTGACACTGACTGGGTCTGCCTTTACCTAAGCTAAGTTATTAAATGGAGCACATAGACATCATGTCTCTGCTTGCATGCCTGCACCGATTATCCAATTTCCTTGCTATTCCTTATCTGTCATGTGCAAAGGGAGAAGACAATCAGAATCATCCATTCCCATAGGCAAGTCACGCTCATACTTCATAAACAAGTAGATAATTGAGGTCTCGCGTGCTAAGATTCATATAATAACTTTGTAATTTATGGGGGAAAAAAGACTATTTATCAAATTTACCTACTTTATATGATCATAATTACAATAATCTTAATATTTGAAGCATATATAATTTTATTCAAAACTTAAATTATATAAAACAAGTATGAATAATAGTTCTATATTTAAATTGATCCAATATTTTAGTTATATAAATCTTCTTACTTTCAAATCTTCCATCATGTTATATTTATAATTTATAAAATTAGATATTTAAAGTTTTAGTATGCAATATTATTTGCTTTCTTATTAATAAAAATATCATAGATTTAATGGTTTGAAAAGTAAAGGATGAAAAATTTTATAAGTTCTTTAAAATTTACTCATAGATTAAAATTTTATAAGATCCTTAAATAATCTAAAGAATTTTAATGACACAAAAAATATCCATAGATTAGTTTTCTAACTAATATTAATACATCAAATAGTTGATACTAAACATGTATTGTGCAGGTGATGTAAATTATAAAAATTCAACTTTAAAGTGATATTAAATATATATTATATTGGTGATGCAAACATATAAATCACATGGATAATGCTTGATATATATTATAATTATTTATAATTAAAAATAAACTTTAAATTAAATATTTGGACTTTGAAACTTATAGCATATTGTACATTACATCAATTCAATTTTTTAATTAGTGATTTAAATTACTATTAGTTAATTTTGATAATCTTATAGCACTCAAATTGTAGATTTATATCATATAATATCTATAACATTAGTTATTTGAAGCTTTAATGCATAATATTATTAACTTTTTCTATTGATAAAAATGTTATAGATTTAATGGCTTAAAAGGTAAGGAATGAAGAATTTTATAAGTTGTTTAGTACTTACTTGTATAAATTGGAATTTTATAAGATCCTTAGATAAATTATGAAATTTTAATGACAAAAATAAAATTAGATACAGATTAGTTTTTTTAACTAATACTTATATAAATTTTACTTTGAGGTAATACTAAATATATATTGCATGAATTGCAAACATTGAAATTGCATTGACAATAATTAATATACATTATAATTTTTAGAAATTAAAACCATATCTAAAATTGAATATTTGAAGTTTAAGCTTATAGTACACTATAAATTTATATCAATTCTATTTTTTAATTAGTGAGTTACATTACAATTAAATAAATTTTTTAATCTTACTACACTTAGATTGTAGATTTATATCATGTATTTATATTTATAATATATAAGATATCAGGCTAGATATTTGGAGTTTTAATATGAAATATTATTTATTTTTTATTAATAAAAATGTGATAGATTTGATGGTTTAAAATATAGAGGATGAAGAATTGTATTAGTTTTTTAAAACTTACTGGAATTTTATAATATCCTTAAATAACATAAAAAATTTCAATGACACAAAAGATGATCCATAGATTGGTTTTTTTAACTAATATTAATACCTCAAATAAGTGATATTAATCATGTATTGCATGGGTGATGCAAATATAAAAATTTTACTTTAAAGTGATAATAAACATATATCACACAGATGATATAAATATATAAATCGCATGGATAATGATTAATATATATTATAATTATTAACAATTAAAATGAAATTTAAAATTAAATATTTAAATCCTAAAGCTTACAGCACACTCAAAAGTTATATCAATTCAATTTTTTATCTTGCGATTTGAATTACTGTTAATTAATTTTTTTAATCTAATCATGAAATGAACTAAGTTTTCTTAATAGAGTTTCAAAGAAGTTATTTTTATAATAATATAGTTTCTTCATTTAAGTTTCCATTGACCATAATGTCTTTTATTAGTTAATGCTATAAAGTTTGATTTTAATATTTATATAACTTTAATAATTTATGAAAAAAATATTATTGATCAAATTTCTCTATTGTATATGAACATAATTACAATAATTTTATTATTTTAAACATATATAATTTTATTCAAAACTTTAATTATATAAAACAAGTATAAATAATGTTTATATGTTTAAATTGATCCAATATTTTAGTCACATAAACCTTTTTACATTCAAATTATGTAACTTTCTCGAACATGGTGTGTGTGTGTGTGTGTGTGTGTGTGTGTGTGTGTGTGTATATATATATATATATATGTATATATGTATGTGTGTGTGTGTGTGTGTGTAACTTTCTCGTACATGGTATATATATATATGTGTGTATGTATGTAATGTATATTTTTTAGCCAATTGATTATAGATTTAAATAGGAATCAATTACTAATCTAAAATTTCTCATTAATTTATCAACCAAAATTGGAAATTTCAAGCTAAGTGCTTCAGAAAAATTCTTAGGGGTTTTAAAAATAAGATATTTTTCATTTTTGTATTATTAAAATAAATATCATTTAAATTGAAAAATTCAAAATATAATTAAATTGAATCTATTATAATAAAAAAAATTATCTGACACCAATTTTTTTTAATGCCTATAATTGGGGGAGAGAATCAAGTGAAAAGAGTGATTAATTGTGAAAGTGAGAAAAATAAATTTTGACCATTGAATTTTACATAAATAATCAAAATTAAAATATAAAATTATGTGATTTTTTTAAGTAATTATGTGCCTTTAAATAACTTTAAATTTTGATTATCCATATATGGTCATGCAGCTCAAATTTACTCCTCTTACTCTCGTAATAAATCACTCTTCTCATTTAATACTGTTATCTATTAACTAGTGCTTTTAATAAATTAATTGAAAACAAATCATTTGAATGAAAAATAGAATATTTATCTGTATTGAAATTATTGAAAATCATTTGACATTTATTTAGTCGAATAATTATAGACATTTAATAGCCATAAGTTAAATAATTAGCGGAACCACATTTTTAAATCCTCTCTCCCAATAGCTCTATTTTTCCTTTTACCTCCAAGTTTGCAACGACTTTGACCCCGTGGCAGCGCGGCCCACCTACGCTGGGAAAATGCAACCTTTGAATCTTTGACTTCGTATTCGGACAAATTATTTCTAGAGTGAGAAAATTTTGTTACATATTTATCATTTCGATACTTTGATTATGTTATTAAAAAAATGTGAAAATAAAAAATAATAATAACCTATAAATTTGAAATAATTAAATAATGAGTGGAATAAAATAAGAATTTTTTGTAAATAAAATAGGAATTTTTTTAAAATCTAGTATGAGAGTAAATAATTTTTTTTCTTTTATTTAGTTTCTCTTTCCTCTCATTGAGATTAATTTTTTCTTGTATAAATCAATAATATCTAAAATTTATTGAAATTTAACTAACATCTTTCAAGCTAGATTAATTTATTATAAAAATTAAACTTTCTTGATATTTTTTTATTTAAATATATTTTTAGTCACTCTTTTGTCTAATATTTTGATTTTGGAATCTGTCATTCTAGATTTTAATCACTATAAATATTTAGGAATATGTGTTTAATACTTATAAATGTCAAAAATTTATTTTTGATCTTTATAACTATTTTAAGAATGATCCTTTGATCTTGATAAATATTATCACTTAACACAACTGAGACAAAAAAGAGGAATAAAAATTAAAAACCCAAGAAATTTTTTTAGAGAAAGTAAAACCAAAACAGCTTATATTTATAAAGATTAAAGACATATCTTATAAACAAAACTCAAACTTACACTTTATAAAAAGTAATCGTCGAGCCACTTCAGCGGTCAAAATCGTTTTAGGTCATTATTTCACACCCTTCCAACCATGATTATAAGTCAATGGTAAACATGGGGAAAAAGCTGCGCAGTTCACATATTCCAGTCAGTTCCCAACTCTGACACGAAACATAGCAAACTAAAGATTAAAGAAGGGAAAACCAAGGTACACAAGGACTGTGTATTAAGCTTCCAGCGAGAGCGAAAGAAAGTAGAATAGTTGATCAAAAACAAATGCTGCACTTCAAAATTTCAACTGCTGCTTATCTTTTCCTTTGTTTCTTCACTGTGAGCGTTACGGTAATAACCACTACCGAAGCAGCCACTGATGAGTCCTATGTGACCCATTACTGTCCAAACACAAGCACTTATTCTCCCAATAGCACCTACCAAACCAACCTTAATCAACTCCTTTCATGGCTTTCATCAAACTCCTCCACCCGCAAAAATGGTTACTACAACACCACCATCGGTGTCAACACCCCCAACAACACCATCTACGGTGCCTTTCTCTGCCGTGGAGACCTCACCACCACCGCGTGCCAAGACTGCGTTTCCACCGCCGCAAAACAAGTGCTTCAGGACTGTCCCAAAGAGAAGGACGCAGTGATTTGGTTCGCAGAGTGCATGGTGCGTTACTCAGACCAGCCCTTCTTCTCCGTAGCTGCTGATGCTCCCGTGTATCTCCTGTCCAACACGGGCAATGTGACAGATGAAGGTGGCTTCATGAAACTGCTGGGGGACACCATGAACACGGCGGTGGACCAGGCGGCAAAGGGTGGTGCTGACAAGAAGTTTGCTACCAAGGAAGCAAACTTTTCAAGCTTCCAAACTTTGTACACGCTGGCACAGTGCACCCCGGACTTGTCACAGCTTGACTGCCAGCAATGCCTCCAAATAGCAATTGGACAATTACCTTCGTGCTGTAATGGAAAGCAAGGAGGAAGAGTGCTGATTCCTAGTTGTAATATTAGGTATGAATTGTACCCGTTTTACAATCAGGTGACCGTGTCTGTCCCCACCCCACAAGAACAACCGAGGCCAAACCAAAAAGGTACTATGGAATTTGGAATTATCTCTCTGATTTTATTTTGTTTTATTTTATTTTATTATTTTTTTATAAGGAGCTCCCAGTAGCCCTACAAGAGATGGGAGAATGGAAGGACATGTTGGGATCCAACCCCTCTCCCAATGCTACCAATCTTCTAACACGAGAGAGTTAGACACAACTATTTTAAATGAGTGCAGCTCTCTTAAAATTTATAAGGCTCAATTTAAATGTTTCTGTTTGATATTGTGGTGTTCAACAAACAAACACGATAGCATCCTAATTCAGTTCAGCTATAACTAATTGGACAATTTTGCTTTTTAAATAGAGTGAAGGGATCTGGCTATGTTCTAACTTCTAAATCAATTTTAAATTACAACTGCATCAAAAGTTTCGGTTTCAGTTTTTCGTTTTTTTTAACAATTTTCTGAAAAAAAGGAACCTAGTCTGTATGTCTTCTGACTCTTTTTTTGTTACTTGGTTCTCATTCTTAGTATTTATGGTTCATATAAAAATTATGATCAGTTGGTAATTTAGTGGAAGATGATTCAATTGCAGATAAATCCGGGATATCAGCAGCGGTAATCATCGCAATTGTGGTTCCAATCGTGTTTGTTTCGCTGGTTGCCTTCACTGCCTTCTGGATCAAATGTACAAGGGCAAGAAGAAAGAAGTACAGTTCGGTGCCAGAAGAAAGTGGTAGGTTGAAAAATTAGCTTTGCTGTTACTTTTTCTTAGTCCCCTTGTAACATTAGTACTTTGATCTTTTGCTATGGATGATAAGGTAGCAAATTTATGAAATGTTTTTCTTTTTATTCCAATAAGGTTAAATCGGTAAGATATTCACCCTTTTGTTTGAAAGTTTTAGTCATATTTTCGACCCTGCTACCCTCTTGTGTATGGTTTACTCCTGAATGTTTTTCTGCAGTTCAAATTTCCAGCGTAGAGTTCTTGCGATTTGATTTTGATACAATCATAGAGGCCACAAACAACTTCTGTGATGACAATAAATTAGGGGAAGGAGGATTCGGTGCGGTTTACAAGGTACTATAACAGTATATTTTTCCTTTTAGAAGAATAATCAAGAAGTGGACTCTTCTGCTTTTGAGCTTAGAATAATCAAGAAGTGGACTCTTCTGCTTTTGAGCTTTTGAGCTTAGAATAATCAAGAAGTGGACTCTTCTGCTTTTGAGCTTAGAATTTAAAGTGGAATTCAAATAATCAATTTTATCTCAATTTAGTTGGATTTGCTTTGATTATATTTGAAAAATTGAACCAATAGTTAATTAAGTTTTAATTAAAATTTTTATTAAAATCTTAAAAAATAGCTTTTAAAGTTCATTAAATTAAATTAATTATTTATGTTTTACAAAGCTATACAAATATTAAGTTAGTTATCAAAGGGTAAACTAATGTTTAATACTAACAAGTTAACTAAATAATGAAAGATTTGAACAAAATTTATATAGACTCAAAGTTATTAAGTAAATTAAAAAATTAATAGATAATTATAAATTTAAAATATTGAGTTAAGATATGATAAAAATATTAGAATAATGATGGCATTAAAATATTATAAAATACCTTATATGTATATTTATATGGATAAGTATTATATAATTTTGTTTTGTCTACATTGATTGCTCCTTTAATTCTTTTTCTCTCACCTAATTAATATTCTCTCTTCACTATTTTTCTCACTTAAATACTTTTTATCTATTTTTCTCTTTCCTCACTCAAATGACCCATGCATCAGATGGATGCAAGTGTAATATCTTAGTATTAGATAAATATTCCTTACTTTTAAGTTATTAATTAAAATGATGTGCAATATTTAATGAATAAGCAAACTTCGTTTATATTTCATAAAACTTATTTTATTAAATCAAATTTGTCACAAATTTTACAAAAATTTGATAGGAAAAAATAAATATGTAATCAAATAATTATTTTAAATTAAAAGTTTAGTTATTAAAAGCCTATTGGATAACGATCGTCAGAGTAACAACAACAATAATAATGATAATAATGGCAAAAGAGTAATATACATTGCAGTAGAAATATTTGTTCATTTCGTGTGCTTATATATATATATATATATATATATATATATATATATATATATATATATATATATATATATATACACACGCACACACTTATCTTGTACAACTTCTTATAGGGAAAGATGAGAGAGACAGGATCGTATGCAACATTTGCGAAGATAGAACATTTCCATACCATTTTAGTTCAGCAATTGAGTAGATAGAATAGGGAAAGATGAAAGAGAGAAGAGAGAATATTGAGAGAAGTGGTCAAAATAGTAATCAATGTTATATAAAAAAAATTATAAAATTAACCAAAATAATTAGTTGATTCAAAGAAAAAGGAAGGACTTTTTAATTCAAAATAAATTGTGGAGCTTGCTAATCTCCACATGAAGGTATGGTGTGGAAGTTGGCAATTTCCATATATATATATTTAGTTTGATTTGGATTAGTTTTAGAAACTAAAACCAAACTAATAGATTTTTATAAAATAAGAACCAATTTAAATTAATTTATTTTCATTTTAATTTTAATTTTTTGATTTTTTGTATCGATTTTCAATTTTAATTTGGTTTGTATTAATTTTGAACACTATTACTTCAGAGCTTGTAAAGGATGGATGCTTATGAATTTTCAGGGTACGTTACCTAATAGGCAAAATATAGCTGTGAAGAGGCTATCAAGAAGGTCTAGCCAAGGAGTAGAAGAATTTAAGAATGAGGTGATTTTGGTAGCTAAACTCCAACATAGAAATCTTGTTAGGCTACTAGGATTTTGCTTGGATGGAGAAGAAAAGATGCTCATATATGAATTCATGCCTAATAAAAGCCTAGATCGTTTTCTATTTGGTAAGTCTATCAAAATATGTATGGTGAACTTTCCGTTTGAATGAACTTATTGAAGTATGCATTCAAAGTTAGAAGCAAACTTTTTTATTCTTGATTTGAATTTACTTTTTTAATATATAGATCCTGACAAACAACAACAGTTGAATTGGGCAAAACGATACAAGATTATAGAAGGAATTGCTCGAGGAATACTTTATCTTCATGAAGATTCTCGTCTTAGAATCATACATCGTGATCTTAAAACAAGTAATGTACTATTAGATGAGAATTTAAATCCAAAAATTTCAGATTTTGGGATGGCAAGACTTTTTGGTGCTGATCAAACTCAAGGAAACACAAGCAGAATTGTTGGAACATTGTAAGCTCCATTTCATTATGATTTCCTTATTTTGAATGCCTTATTTTATTCATGATTTAGATTTGAGAAAAACAAAAGGCATCAATCTAAAAGTCATCCTCTGATTGATGTATAAGAATTCATACGAGCTTATATATTTCTATATTACTTCTCAAAACTAATAGCTACTACTAACATTCTACTTCATTTTGTTTGTAGTGGATACATGTCTCCAGAATATGCAATGCATGGACAATTTTCTATCAAAGTGGATGTGTATAGCTTTGGCGTCTTGGTTCTAGAGATAATAAGTGGAAAGAAAATAACATCCTTCTATGAATCAGGCTATGCAGAGGACCTCTTGAACTACGTGAGTTTCGTCCAACTCTAGTCCTATAGTATCAATTGTCTCTGTCCCTCTTTCCTTATTTATAGCGAGTTTGTCTCAAAGTTATGAGATAAGGGCGTTTTCACCCTTACATCAATAAAGTAAATTGTAATCTAACTCTAACCCACTAAAGGATGAAGACACGCCTACTTTGTCTCTTTAGAAAAACATCATTCTCAATAAAGGAACAGAAAAATGGAGGGGACCTATATTTATTGTTTCTTGATTTCATAGCTAAAATGTATTGTTTACTCCTTATAGGCTTGGAAACATTGGAGAGATGGGACGCCTTTGGAGTTATTGGACATGAGTTTGAGAGATTCATATTCAAGAGCTGAAGTGATTAGATGCATCCATATTGGGTTATCTTGTGTTCAGGAAGATCCCGCACGAAGACCAACAATGCAGGCCATAGTTCTAATGCTAAACAGTCATTCTGTAACTATTGCAAATCCTGAACGGCCTGCGGGTTATATTCATACCAGAACTCAGCCAAGTTTCCCAACAAAGGAGCTGGAGAATTCAGATAAGTCCCCAAGCCAATCAGTCTCAGCGTCTGTTGATGAAGCATCCATCACTGACTTGTACCCTCGATAGTTTTTCTTATACAGAAATGACAATCTGTTAGGCTTGTGTGTGATACTCAGTGTCTTGTGTTTAATTTTATTTTCTCTTGATATTGTCTTTCTTTGTATACAATTTACACAATAATAAGATGAAGCTCAAGTTCCTTTTAATGTGTTCCAACTCAGTTTGAAATACAAAAAACAGTCAAATGTCAAGCTCGAATTAAAAATTGTCGATCAATGGTAGACGGGGTTCAACTTCAACAGTCAACAAAATCTGAAGTCATGCGCAGTGTGACAGAGAGTACTTCAGAAAAATGCTCAATTCCAGCACCATGAAGCTTTGAGCGTTTCTTACATAACTCAACGGTACTGTCCACGAGTAAGCTGGAGTTGTCATTTTCATTACCAACAAAAAATTCGATTTTAAAAGACAAGTTCACGTAGTTTTTAACGGAAAAGTTTTGGGGCTAAGTAGATTGGAAGACGAAAGTTAGAATCCTATAAAGAAAATAGTTTTTATAAAAGAAAAATTACATAATATTTAGCAATCAAACAAAACTAGTTTTGGAAGAGAAGAAAATCATGGGGTGAAAGAAAATTAATATTATTCATAATAAAAATATGAAAATCTTTTCGTACCAAATACAATTTCTCAAAATAGTTTTCGGTGCAGAGATGTTTTTGTTAAATTCGAATGAACGACTCTTAATTTCATGATTTTCATAACATATTTTAGTTTTTGTTATTTTTTATTATATACTTATGTGATGTAAATGTAGTCACCTACTCACATGTTGGTTCATAATATTTTTATATAAATTTTTTTTTGTACTAGATTGCAATACTTCTAACTTATACATATATTAATTATTTTTTGTTCTTAAGGAGGGTTGACTCACGTAATTGACTTTTCCTTCAAGCATTGTTATTTAGATTCAATTTCTAAGTTTTTTAGGTTGGTGAGTGATATATAAATGCCTTTATTAATAGATTTAGAGATATGCCCTAACTTTGAATTGGGCGAGTCTTCCCTCAACCTAGACTTTTCTATACCAAAATTTATTACCTTTTTTTAGAATAAAAATAATTTGAGAACTATGTTTAATTAGTAATGAAAATATATGAGTTTTGATGGTGAATTCAAACGCAGAATTTACATTACTACATATTTAATTTTTAGCAACATTTTTACAAATATTGTATATAGTTTATGTTACTAAAAAATTTTAACAATACCTTTTTATAATTTAATAGCATTTTTCAATTGTTGCTAAATCTTAATTATGTTTCAATGTGAGCATAATGTGGTAAGTGAATTAAAATAAGGAAATGCTCAAACTTTTTTTTATACCAAATTTTGGGGAAAAAAATGAAACAAGAATAACGTGCTGTTTATATGATTAAATGAAAATAAAAACATAAAACAAATCAAGTATGGTTCAAGACTTTAACTGATTCAGTTACGGATGAATTTTATGATATGACAAAGGGTCATGCTTATCTTAAATAAAGGTACGATGCATTTAATTTGTAAATTTTTTAGATATTACATAATAATTTACTCTTTTAATATTTTTTTTATTTTTTACTTTTGGTTTCCTAGAAGGTCTCCTCACTGGACAGATAAGAGATTAATTTCTTGGGATACGATAAGGTAACTAAGCAAGAACTCCTCCCAACGATGTTTTTATATCATATATATGAATCTTGAAATCGAAATTAGGATCATATATTTAAGGGACCCGAACCCCTTTCACTCATATCAACATCTTGCTGGTAATATTTTTTTTACTTAGAGACAGATACATCAATAATTAAAACAATAATTTTTTTAGGAGGGGGAAAACTTTTTTAATCCCTTTTTAAGAAAAATAAAAGAAAACTTAAACAAAGCATTTATATTTAATGTTTTTAAAAGCATTAAAACTTGTCCTTTTTTCTATTATTTTTCCATGAGGTAGATTAAGAGGATTTATATGAAATAAAATACTAAATATGCATGTGCAATTAAGAGAATTAAATCTTTCTCCTTATTTAATGGAAATGATTAATGGTCCAAAAATATAGACTTAGTGATGGTCTTAATTATTTAAGGAAAAACCCTATGAAGGCATGTGCGTTAATATTTTTATTTTATTTATACAAAATATTAGTATCATCAGCTAATCATTAATGTTAATTTATACGTTTAAGATTATTCATAAAGTGTTATAAAAGGGCGTTATTAAATTATTCTTAAAAGGAAAAAAATGAGAAGATTTAACTTTTTTTCTTTAAAGAGAAATATAATAATTTTTTAGATTAATTTATTAAAAATGTAGGCCTTTAAGGGTTGTTTGGTGAGGAGAATGTGGAAACATTTTGTTGTTTGGCAGAAGAGAGAAAAATATTTACGAAAATGTTGTATTCCCAGAATTGATTTTGGGTTAAGATTCCCACAAAAACATTCATATTTTACACATGAGATTACAACATTTCCATATAATGAAAATATTTTCCTTATAAAAAGACTAAATTACCGGTATTGTCGCCTACTTCCTTCCATCGTCAGTTTCCCTCTATTGTCGGCCGTCGCACTCAATCAAGGATATTTTTGAAAATGTGCAAAATATTCCCGGAAATTCAATTTATCGACCAAATGCTCTAGAACATAGTTATTAAACTCGAATTGGTGATCGCCTCAGTCAAGGCACTGGGTTACTGGGTCACTAGTTCAATCGTTTGAACCCAATTTAATTAAATAAATATATAAAAATGTAATATAATTCAAATAAGTATATAATATTTATTATTATTAGTGTAATATAACATAACAGGTTACATGGCTTAGTGGTAGTGTAGCGCACCTAGCATACTATTCCCCGAAAAAATATTCTCCTTACTTTTTTTCCTATGAAATAAAAATTCAAATTTCTTATCAAATGCCCCCTTACTTTAGTAATTTGTTTAGGGTGTATTTTCCTACAATATAATAAATTGAAAATTTTTTGTGTGGTTATAGAGTACCAAATTTGGATATACTCTTGACTACTTATAAAATGACATTTCAATTATAAGTGATGGGAAGGCACACAAAGTTTGAAAGTATTGCTCAAAGATTTTAACTGATTTAATTACGAATGGATTTTATGATATGACAAAGGCTGATGCTTGACTTTAATAAAGTTATGATACGCTTACTAACAATTTGCTCTCTTAATTTTTCATCGTTGATTATCACTTACACTTTGCACTCTCAATACGTCATTCACTTCACAAGTTTGCATGATACAAATCATTATATATTAAAACAATAAATTTTTTAGGAAGGACAATTTTTTTTTAACATCTTTCTAAGGAAAATAAAAGTTAAAATGCATTTGTATTTAATATTTTTAAAAGCGCTAAAACTAATCTTTTTTCGTCTATTGCTTTTTTGTTAGGTTGATTTATAGAATTTATATGAAATAAAATACTAAAAATTGCATGGGTACTCTATTGTTTTTGATTATCAAAGACTTGCCTTTTTATTCTTTTTTCTCTTTAGATAATTACAAGGATCAATATATATTTTTATAAGAATTTATCATTCTCTTTATTTAGAAGAAACTATAAATCATCCAAAAATATCAACTCAATTATAAGCTTAATTAAGACGAAAAGTTATAAAGGCATGATCATTAATATTTTAGATTTTTCTACCCAAAATATAAGGGTCATCAGGTAAGATTTTCAGTTCACTATACCCATTTTCAGTTCACTGACGTCAATGTGGACGTCTTGCTTCTCGAGGTGTCTCCGACCCAAACGAAGCTCACTTCATCACCAAGAAAAATATTGTACCGCTATTTTCTCTTGAGAAATTATACTCTTCTGCTTTCAAACACTCTTTCTGTGCCTTGAATTGAAATGGCTTACACAGCACCCACCGCCCCCACTATAGTCAAAGAGATTGTTAGTGGTTTGGTACTCTTATCCGCATCTACAGTGACGGCACCCTAGAACGAACCTTACAAACACCATTCGTGCCACCAATTCTTGATGACCCACAAACTGGAATATCATCCAAAGACATTGTCATCTCACAAAACCCCAAAGTCTCCGCCCGAATTTACCTCCCAAAGATCACCAAACCTGATGACAAAGTCCCCATCTATGTCTACTTTCATGGGGGTGGATTCTTCTTTGAATCCGCTTTCTCCAAGCTCTACAATGATCATCTCAACAAGTTGATCAACCTAGCCAACGTTCTAGCGGTTTCTGTGGAGTACAGGCTCGCTCCGGAGCACCCTCTTCCTGCATGTTACCATGATTGTTGGGATGCTCTCCAATGGGTCGCATCTCATGCTACCAAAAACACCGCCAACTCGGAACCATGGTTGATTGAACATGGTGATTTCAACAGGGTTTTCATAGGGGGTGACAGCGTAGGCGGAAACATCACGCATAACATTGCCTTGCGTGCTGGGGCTGAGGCTTTGCATGGTGGTGTTAACATACAAGGTGCTCTTATGATGCACCCCTTATTCTTCAGCTCAAAGCCAATAGGGGCAGAAACCGTTGAAGGGCACCAGAAGAACATAAACAATGAGGTATGGAAGTTGGTGTACCCATCTGCCCCGGGTGGGGTTGATAACCCCCTCATCAACATTTTGGCACCTGAGGCACCTAGCTTGTCTACACTTGGGTGTTATAAAATTCTTGTGTTTGTTGCTGGTAAGGATTGCTTAGGCTTAAGGAAGAGAGGGGTTTGGTATTATGAGGCTGTGAAGAATAGCGGGTGGCAAGGGAAGATAGACCTCTATGAAGATGAAGAAGAGGATCATGTTTATTATTTGTTCAAACCAGAAAGTGAGAGTGCCAATAAAATAATCAAACGGATGGTTTCTTTTCTCCTGGAGTAGATTAAATGCCTTTGTTTTGTTCGGTCTAGTTTTATTTTAGGAACAGCAAAAACCATCAGCTTCGATTATGTTTCTTGGAAGGATAGGTGTTGGATTGGAACTTGACGGGGGAGATTTTTCTGTTGTTTATTCTGATGGCTTCCTTTTGTTCTATGGCTCCTTCCGATTCATGGATATTTCTGGAGCCTGTTGCTGATGTATTCAATTTCAGACATGTTAAATCTTCTTAAGTAATGTGAGTAAAAATCTTATGAATTCAAAATTTTACTTACATCTATTAAATTGTCCTTAAATATTGTATAAATTATAATTTAGAAAATTATCGGTAAGATTTTGAATTAATTCTTTTTTAAATTGATTATTAAGAGGATATGGGGAAGATTTTGAATTAATTCTTTTTTAAATTATTATTAAGAGGATATAATAACAGTCCTTCAATTTATTGACAAAAATCAAAGAAGATCATTCAAGTCTTTATTTTGCTTAATTTTTTAACATTTTGGTATTTTTCAACTAGTTCTTTTGTTTAGCCTTGTATAAGTGAAGATTGAACTCTAAATTAATAGGACAGAATAGTTGTAAATATTTGAATTCACAAAATAATAAATAGATATAAACTTCTAGTTATAAGAACTCTCTTTCGTTCATCAAAGGGCAAAAGTTTTGTCCCCACAATAAAATTATTCATCACCAAATCCATTTCATCAATCCTATCATTATATATAATTATTGACGAGCCCTTCACTAATTTAATTATTTGTTAATTTTTTTTATAAATTGAAAAATATGGTGTTTAATTAGAACAGCTTTTTTGTTTTTTTTTGTAATGAGAAATATACGAGTTTTGACGGTAAATTGTAAAGGAGAATTTAGCAAAATGTGGCAAGTGAATTACAACAAGGAAATGTTCAAAGATTTTTTTTAAAACAAAATGTTGAAAAAATTAAAACAAAAATAGTGTGCTATTTTTATACATATAAATATAATATGAACTAAAAACATAAAATATATAAAACACTCTAAATAAAGCTTAATTACTCTTGAATCATTTTGTTTAGCCATATGTATTGAAAGTATTGCTCAAGATTTTAGCTGATCTAATTACGGATGAATTTCATGATATATATATATATATATATATATATATATATATATATATATATATATATATATATATATATATTAAACGCATTAAACCTTGTCCTTTTTTTGTCTGCTATTACTTTTTTGCCAGGTAGATTTATGGGATTTATATGAAATAAAATAGTAAATATGCTTGGGCATTCAGTATCATTTTTTACTGTCATTAGGATTTGCCTTTTCATTCTTTTTTCTCTTAACATAATTACAAGGAACAATATTATACATCTTTAAGAGAATTTAACATTTCTCCTTATTTAAAAGAAATTATAAATCATCCAAAAATATTAACTTATTAATTATAATCTTAATTACTAAGGATAAAACTATAATGCATGAACATTAATATTTTATATTTTTTCCACCAAAATATAAGTGTCATCAGCTAAGTCATTTAATGTTAATTTATGCATTTGATATTTTTCATAGAGTGTTATACAAAAACATTATCATATTAGTCTTCAAAAGAACAAAAATAATTAATAAGATTTAATTTTTCTCTTTAAAGAAAAATGTCATTTTTTTAAGAACACTTTGTCAATAATTTAATGAAGACTCTTTTGATTGAGAAATTATTACATATTTTTAGTGGGTTAGTGGTGATAAATTAGAGTAATTTGTAACTTTATATAAGATCATAACGTCACCAATTTTTATTAAAAAAATTGGAAAAAAAACCTTTTAGTTTTGCAAAACCAATCTTTTTAAAGAGGTTAGATTCATGAGTCTATTTCTGTATAAGGAAGAGTGGAAACTTAATCCTATTATATTCTTTATACATTCATTTTACAATGGTTACCTTAAAATTTGTTATGCAAATTAATTGATAACTTTAATAATGTTTATTTTTCCTTTTAAAATAAATATAACAATTATTTATAAAAGAAAAATAAAGCAGAATTTAATATTTAGGTTTTATTCATGAAAAGATATTTTTAGAAAAAGGAAAGAAAACAAATACATTCTTGCACAAGATTTAGGATAATATGAACTATACAACTTACAATTTTCACAATCCTTAAGGATGGTTAAACTATATATCAATATTGGAGATTGTTGTATAGATAAAAAAAAGATTTGTGAAAAGATATTTGTTATTTTTATCATTTAAAATTAGAATAAGGAAATTGCCAATTGCTAATGATCATGAAATAATTTGAAACTAAGGTCACAACATCAAACAATTCAAGCATATTGATTTTTTTTTTTTTTTGCTTATTTAAAGATTTGACTAAAATTAGAACACTCCCTAAACTTAAGCTAAAAAACCTAATAAAACACTAAATCGAAAAAAGAATCAGCCTACTAAACAAAAGAAAGGGACACGGTCCCAAAAAAAAAAAAATTCTCAAAGGAAAATGATTCAACGCAATACATGAAAAAGAACATAGGCCAAAACCAAACTAATTTAAAACATGACCAAGAAGAACCAATTTCGAAAACGAAAAAGAAAGCAATAGAAAAGACGAAGGAAACAAGAGTAGCAAAATAGAAAAGGAGCTTGGGTAAGTAAAAAATAATAAAATTGTTTATTTTATTTTGTTGATTTTTTTTCTTTCCTGAGATAATGATGATGTGCAATTGAATAACCAGTGTGTATTGTGTTGGAAGGACCAAAACTAAGGCACATGACACGCAAGAATGAAAATGAAGGTGAAAATGAACAAAGATGAGATGACTGAAGCTGGCACTAGTGTGAATGCACCCGAATGATGACAAACGAAAATAAAATTAAAATTAAAGATAAAATAAGATGAAGTTAATACCGATTTAGCGACCAATTTTGTGATAAAAAAATTTTCAGTAATAGATTAGAGACTGATTTAGTGACAGATTTTAGAGAGCAATTTAGTGACCGATATATCAGTCACAAAATTAAAGACCAAATCGATTCCATATAGGTTTGGTTACAAATTAGTGACTAATCTAGTAACCGATTTTAGAGACCAATTTAGTGACCGATATATCAGTTACAAAATTAGAGACCAAATCGGTTGCTTATAGGTTTGGTTACAAGTTAGCGACCGATTTAACGATCGATTTGGAGACCGATTTTCCAGTTGCTAATTCGTCATGAGGACACCCATCGAAATTGGTTGCAGGTTATTCAAATCGATCTCTAATTTTAGAGACCGAATTTTTGGTCCCTAAAAAATTTTGCGACTATCATTTTAGAGACTAAATTTTTGGTCACTAAATCGGTCGCCACCTAGTTTAGCGACCAAAAAATTGATCGCTATTTACGAAAAATTGGTCGCCACCTAGAGAACGAAGACGAAGAACTTCATCATTGAAATCGAACTAGAGTTCAACCTCATAATAAGAGTGAGAAGGAAGGCGGAGGCAAAAGTTGGCAACAAAAGGCAGCGGTGGAAGGCATTGATAGAACGAGATGTGCGGCAGAAGGCATTGATAGAACGCGGCTCACGGGCAGAAGGCATCGATGGAATGCTATGCCCAAACATGGCGGGGCAATGGTGGTGGAATGGAATATGCCCTCCTAGAGAGAGAGAGAGAGAAAGAGAGGGGGGGCAAGATGCTCTATTTTTGGAGAATAGAGAGAGATGGTGCACGAGAGTATGAAAGTGCAGTTGGGCTATGCTAGAAAAATCATCAAGTGTGTGGGCTTTAGTGACATTTACCCACTCTAGTGCAAGTGCAGCTAAAAAGGTGTTGTTTTTTTATAGGTTTTTTGGTAATGGTTGGGTCAAGTTAAAAAATCTTTAACATATGAGATATGGGTTAAGTCGTGAGTTTGAAAATTTTTTACTACACAACCCAATTCAATCCAACCCATCTACGAGAAGTTGATCAATCATTTGATGGATTATTGCAATGAAAATCTAGTGAATCGTTTAAATAATATTGAATATCTTAAAAAAATTAAGAATAAAGTTAATAATTATGTCAATCCATATGCTATATATGATGACACTAATTTCAATTAGCTCATATAGTTTGTTATATTTTTAGAGCTTATATAAATTTTCTTGAAAACTACTAGAACTTAAATATATTTTTTGAAAACTTCTAGGACTTATGGATGATTTTTTAAATTTATTCATATATTTATGTTATATTTTTTGTTATATATACATGTCTAGATTTATTATATTTGATTATATATTTTGACATATTTTGATAGATAATTATTTTTTCAAATATATATCAGACTTATGAGTTTGATCCAACCCAACTCAACCGAATTTTTAAATGAGTGGATTTGGCTGAAAATAACCTTTTAAACCTACCCTACTTAATCTACATCCACCCTTACTTTTTATTAGGCACGTTGAGAGGAATAGAGGATTCATTTGAAATAAAATACTTAAAATACAAGTCCATATAATATATTATTTTAGTAGTCAAATAACTTTCCTTTTATTATTCTCTCCCCTGCCTAATTAATTATGAGGGTCATTAAATATTACTGCCTATACATTTTATTTGTTACTTTAAGTAAAAATTCTTAATCTATTTTACCTATTATTTTTATATATCAATAAAATATTTATTATTAATTTTTAAATTTTATCATTCACACAATTTTAAGTATAACTTTTTTTTTATGTGAACTATAAACACAACATCAATTGAGAAATATAGTATAAGATTTATAAAATGAATTAACTAGATGTTAGAAATTAAATAATAGTAAATATGTTTCATATTAAAGCCTTGATCTTTAGTTCTTTAACTCTTGTGCATATGGTTAAAATAACAAATAAATTAAATGGATTGCAGGTGGTACATCTTTAAGAGAATTCACATCTTTACTTATTTACTAATGCTTGGTTAGGTCAAGTAGTTAAATAATTATTTTCTTTAAAAAAATTAACATTGAAAGATTTTTTTAACCCTATAATAAAATAATTCGACTCAAACTAAATTAATCGACATCCAATGGATTTCAAATACTGTAGAAGTTTAGAGTAAAAAAATATTTCTGCTTTTTTACTGGAAATGATAAATCATCCAAAAATATTAGCTTAATGATAATTGTAATTACATTAGGAGAAAAAAAAATTAAAGGGATGTGCACATTATTGCGTTAATTAATAATTTTTCAGACTTGATATATCCAAAATTTAAATTTCATTAGTTAAGTCATTCAATGTTGATTAATGTCTTTAAATTAACCTATAAATTGCTACACTAAATTCTTATTGAATTAATCCTTAAAATGATAAAAATAATTTAGCATTGATTTAATTGCTATAATAAATGTTTTTTTTTTATCGTACCATTCAGCTTTTTCCGTCCAAATCCATTTCATTGACCGACGTCACTAAGGCCGTCTTGTTTGTTGAGGCAGCCATTACAAAGTCTCCCAACCAAACAGAGCCCAAGCCAAGAAAAAGAGCACCTATGCATGCATTTTCTCTCTAGAAAGCGCACACTCAGTTTTTTCTTGCTTCAAGCACTCTTTCTTAATGGCTTCCACCACCTCCACCAACACCAAAGAGATCGTTACAGAGCTCCCAGACAACTACATCCGCGTCTTCAGTGATGGCACAGTGGAGCGTCCTCGACAATCCCCCTTTCTGCCGCCCTTGCTTGATGACCCCAAAACTGGAGTGTCCTCCAAAGACATAGTCATCTCACACAATCCCACAGTTTCTGCTCGCCTTTACCTTCCAAAACTCAACAAATCCAGTGACCAACATCATGCTGAGAAACTTCCCATCTTGGTTTACTTCCATGGTGGTGGATTCTTCTTTCAATCCGCTTTCTCCCAGCTGTACCATGGCCCATTCAGCAACCTCGTTACCCAAGCAAACGTCATAATGGTTTCTGTGGAGTACAGGCTGGCTCCAGAACACCCTCTCCCTGCATGTTACCATGATTGTTGGGATGCTCTGCAATGGGTGGCATCTCATGCTACCAAAAACGCCACCAACACTGAGCCATGGTTGATTGACCATGGTGACTTCAACAGAGTTTTCATAGGAGGTGACAGTGCTGGCGGTAATGTTGTGCATAACATTGCCATACGTGCAGGGGCTGAGGCTTTGCCTGGTGGTGTTAAAATATTGGGTGCTATTTATTCCCATCCCTATTTCTACGGCTCACAACCAATTGGATCAGAACCAGTAACAGGGCTGGAGCAGAACTTCTACTATTTGGTTTGGAAGCTAGTGTACCCTTCTGCACCGGGAGGGATTGACAACCCCGTGCTCAACCCACTGGCTCCCGGGGCACCTAGCTTGGCTACACTTGGGTGTTCCAAAATTCTGGTGTGTGTTGCCGGCAAGGATGGTTTGAGGGACAGAGGGATTTGGTACTATGAGGCAGTGAAGAAGAGTGGGTGGCAAGGGAAACTGGAACTGTTTGAGGAGAAAGATGAAGATCATGTTTATCATTTGGACAAGGCAGAATCTGAGAATGCCCACAAATTGATCAAACGCATGGCTTCTTTTATCCTCGAGTAGATAAAATGCCTTTGTTCTGTTTGGTCTAGTGGTTTTTTTTTTTTTTGGCGAACAACAATAATAATGAGCTTTAATTATGTTTCTTAGAAGGATAGGCGTTGGATTGGTACTTGATGGGGGAGATTTTTCTGTTATTTTTTCTGATGGCTTCTTTTTGTTCTATGGCTCCTTCCTATTACGGAATAATTGGAGCCTTTGCTGATGTATTCAATTTATCGATAAAACATCAAAGAGGATCATTCAAGTCTTCATTTTGCTGTAGTTTTTTTTTTTTTTTTTTCTTTTGGTTGGTATTTTCAACTAGTCAAGTCTTTTGTTCAGCCATAAGTCAAGATTGAACTCTATAAATTAATAGTAGAGAGTAATTGCAGATATTTGAATTCACAAAATAGACAGATAAACACATCTAGGTATAAGAACTTTCTTTCGTTCATCAAAGGGCAGAAGTTTTTGTCCCGACCGTAAAAGTATTCATCACTAAATCCATTTCAATCCTATCATTAGAGAAAATATATATTATTAGTTAACTTGACAAAAAAGTCACAATTAATTAATGATGAGCCCTTCACTAATTTAATTGTTTGTTACTTTTCATTTTTTTATAAATTGAAAAATGGTGTTTACTTTTGCTTTGTAATGAAAAATATACGAGTTTTGAGAGTAAATTGCAAAGGAGAATTTAGCAAAATGTGGCAAGTGAGTTCAAACAAAGAAATGCTCAAAGATCTTTTTTTTTTTTAACAAAATGTTGAAAAAAATTACAGCAAAATAATAGTGTGCTATTTTTATAAATATCAATAGAATATGATCTAAAAAAATAAAATAAATAAAACACTACTTTAATAAAGTTGTGATGCACTTACTCGTAACTTTTATTTAATTATGTACCAATTTGCTCTATTAATTTTTCATCAGTGATTGTTATTTACACTTCACACTCTAAATACATCATTCTTAAACAATAAATTTTGAACTTTGGAGGGACAAATTTTGTCAATGCCTTTCTAAGAAAAAAAATTTTAAAATGCATTTATATTTAATATTTTTAAAAGCACGAAAACTTGTCTTTTTTTATCTATTGCTTTTTACTTAGGTAGATTTATAAGATTTATATGAAATAAAATACTAAAAATTGTGGGCATTCAATATTATCTTTATTGCCATTAGGACTTGTCTTTTTATTCTGTTTTCTGTTTACATAATTACAAGAATCAACATATATACATTTATGAGAATTTAACATTTCTCCTTATTTAAAAGAAATTATAAATCATCCAAAAAATATCAACTTAATTATAATATTAATTTATAGGAAAAAACTATAAAGGCATGAGCATTAATATTTTATATTTTTTACCCAAAATATAAGTGTCATCAGGTAAGGCATTTAATGTTAATTTATGCATTTGAAATTTTTTATAAAGTGTTATAGAAAACGGTATTATATATATACATATATATATATATAGTCCTTAAAAGAATAAAAAGAATTAATAAGATTTTTTTTCTTTAAAGAAAAATTTCATTGTTTTTAAGATTAATTTATCAATGATTTGTTTAGTTGTATTAGTAGTCTGCGAACAATTATAATAGTTTGTTTTTGATGTAAGTTATCATTTGCAATAATGAAGCAATTTTGTTTTAATTAAGACGTTTGTTTAGATGATAAATATAAATAGTGCAACTCGGCGGCAATGAATGACGTTTCTGATGGTGTGAAATAAGATAAATATTTTAAAAATCGAATCATGACTTGATTAGTTTAATCTTGTAAATTCATGGTAATTTTCTTTTGACTCTCCAGAGGTTCTATTTGTGTGCTATGTGCCATTTAAAATAGATGACTCTTCCAATTGAGATTTGAATTATAATTTGCTACATTATAGTGGACTAACCCCTTATAGCTAAACAAAACCTCAATTGCTTAAATACATTATGATTAAATTAAATAATTAATTATTTAAAGAGCATCAATAACAATATGATCAAATAGTTATTATTTATATATTTTGAAGAAATATTTATTACTTTAATCCTTATATATATAAAAAATATATTAAATAATTTGGATTAATTTTAAATTTTATTAATATGATTTATAACATATAAACTTTCAATCTAATAGTGAGAGTTGTAAAACAATTTCTCCAATAAATTTTTTTTAATGGGGTAAGAATTGTGTTTAACTTTTAGATATAAGTTGATCCTTAATATGTAAGAGTAAAACTATTATACCACTCTAACCACAATTTTCAATAACATAATTTAATGAAAGAAGAGAATAATAAAAAAATCATGATAAAAAGAGAGAATAGTTATGGATACTTATATTTAATGTTTTTTGGGTGCTATTATTTTAATTAAAAATATTTTTTTTGTTAAAAAGTTATTTCTTATATTTTTGGTATGTTTGTGTAAATATTTTTAGTAAAAGCAGAATTACTAGCAAAAGCACAAAAAAAATATTTTTTAAGAAGTTATAATTTTTATTTTTTAAAAAAAGATTAAAAAAATAAAAAGCTGTTTAAGAATAAAAGAAAATCTTTTAGTATTAAATCCAACCCTAAATTATTTTTACATCTAAATATAAAATAACTTTTGCTTTTCCAAAAGATCATTTTAAAAAAGATTTTTTTGGAGAAACTTATCCAAACAAGCTTTTAATAAAGGAAGTAATTTTTTTGTTAATTTGAGAAATGAGCAATAAATACACATTAATAAAAAAAAATTATTCCCTTCCTAAAAAATTAAAGAAAAACTAAGAATAATTTGCATTAATACTTACAAAATTATCCATACTTGTATTTTTGGTATTTTTAGTGGGATTTAATTTTGATACATTGCTAGTGCAAATTTTTTTTACTCAGACATCATATTGCTATGTTATTACAAATAATTAACTTTTATGATAAATGTCTTAAAAGTCATATACGATTTTATATAATTGATTGTACAAAATATTTAACAATAAGATGTTAATGTATCAAAATTAATTTTTTTATTGGGGATGGGCACCGAATTGGGTCAATCCACGAGTTTTAACTGAACCCAACCAACAAAATACGGATTAGGTTGGGTAAATAGGTTGGGTTAGGCTAAAAAAATTTTAACCCATGAGATATGGATGAGTCATGAGTTGAAAATTTTTTACCCACACAACTCAAACCAATTCACATATGAGAAGTTGATCAAACATTTGATATATTATTGCAATAAGAATTCAGTGAATCATTTAGATGATACTAAATATCTTAAAAAGATTGAGAATAAAATTAATAATTATATCAATTCATACGCTATGTATATCATGACACTAATTTCAATTGACTCATATAGTTTGTTATGTTTTTAGGGCTTATATATATATTTTCTTAAAAATTACTAACACTTAAATATGCTTTTTGAAAGCTTCTAAAACTTATGAATAACTTTTAAAGTTTATTCATGTGTTTATGTTATAAATGTTTAGATTTATTATATTTGCTTAATCCAACCCGGCTCAATCCATTGTGGATGAACCAGTTGGGTCGAAAAAACCGTCTAAACCTATCCAATTCAACCCACGTCCACCCTTACTTTTTATTAGGCAAGTTAAGAGGAATAGAGGATTCATTTGAAATAAAATACTTAAAATACAAGTCCATATAATATATTATTTTTAGTAGTCAAATAGCTTCCTTTAATTATTCTCTCCCTTGCCTAGCTAATTACAAGGATCATTAAATGTTACTTTCTATACATTTTATTTGTCACTTCAAGTAAAAATTCTTAATCTATTTTACCTGTTATTTATATATATATCAATGAAATATTTATTATTAATTTTTTAATTTTATCCTTCACACAATTTTAAGCATAACTTTTTTTTTATGTGAATTCTAAACACAACATTAATTGAGAAATATAGTGTAAGATTTATAAAATGAATTAACTAAATGTTAGAAATTAAATAAGAGTAAAAACACTTCATAATAAAGCCTTGATCTTCAGTTCTTTTAACTCTTATGCATATGGATAAAATGACAAATAAAATAGACCGTAGATAGTACATCTGTTAGAAATTAAATAAGAGTAAAAATGTTTCATAATAAAGCCTTGATCTTTAGTTCTTTAACTCTTATTCATATGGTTAAAATGACAAATAAAATTGAAAGATTTTTTAGGTAGTACTCTTATTCTATCGCTAATATATATATATATATATATATTGAAAGATTTTCTTAATCCCATAGTAAAATAATTTGACTCAAAATAAATTAGTTGAAATATAGTGAATTTTGAATATTATAATGGTTTAGGCTAAAAAAATATTTCTGCTTATTTACTAGAAATGATAACTCATCCAAAAAGATTAGCTTAATGATAATTGTACTTACATTAAGAGAAAAAAAATTAATGGGATGTGCACATTATTACGTTAATTAATAATTTTTCGGACTTTATTTATCCAAAACTTAGTTAAGTCATTCAATGTTGATTAATGTCTTTAAATTGACTTATAAATTGCTATAATAAATCTCGCACCATTGAGCTTTTCCCGTCCAAATCCAATTCGTTGACGGACGTCACTCAGGACGTCTTGTTTGCTGACTGACGTCACTGTGGACGTCTTGTCTCTTGATGCAGCCAGTACAAAGTCTCCCAACGAAACAGAGCCTAAACCAAGAAAAAGAACACCGCCGATTTTCTCTGGAGAAAGCACACTCCTGTGTTTTTTTCTCTTGCTTCAAGCATTCTTTCTTAATGGCTTCCACCACCTCCACCAACACCAAAGAGATCGTTGCAGAGCTCCCAAACAACTATATCCGGGTCTTCAGTGATGGCTCCGTGGAACGCCCTCGACAAACTCCCTTTGTGCCACCCTTGCTTGATGACCCCAAAACTGGAGTGTCCTCCAAGGACATAGTCATCTCACACAGCCCCGAAATTTCTGCTCGCCTTTACCTTCCAAAACTCAACAAATCCAGTGACCAACATCATGCTGAGAAACTTCCCATCTTGGTCTACTTCCATGGTGGTGGTTTCTTCTTTGAATCTGCTTTCTCGCAGCTCTTCCATGGCTATTTCAGCAATCTCGTTCCCCAAACAAACGTCATAGTGGTCTCTGTGGAGTACAGGCTTGCTCCAGAGCACCCTCTCCCTGCATGTTACCATGATTCTTGGGCCGCTCTCCAACGGGTGGCATTTCATACTACCAAAAGCACAACCAACACTGAGCCATGGTTGATTGACCATGGTGACTTCAACAGAGTTTTCATAGGAGGTGACAGTGCTGGCGGTAATATTGTGCATAACATTGCCATACGTGCAGGGGCTGAGGCTTTGCCTGGTGGAGTTAAGATACTGGGTGCTATTTATTCCCATCCCTATTTCTATGGCTCACAACCAATTGGATCAGAACCAAAAACAGGACTGGAGCAAAACCTCTACTATTTGGGTTGGAACCTAGTGTACCCTTCTGCACCGGGAGGGATTGATAACCCCGTGATGAACCCACTGGCTCCTGAAGCACCTAGCTTGGCTACACTTGGGTGTTCCAAAATTTTGGTGTGTGTTGCTGGCAAGGATGGTTTGAGGGACAGAGGGGTTTGGTACTACGAGGCTGTGAAGGAGAGTGGGTGGCAAGGGCAACTGGAACTGTTTGAGGAGAAAGAAGAAGTTCATGTTTATCATTTGTACAGGGCAGAATCTGAGAATGCCCATAAATTGATCAAGCGCATGGCTTCTTTTATCCTCGAGTAGATGAAATGCCTTTGTTTTATTTGGTCTTTTTTGTATTTTTTTTTTTTTTTGCTGGAACAGCAATAATCATCAGCTTTAATTATGTTTCTTGGAAGGATAGGTGTTGGAGTGGTACTTGATGGGGGAGATTTTTCTGTCGTTTTTTCTGATGGCTTCTTTCTCCTTCCTATTCCGGAATAATTGGAGCCTCTGCTGATGTATTCAATTTATGGGGGAAAAAAAATCAAAGAGGATCATTCAAGTCTTCATTTTGCTGTAAATTTTTTTTTTTCCCCCTTTTGGTTGGTATTGTCGCAAGTCAAGTGTTTTGTTAGCCATAAGTCAAGATTGAACTCTATAAGAATTTCCTATTGTTCAAAAAAGGGCAGAAGTCTTTGTCCTGACCACAGAAGTATACTCATCGCCAAGTCCATTTCAGTCGTATCATTGGAGAAAATATATATTATTAGTTAACCTGGCAAAACAGTCACAAATAATTAATGATGAGCCCTTCACCAATTTAATTATTTGTTACTTTCTATTTTTTATACAATGAAAAATGGTGTTTAGATATTATATTTGTATATAGTTATTACAAAAATATTATATTTTTTGTATATTTAAGGAAATATGGTGAATTTTAAAGAAATCGCAATAATTAATTGCGATTTCAGGCCGTAAAAAATAAAAAAACATTATCTAATAAAAATTGCAATTATATGTTACATTTTAATAAAATTAAAATTTAAAAATATGATTTTATTAGAAATTGCAACACACTAGTGTGATTTTAATAAATTTAAATTAAAATACAATAAAAAATTATTTTAATAGAAATCGCAATAAATTGTTGCGATTTCAATAAAATAAAAATTAAAACAAAATACATTATTGACATTTTAATAAAATAAAAATAAAAAATATTATTTTAATAAAATTTGCAACTCATTGTTATGATTTTTATAAAAATAAGCATTAAAAAGATAAAAAATATTATTTTAATAAAAATTACAACTCATTGTTGCAATGTTAATAAAAATAAGAATTAAAACAAAAATAAAAAATATTATTTTAATAAAAATTGTAAGCAAAAGTTGTGATTGCTTTTTTTTTTTTTGTGTATTTAGTGTGCATGTGTGTGTCTGGGCATGTACTGTATGTGTTTTAGTTTTTTGGTGTTTGTGTGTGAGAGTGTAAGAGAGGGGGAGAGAGAGAGAGAGAGAGAGAGAGAGAGAGAAGAGAGAAAAATCAACTAGAAAAGAAGGAGGAGAGAGGAGAGGAAAAAGGAAGAGAGAGGAAGAATGACAAAAAATAAAAACACCATAATTTTTTAATTACGTTTTAAAAATAATAAATCATTAAATTTCTTATAAAAATCCAATAAACAATATGAAAAACCCTCTATTTTGCACTGAAAAAAATACGAGTTTTGAGAATAAATTGTAAAGGAGAATTTAGAAAATGTGGCAAATGAATTAACACAAGGAAATGTTCGAAGATTTTTTTTAACAAAATGTTGAAAAAATTAAAACAAAAAATATGTTATTTTCATAAATATAAATATAATATGAACTAAAAGCATAAAATAAATAAAACACTCTAAAGAAAGCTTAACTCATGAATCATTTTGTTAAGCCATATATATTGAAAGTATTGCTCAAGATTTTAACCGATTTAATTACGGATGAATTTCGTGATATGACAAATGGCCATGCTTAACTTTAATAAAGTTATGATGCACTTACTTGTAATTTTAATTTAATTATGTAACAATTTGCTCTCTTAATTTTTCATCGATGATTATCACTTACAATTTAAATACATCATTATTAAAACAATAAATTTTTTAGGAGGGACAATGTTCTGGTCTCAATATGGGGGAAGAGAGAGACTCGTGGTAAAGAGCTAGTTAGGAGAAGGAACAAGGGACCTGTTTAGTAAGAGGGGAGTGTCTGCAATTGCGAATCTGAGAGTGAACCTGGCCCCTTAGCCATTATTTCATAAGGTATTTTGTAGCATAGATGTCATCAATGTAGGGTAAGTGTCATAGCGTGGTCAAGGGGTTTAAATGAGCAAGTCGTGGCAAGATTGAGGACAGATGTATTTTTCAATTTCCCATGCGTATAATAAGATGAGCTTGAGTCAGGCAAATGGGAAATCTAAAAGCATCATAAGCCTCTTAATCTCAAGTTCTTAAAGATCCTTTCTAAGAAAAGAAAAGTTAAAATGCATTTGTATTTAATATTTTTAAACAGCTTAAATATGTACTTGGTCTTGAAAATATTATGAATTTTGGTTTTAGTTCCTATAAAAAATAAATTTCAGTTTAGATTCAAATATTTCCAAAAATATTTGGTTTAAGTCTATATCATTATTTTATTTGGTTTTTGGTCCCTACCAAAATAATATATTTGTTTTAAATCTCTAAAAAACTATAATAATTTGGTCTAAGTTCTTTAGAATATTAGTTTGACTTTCCTGAAATCAAATTATCATAATTTTTTTGGGGACTAAAATCAAATATTTTTAAAAATATTTGGATCTACATCAAAACAAAATTTTTGTAGAGACCAAAACTAAATATTTTTAAAAATATTTGGACCTAAACTGAAAAAAAACATTTGATAGAACTAAAATCAAAATTCACAATATTTACAAGAATAAAAAATATACTTAAGGCTTTTTAAATGCACTAAAACTTGTCTTTTTTGTCTGCTACTACTTTTTTATCGAGTAGATATACAGGATTTATATGAAATAAAATACTAAATATGCAAGGACATTCAGTATTATTCTTTATTGTCATAGGACTTGCCTTTTTATTGTCTTTTCTCTTTAGATAATTAGAAGGATCAATATTATATATTTTTGTGAGAACTCAACATTTCTCCTTATTTAAAAGAAATTATAAATCATCCAAAAGTATTTACTTAATTATAATCTTAATTAATAAGAAAAAGTTATAAAGGCATTAGCATTAATATTTTTATTTCCTTTATTTTAATATATCTATCAATTTTCTGTTAATGGTGGGTCTTTGCCACATTGAATGTGCAAGAGAGAGAGAGAGAGAGAGAGAGGGAGAGGGGCTCCAAAGTAAGAAAAGATAGGGTTTGATGTTTTTGAGGGAATAAGTTAAGGTGGGAATGGCAAATTGGGGGTAAAAAACTAGAAGTTCAATATTTTGATCTCTAAATATTATTCAAAATAAAAAGCTATATAATTAAAAATACTTTTGAAAACATTTTGATCTTAAAATATTTTTATTTTTAAATATTATTAAAAATAATGTTATTTATATAATTTTAATAATTATTTTTGTTATTTTAAAAAACATAAAAGTGAGAAAAATAATAAAGCAAATACTGAAGTGCACAAATAAAGCTTATAGTTAATAGGTAACAAAATAATGTTATTCAACGGTCAAATTAAACACAATGATTTATAAATAATAAATAAATATTTTTATTATAATATTTGATTTTTAAAATTAAATTTGAATAAAAATTATTATTTTAATATAATTTTCTTTTTAATATAGTATATGATGAAAAGTACAAACAAAAAATATTAAAGTATATCAAAAATAATGTGTTATATGTATTTCAAAATTTATATTTTCATTAAATTAATAAATAATTATTAAAATTTGAAAAAAATAATAGTTTACATTTAATATAAATTATAATTTTAAATAATAAAAATAATAAATATTTAAATAGTAATATTTTATTTTAAATTTATAGATAAATAAAAGTTATTACTTTATTATAATTTTTTTTGTTAATTATTTTTATAAGATTAGAATTATTTGTAATAGTGATAGGATAATAGTATATTATATAATGTAATATCGTATATAATGCCATATCAAACAATGTATAATATAAAATTGTAACACATTTTATATTATTAGGCATATCAAACAAACTCTTAGGTCTTATATAATTAGATATTATATTATCAAGTCTCGTCCTATTAAGTGCATCAACTAGGCCCTTGAAACCGTACCCTATCATACATATCAACCAAAGTCTAAAGTTCAATAAGACCTAATCTCACATAATAAGATTTTAATGTATAAACTAGTATAATACATTTATAACATCAAACCACTGACAACGTTGAAAAGTGCATTAATTGATGGTATCCGGACTAACAATACAGTGTGCCAAAGTAATCCTAAAGGAAGTAGGGTTAGGATTGATTACCTTTTAATGTACGAGGTCTTTTTTGTTTATTTGATTTTTTTTATATCTTATATAAATAAAATAATTATTTTTAAATAATAAATAAATAAATAATACCAACATAATTAATAAAAATAAATAAATTTATTATTTAATTAAAATTAAAAATAAATCATATTAAAATAATATTTCATCAATTATTTAAATTTAAAACTAAAAATTAGAATTAACATATTTATCTATTATTAAAATTTTAAATTATTTATAATAATAATGGACTAGGTGTTGGAAAAAAAAGTAAAAATTACAATTAAAAAAAGAAAGTGAAAATTAATGAGGGATTACCGTTGGATTTATCACTTGCTGGTATCTTCAGATATTTGCGATGGATCAGTGAGAAAATTATCTCTTGCTATCATTTTGAGACGGATTAGCTACGAACACATTCCTCGCTACACACGTTTTAAGTATTTGAGAGGGATTAGTGAGTAATTTATTCCTCGTTACCCTTTTTTAAACTTTAGTGAGGAATCAATGAGGAATTTTTCCCTCGCTATGCATATATTGGTTTTGTGAGGGAATTTTCCTCGCTAATTGCTCGTTGGATTTCTAACCAATTCTTTAAACAAATTCTAGCGATTTGTTTATTTTCCTTAGCTATTCCCTTGTTAATCCCTCTCTAATTAGCGAGAGAAACTTTCCTCACTTAATTTCCTTGTTGATTCACAAATTTCTTGTAGTATACTTAAATCAATATATTTGGATATATATATTATATCTAGATATATTAATTTAATAATATACCAATTTAGTCAAATTGATATATCAAAATGAAAAGAGTATATTTTTCACCCAAATTATAAGTGTCATCCTGTAAGTCATTAGGTGTTAATTTATGCATTTAAAATTTGAGTTTAATTGGTATGCATTGACAGTATAAAATAGTTTTACACTATCAACCAACAAAAATAGGAGAAAGTAAGAAATTATGGTGGATCCCTCATTATAATGAGTGATTATTTGTATGAGTTGACATATTCTACTATTCCTATTGGCTGACAGTGTTAAACTATTTTATATTGTTAATGCATTTAAATTAAATTCTTAAAATTTTTCTTTAAGTGTAATAGAAAAGTGGTATTATATGTGTCCTTAAAAGAACAAAAATAATAAATAAGATTTAATTTTTTCTTTAGAGAAAAATGTCATTTTCTAAGATTAATTTATCAATGATTTAATGTAGACTTCTTTGATCGAGAAATTATTACGTATTCTTATAATATTATGTCAACTTAAGTCTTTACAAGCGAGCTAATGGTAAAAAATTGGATTAGTTTATGTGAGATCATATGTTCAAACTACAGTATCACTTATATATTTAAAAAGAATATTATAAAGAGATTAATTTTAATGTACTGTTAGTATAAAGAAGTTTAATACTATCATCTAATTAAATATTTTTATTTATAAAATTTTTAAGATAGTGAGTGATTGAGTTAAATATTTTTATCAATATAATAATACATGATTGGATATTTATCTAAATTTTTTTTATCTTGATAATGCATAAAAATTAAATCTAATGTCATTTTAATTCAATAATAAAATTTATCACTAATTTATATATTTATTCTATTAATTAATTTTTTAATTTAAAAATTAATAAATATATAAATTACTAATGAATACATGTGCCTAGTAGTAATTTGTGTTAATCATTTTTTTATTAAAAAAGGTGTCAATAGTATTCTTTTTGGCAGTTCACTGACACACCGTGGATGCATTTCTTGTTGAGGTAGTTTTAAAATGGAATATATTATTTATATTTATTTTAGAATTTATTATATTAAGATATTTTTTAATTATTAAATAAAAAATAAATTTTATTTTTTTAATTAATAATTAAAAGACATTTTAATATATCCACTTAAATAAAGTAGAAATAATATTTTTGTATTAGAAATGTCTTCAACCCAAATGAAACTCACTTTATCACCAAGAATAGTATTGTACCGCTATTTTCTCGAGAAACCCTTCTCTTCTGCGTTCAAGACACTATTTTCCGTGCCTTGAATTGAAAATGGCTTCCACTACACCCTCCACCCCCACTATAGTCAAAGAGTTTGTTACTGATCTTGGTATTTTTATCCGCATCTACAGTGATGGCACCGTGGAACGACCCTTACAAACACCATTCGTGCCACCACTGCTTGTTGACCCGCAAACTGGAATCTCATTCAAAGACATTGTCATCTCACACCACCCGCCAATCTCAACTCCAATTTACATTCCAAAGTTAACCAAATCCAGTGACCAATGTCAGCCTGAGAAAGTTCTCCAATCTTGGTCTACTTTCACGGTAGCGAGTTGCTATTTGAATCTGCTTTCTCCAAGTTATATAATCATCACTTCAATTCCTTTGTTCCTCATGCAAACGTTATAGTGGTTTCTGTGGAGTATAGGGTTGCTCCATAGCACCCTCTGCCTGCATGTTATCATGATTGTTGGGGTGCTCTCCAATGGGTAGGCTCCCATAATTCTAGTGAAAACCAAAGCAACAGAGCCATGGTTGATGAACCTGCTATGCAGCAGAGTACAAAAAGGGAAACCAAGTGAGTTGGTTTTGGAAGAGAGACACATGGATACTGATGCTGAAATAAAGGAGCTAGGACGTGGCAAGAGAGTGAGCATAACCAATTCCAACCTGAAGGATTATGTGTGCTGAGCTATATAGGGAGAGAGCAACCAACCGAATAGGACAGACTTGGTATGATTGCCTTTCTTTCCCTCTGAACCTTCATTTCCCTTCTCAGTCTCTTTTCCCTCACTGATTCCAATTCCTTTCATTCATTCACAGGGGCGATTGTCAGGAGTCGATGGACCGGTGAATTCCTTCGTACCTGTTTTAGAAGCATTTCACCTTCTTTGCCATTTTTGCTTGTACTTGGAACCAGTATGTAGTTTTTCTGGTCTGATACTGTTCTATTAGTGTTCTTGTTTGTGGTTCTTTTCAAAATATTGAGATATTCAATACATTGAGCTACATTTGGTGCTCTCGTTTTGATAGCATGGCTGATGGTACGAGATTGAAGGATGTAGCTGGAAGAATTGACACGCTGGGGTCTGAGTTCATACGTATGCAGGAGGGTCTTTAGCACAGAGACCAAGCTTTCAATGACAGATTTGAGCGTACGGAGAATGTACTACAACAGGTTCAACAAACTCTGAACTCTCAGGTGGAATCCTTAGCAAATAGTCGAACTAATGCTCCCTAGATGGCTCAGAATCATTCCCCATTTCATCCAAGACATGTGAAACTCGATTTTCCAAGGTTTGATGGTACCGATGTGTTCTATTGGATTTTCAAGGCAGAGCAGTTCTTTGAATCTATTTCACCCTTGAAGAGTAGAAAATACAAATTGCTTCTCTCCATCTAGAAAAAGAAGTGGTAACATGGTTCCAGATGATGCAACGTACCAATCCATTTACTTTGTGGCAAATCTTCACCAAAGCCTTAGAGACAGAATTTGGCCCATCTCTATTTGATTCCCCTCGTTATGCTCTATTCAAACTCACACAACAAGGGTTAGTTCAGGATTATTATTTGCAATTTACTGCTTTAGCTAGCCGTTCCTACGGTGTTGCTCCTGATGCTATTCTTGAGTATTTTATTAGAGGCCTTAAACCTGAAATTAAGAGAGATGTCCTATCCCAAAACCCCATGTCTTTGGTGAGAGCTGTGTCACTAGCTAAGCTTTTTGAGGAAAAATATCAATACAATCCTAAACAACATTACTGGTCTAACACCTTAAAATTTCTATCTAGATAGCATTCCAATTACCCTACAAGCATAAACCACCCCAATAACTCATCTTAGTTACCTCCATTGCTACCACCACCAACACCTCCACTCCTACCCGCACCACCATTACTACCAGCACCACCACCTAAGCCTCAAACACAACCATACCGAAACCAGATCATTAGAAAAATGTCACTTGCTAAGAGTCAAATGAAAAGGGAAAGATGCCTTTGTTTCACATGTGTTGAAAGGTATACCTTAGGGCATAAGTGTCCTAACAAATAGCTCCTATTATTACAATTGGATGATGATGAGGCAGAGAAGGAACCAACTTATAGCACTCTGAACAGGATGCAGAACCTCCTCCTGATACTCAAGAAAAGTACCACCCCCATCTTTCATTTAATGCCTTGAGAGGGGCAGCGGGAAGGGGAACAATGAGGTTTGAAGGACTAGTTCAAGGAGTTACAGTGCAGATCCTACTTGATAGTGGAAGCTCAGATAATTTTCTTCACCCTCGGATTGGTCATTTCCTTAAATTATCAATCCAACCGAGTCCAAATTTCAAGATTGTGGTTGGTAATGGAGCAACATTGGCAGCTGAAGGATGTGTTCCAGCATTACCAGTTAATATCCAAGGTTATGATGTGAATATGCTTGTATATCTACTACCTGTTACCGGTGCAGATTTGGTTTTGGGGGCTTCTTGGCTAGCCAAAATTGGTATTCATGCTATTGATTATGTTAACATGAGGCTATGGTTCTATTGGGGAAACAATCTAATCACTCTTTATGATTTAAAAGCTGTTAAACCGATGCAAGGACAATTTCACCGTATCCGCAGGTTACCTCAAAATTCCTGAAATGTTTACCATTGAGATACAATGACAAGGGAATGATAGCTCAAAGATGTTACCATTACCAGAATCAATGGAACCTGAACTGGTGTTGTTATTACACATGTACCATGAAGTTTTTGCCACTCCCCATTGCTTGCACTTGGAAAGGGCATATAACCATGCAATTACTCTTGTGGAAGGAGCAAAACCAGTAAAATCTAGACCTTATAAACAGCCACATAGTCAAGTAGATAGAGAAAATGGTTCAAAAGATGCTTCAGGAAGGGATCATACAACCAAGCTCTAGCCCTTTCCAATCCTCTAGGTCAAGAAGAAGGATGGTACATGGAGGTTTTTCACTGATTATAAAGGTCTTAATACAATTATCATTAAAGATAAGTTTTCTATGCCTACTGTGGATGAATTACTTGATGAATTACATGGAGCTAGATTCTTTTCTAAGCTAGACTTAAGGTTTGGATACCATCAAATTTTGGTACAGCCTCAAGGCCGATACAAAACTGCTTTTAAAACACATCAAGGACTTTATGAATGGCTAGTTATGCCATTTGGGTTAACAAATGCCCCTGCTACTTTTCAGTCACTAATAAATCATGTCTTTCAAGAACACTTGAGAAAATTTGTGTTAGTTTTCTTTGATGACATCCTCATATATAGCCCAACTTGGCAATTGCATTTAGTTCATTTAGAGACTGTTCTGAATTTATTACAACAACATAAGTTGCATGCAAAACTCTCAAAATGTTCTTTTGGTCTTGAGGAGATTGAATATTTGGGTCATGTGGTGTCAAATAAGAGTATAGCAATGGATTCAAGCAAGGTCCGAGCAGTTTTAGAGTGGTCAATACCTTCTAATATTAAACAATTGAGAGCATTCCTTAGTCTTACAGGATATTATAGAAGGTTCATCAGAAATTATGCCAATATAGCAACACCTCTGACTAATTTACTAAAGAAAGATGCTTTTGTGTGGTCTGCTAGTGCATAAGGATCTTTTGATAATCTCAAACATGCCATGACTGAAGGGCCTATTTTAGCTTTGCCTGATTTCTCTCAACCTTTTGTTTTGGAAGCAGATGCTTCCGGATTAGGCATTGGCGCGGTGTTAAGTCAAAAAGGGCACCCAATAGCATTGTTTTCAAAGAAAATGCCACAAAAAATGCAGAAGCAAGGAGCTTATGTCAAGGAATTGTATGCCATCACTGAATCATTGGCTAAATTCAGACACCACCTCTTAGGCCACAAGTTCACTATTCACACGGACCAACAAAGTTTGAGACACCTAATGGACCAAAACCTCCAAACACCAAAGCAATAGGCTTGGTTACACAAATTTTTGGGTTACGATTTTCAAATTGAGTAAAGGCAGGAAAAGACAATATTCCTGTTGATGCCCTTTCAAGATCTTTTACATGGCTTGGAGTGCACCACAAACTGCTCTTTGGGAAGACATCAAGAAGGCTCAAAGTCAAGATGTAGGACTCTTGAAGAAATTGCAGCAGCACAGCAACTTGGATTTTCAGCATTGATAATTCGGGACAATATCATTTTCATTAATGACCGAATAGTTATTCCCAGAGATAACGAGTTGATAGCTAAAATTCTACATGAATTTCATGCCTCACCAATTGGGATCATTCTGGAATTAAAAGAACAGCAGTAAGGATTTCAGCTCTATTTTATTGGCAAGGAATGCAGAAAGACATTAAGTAGTAAGTGACTAATTATACTGTTTGTCAGCAAGCTAAGTCTCTCAACACTTCTCCTGCTCAGTTATTGCAGCCGTTACCATTTCCCACTCAAGTGTGGGAAGACATCTCGATGGATTTAATTATAATAGGCCTTCCCAATGCTGGTGGTTATACAACCATTTTGGTGGTTGTTGATAGACTATCAAAATATGCTCATTTTATGCCTATGAAAGGTGACTACACATCCAAACAGGTTGCTGAATTATTCTTTAATACAGTGGTCAAACTCCATGGCATACCAAAATCAATTGTCTCTGACATGGACAAAGTGTCTACAAGCATATTTTGGCAACATTTGTTCAAGTTGCAGGGAACTACTCTAGCTATGTCTTTCACGTACCATCCACAAACCGATGGTCAAATAGAGGTAGTTAATGAATGGTTGGAAATGTTTCTTTGTTGCTACACATTTGAGAATCCAAAGGCTTAGGCAAAGGCATTGAGTTGGGCTGAACTATGGTATAATCCATCTTATCACACTAGCGTTGGAATGACTCCCTTTTAAGCTATGTATGGCAAGCCAGCACCAAGCTTTATTAAATACAATTTGTCTCCAAATGATCCACCAGAGGTGCAGCAATTGCTTATGAATAGAGATGCTATTTTGCAAAATCTGAAGGCAAATTTGGAGAAGTCACAAAACAGAATGAAGAACCAGGCTAACAAACATAGACAAGACAAGGAATTCAAAGAAGGGGATTTGGTGCTAGTCAAATTACAACCTTATAAACAACACTCTCTCCAACTTAGAAGGAATCAAAAGCTCAGTTTGAAATATTTCGGGCCATTTCCAATTACCTAGTGAATTGGCAAGGTAGCTTACAAGTTGCAACTGCCCCAAACAGCAAAAATCCATCCAATTTTCCACATTTGACTGCTCAAACAGTTTAAAGGAGATTTTGCCACTCAATATTTTCCTCTGCCCAAAGTAACAACAGAACAAGGGCCTATACTTAGGCCAAAATCAGTATTGCAGCATAGGGTGATTACTGCAGCAAATTCACTTGTTCCTCAAGTGTTAATTGACTGGGAAGGTTTACCAGCTGAGTCAGCTACTTGGGAAGATATCAGTGTGATGCAGGAACATTATCCCAATATCAACCTTGGGGACAAAGTTGAACTTAAAGGGGGAGAATTGTTATGCGGCAAAGTACAAAAAGGGAAAATATGACCAACAATAAGGAGAAAAAAGGGAAACCAAGTGAGTTGGTTTTGCAAGAGAGACACGTGGATACTGATGCTGAAATAAAGGAGGTGGGACGTGGCAGGAGAGTGCGCATAACCAATTCCAACCTGAAGGATTATGTGTGCTGAGCTATATGGGGAGAGAGCAATCAACCGAATAGGACAGACTTGGCATGATTGCCTTTCTTTCTCTCTGAACCTTCATTTCCCTTCTCAGTCTCTTTTCCCTTACTGATTCCAGTTCCTTTCATTCATTCACAGGGGTGATTGTCAGGAGTCGATGGACCGGTGAATTCCTTCGTACCTGTTTTAGAAGCATTTCACCTTCTTTGCCATTTTTACTTGTACTTGGGACCAGTATTTAGTTTTTCTGGTCTGATACTGTTTTATTAGTGTTCTTGTTTGTGGTTCTTTTCAAAATATTGAGATATTCAGTACACTGAGCTACAGAACCATGCTGATTTCAATAGAGTTTTCTTAGGGGTTGATAGTGCTGGGGGTAATATCGCACGTAACATAGCCATGCGTGCAGGGAACTGTTGGTGTTAAAATCGTAGGAGCTTTTTCAACTCGCGCTGCCTTCTACAGTTCATACCCAGTTGGGTCAGAACCTTTGGTTGAACTTGAGCAGAACATACGCTACACGATTTGGAACTTGGTGTACTAATCTGCGCCGGGTGGGATTGATGACCCGATGGGCAGCCCGGTTGATATATTTTATTTATATTTATTTTATAATTCAAAGTTGTTATTATTATTATTATTATTATTATTATTATTATTATTATGTAACTCTATCCTTTATGCTAGTATTTTAACTCTATATTTCACGTGTTCCATTAAGCAAAAAGAAACTTAATGGGCTTTTATTAATATTTATGACAATTCGAACGTTGGCATTATTTCAAGTTTACACTGATATCTTTACACAAGTGTTCTATAAGGAAAATAAGTTAATGAGATTTTATTGATAGCAACAACTTTGAGTGTTAGAATTGTTCTTTTAGAACGTTGGGCAACATTTGTTTTTCTCATCGCTATAAGATTGCAGTAACCTAGTAATGTATGTAGCAACCGTCAGATGAGAAAAGCTGAGAATACTTTGTTCGAAAAGAACTATATTATTTCCTTCTTTGTATTGTTTAGTTCTCTTAAGCAATTTTTGTAAATTATTGATGTAACCTCACTATTTTTTAAGTGCTGACTGCTGAGTTAGTGAAAAGTGGTTGTTAGTGAGAAGTGATTTTTAAGTCCTAAGAAATATTAGCTATGAAGTCCATTTGTGCCGAGTAATCAACTTATAATGGCAAAATGCTCTTAAACTCAGTATTTAATTTATCTTAGCCAAAAACACTGAAAAATATTTTATTTTTATTAAATTATTTATTTATTTTAATTCTTCAATTTAAGTGTTTTTGTTATCAATTATTTTTATCATTTGGAGATAATTTTTATTTCTATTCAAATATTGTTTAATTTGTGTTATTTCTGTTAATATTTCCAACGCCGGTGGGTCCAGGCCACATAGCTTGGTTGGACTTGGGTGATCTAAAACTATTGTGTGTGTTGCTGGCAAGGATAGATTAAGGGAGAGAGGGGTTTGGTATTATGAGTGTCTGAAGAATAGTGGGTGACAAGGGAAACTGGGACTGTTCGAGGAGAAAGATGAAGGTCTTATTTGTTCAGCCAAAATCTGAAAATGCCATTAAATTGATAAAGCTCTTTGCTTCTTTTCTCCTCCAGTAGAAGAGATATCGGTTGCTTGATTTGTTCAGTTGTATTAGGGCCTGTTTGGATTCCAGTTTGGGATTGTCAGAAGGCTTTCTAGGAGAAGGAAAATGACTTTGTACAGTAAAGTGAGGTGTTTGGTTTAACTTTTTCAAAGCGCTACGGAAGACGCTTTGGAAGAAGTATCTTTGAAGTTACTTTTCATTCTAGAAAAAGACTTTTTGAAAAGTAATCTTACTATTACTCTCACATCAACAACCAAAAGTAATTTTACTTTATCCTACCCAAACAAAACTCATTCTCCTAAACTTACTTTTGACATATTCAAACTAAACAAAAATCATTCTTTTAAAAGTAATTCCTTTAAAAGGCCTTCTTTCAAAAGACATTCTTTTAAAAGATCTTCTCCCAAAAGTTACACCAAACGGACCCTTAGTAGTTTGCAAACAACTATAATAATTTGTTTTTGCTGTAATTTATCATTGCAATAATGAAGCAATTTTGTTTTAACTAAGAAGTCTATATAGTGCAATTCAGTGGAAACGACGTTGTGATAGTATGAAATAAGATAAATATTTTAAAAATCGAATCATCATTCGATTAGTTTAATCCCATAAATGCATGGTATTTTTTTTTTTTTTCATAGATATCTTCTTATCTAGCACTATATATTACTTAAATATACATAATTCTCCTAACTGAAATTTAAACTGTGAGTTGTATCATCGTAGTGGAGTAGCCCTTTTACTCATAAACCAAACTCTTGTTAGTTAAATGTATGGTGATTAAATTAAATAATTAATTATTTAATGAGCTTCATAACAATGTGATTAACTAGTTATTATCTATATATTTTGAAGAAATATTTATTACTTTAATTTTTATATATATAAAAAGTATGTTAAATAATTTTTGATTAATCTAAAATTTTATTAATGTGATCTATAACAAATAAACTTTTTTTTTGTGATTAATATTTGGGCTTAAGCCCAAGAATTACAAACAAACGAATCTAGAAATACAATGACCTGTTGCATCTGCTAAGAACTCAAGGAAAATGTAAGCAGGAAGCTCATCAAAGGAGAGATCAAGAGGGAGACCATGGCCTAACCTAGCTAAACCATCGGAACAACGATTAGTCTCCCTATATACGTGACCAATTCTAGTAGTCCAATCTCTCAGCATCAAATTTTTATTTGAACAAATTAGAGCAATATGAGCATGAGAATCAGGGCTATCCTCCTCTATGAGAGAACAAATAAACTTTTAATCTAATGATAAAAGCTGTAAAAAGTTTTGCAATAAAAATTTTTGTACGGATATGTTTGCGAGTTTGGTCTAGGAGGAAAAAGGAAGAAAAAGAAAGGTTTATTGGGATTTTATTTGTGCATAAATTTTACTTTTTGAGAGAAAAAAATATTGGAAGTTTTAACTAACCTCTCAAAATCATCACAAACTCTCATTTTATAGTTTCCTCAAATTGGATGATTTTGTTGAGAATTAAATTTAATTTACTGTCATATTTTTATTAAAATATTAAAATATTATTTTCACCAATTCATTCTAATTTTATTTTAGTTTTTCATAAAAATTATATTTTACTCTTAATTTTTTATTGGCTTCCATTATAGTCTGTTTCCTCCTAAAAAAATATTTTAAGAAAATATTTTCAAATTTATAAAATACAAAATATTTTTATTTTTTAAAAAAATATTAAGTAAGATATTATTTTATTTTAAAATTAATGCTATTATAAAATATATTAATTATACTCAATTATTGTTTTATGTAAAATTATACTCAATTATTTTAGTAAAGAGTAAAATTATAATAATACATTAAAACCCTCTATTCCCTTTCCTTTATCAATTTTAAACTGGTGAATAAATATAATTAAAATCCTCTAAACTCTTTCATTCTCTTTCCCTTTCTTTCTTTTAATGTCTTTCCTTTTCTTTCTCTCGTAACTTATGAATACACCATAAAGATGTAAGAATTGTGTTTAACTTTAAGATATAAGTTGATCCTTAATATGTAAGAGTAAAACTATTGTACCATTCTAACAACAATTTTAAATAACAGAATTTAACGAAAGAAGAGAACAGTAAAATAGTTTTAATAAAGAGAGAGAGTTGTTACATTTAATTATACTTAATAAAGGAAGTAGTTTTTTTTTTTTAATTTGAGAAATGAGCAATCAATATGCACATTAACAAAAAAAAATTTCATTTTCTTTCTAGAAAAATTAAGAATAATTTCATTAATACTTTTAAAGTTATCAAAACTTGTATTTTGGCAATTTTTAGTAGAATTTAATTTTGATACACTACTAGTGTAAAGTTTTTTTTACTCAAACATCATATTGCCATATTATTAAAAATAATTGACTTTTACAATAACTATCTTAAAAATCATATATAATTTTATATAATTTATTGGTTGTATAAAATATTTAACAATAAGATGTAAAATTAATCATTTTATTGGATAGATTGAGAGGAACAAATGATTCATTTGAAACAAAATACTTAAAATACTTGTCCATATAATATACTATTATTAATAGTCAAATAACTTGCGCTTTTATTATTCTCTCCCTTCTCTAACTAATTACAAGGATCATTAAATATTACTTCCTATACATTTTATTCGTAACTTTAAGTAAAAATTCTAAATCTATTTTATCTTTTATTTTAATATATCAAATAAACAATTTATTATTAATTTTTTAATTTTACCCTTCACACAAACTGAAATTTCCGTACGATGCTTACACTACCATTTTTTAACATTATTTTTTTAACATAATTATGAAATCATTATACCCTAAGCGATCAAGAGCCGCTACACAATTTTTAACCTGTCTGCAGCTGCTCTATTCCTGCTACAATCACTCATCTATGAATGTGCCGAATTAGTGAATATCTTCGCTGCCCAGTTCTTTCTGTCCAATTCCTTGTCAACGTTCATGAAACCTGTATATAGGAATGAGATTTGCTAGTATTGCCTCATTTTGAGATCAATGACAACCTGACTGTAATTTGTTCAGCAAAAATAGGTGGCAACTATCCACTCAAAGAAGTAGCTGTTGTAAAAGAGTCGTTGCAAACTAACCATTGGATAACGGTCAGAAAAAGAGTCGTTGAAGCATTAAAAAGCTGCAACGGTAAAAAGGAAATTTAGCTAAAAAATTAAAAATAAAATTTGCACAGGTAGTAAAAGCTTGGCAGGCCCACACGCGTGCGGAGGAGATGGGGCAGGGCAGGACACTCGTGTGTGTATTTAACTAAGGCCCAAGTCCACAATGCTACCTCAATATCATAAAGTATTTACCGATTAAATACCATCATATATAAATGCTTATTGAAATATTTTCATGAGCAATGTGGGACTTCTTCCGTAGTTAAATACATATAGACAAACTAAGTTTGAAATACACTAAGACCCATATATATACAACAATCTAAAAAAGTTATAATAGTACTATTTAATAAAATAATATAAAAATTACTCTCAATAAGTAAAAAATATAAAAGTAGTATTTGATAAAATTGCTCTTAAAATTTAAAATGACTATAATGAACATAAACAGTAAAGAAAATAATTTATACTTTTAATGTCATTAAAATGAGTAAAAATTATATTAATCTTTTAAATTTTAAAAAATACTTCATAAGGGCTTTTGAGAGCACCACCTGACTTTTAAAAGACAGAAGCAAAAATACTCCAATTTTTCAGTTTATCAAATAAAAAAATTAACTTATATCTTTTATAAATCAAAATACCCTTCAAAAAAATATTACTAAACTAAGCCTAAATGCCTTTGCAGTCTTTCGCCATTAAGCTTGAAAAGCATGTGCACTCAACTGCTGTAAAGCTTGGACTGCAAGCCAATTAGTACGTACTGCAAAACTCGGTTTTCCAATAATTAGAGTGGAAGAAGGACATGAAAGAATCGACTGAAGTTACTTCATGAAATTCGTAAGCACCTTTTAAAAATTTAAAGGTATGATTTGCTCCATTTTAAAAATTAGGGGTAATTTGCACATGAGATATAATTGGAGGGGAATTTTTTGAATTTTATCCTTAAAGATTCTGTAGCACAAATGAATAAATTGTATTTGGAAATTGATAAAATGAACCTGATGCATTAATTATATAGAATTTAATCTTAACCACATAATTTGATCTAATAGCTGAAAATCCTTTTCTCATTTCTTATATAAGAAATCTATTTATTTATATTTATACCCGTGCAATGCACGGGATATAAAATTCTGAATGGCACGGGTATAAAATTGTTTTCAAATTAAAAGATTTAAAGAAGTTATTATATCAATTGATCAAATAATGAAAACCAATGTATTTAGTAGGAAATGACAAAAAAAAAAAAATCAAACTAAAATATAAGTAGGCAAATAATGCATAGAATCAACATGAAAGGATGCTTTATGTTTGATTTTGCATGGTACTTTGAATCAGCATTTGAAATGTTGCATTGAAATTAAAAAAAAAAAAGGAACCATGAGATAATCGATATAAAGTAACCAAAAAAAAAATGTCATACATCTTCAAAAAAAATTAAAAAGTATATGCATCCAAATATTAAAGTATTTTAAATACTAAAATCAAAGAGTATTTATAAAAATTAGATAAAAAGATTATACCATGGGAGTTGAGAAAAATCTTCTTTTAGTTACCATAAAACACATTTTTGATCTAACACATAAATTGCCAATTGGATAATTTGAATGCACATCTTATATTTAGATTGAGTATCAAGCATTGATTATATAGAATAAATAACAAAAAATAACATTTTAATTAGGTTTATTCTAAATCCTAAATATGGTTTATGAATTTAGATAGATTATTTATAATCGAATTTCAGACTTTGTCTATTACTGATTGTTACTTACGATAATATAGTGCGTAAGTATATAAAATGATAGAGTAAAGTTACAATTTAATCTCTAAAAGATTTTTATTTTAATATTGTAGTTCTTAAAAGATTAAATATATTGATCCCTTAAAAATTTTAATTTTAACAATTTAATTTTTAAAAGATTAATATATATATATTTTAGTCCTCAAAAGATTTAATTTTTTAAGGACTAAAATATTAAAATAAAAATTTTTTAGAGACTAAAATATATTCATTTAATTTTTTGAAGACTAAAATATATATATTTATTTTTTTAAAGACTAAAATATTAAAATAAAAATCTTTCAAAGATTAAAGTATATATATTTAATCTTTTAAAATTAAAATATTAAAATAAAAATCTTTTATGATCTAAAGTGTAGATTTATTTAAAAATTACAGTAATAACAAACACATAAGTATCACACTAATTGGAATCCGTGTGAAGTCTCATGCTTGCAACATATCGATTATAACTTTTGAAAACTACAAAGCTTAATGGAAAATATACCATGCATGAATAAACACAATGAACATGTCTCATTAAATAGGTTCATAGACACCCGTAATCAGCTACGGCTGAAAGACGAAATGTTAGACAAAAAATAACAGTGAAACATTTTCCAGCAGACCATTAAAAAGACTAAGAAGAATCTCCCACACTTGCAACAAAACATAAACAAAATGGGCTGTTTTAATAATAATAATATACATTATATAGATAGATGCTAAATTTTTATTGACTCAAATAAAACAGAACCATTTTTCTTATGCTTTGCTGCAATATAAAAATGTAATGCTTTTTTCCCCCTTTAGGTTAATTTATTAACGAATATTAATTCAAATTACATAAAGAGAGTATTAATAACCATTTAGGTGGGGACGCATGACAGATCATTTCGTAAATTTTTGTACACTCCATTTCCGTTCTATTCAACCTTTTCCGTTCCATTTAGCTCATTTATTTTCCCTTGGTTCTACTTTGATGTCACTGATCGACGTCAGTGCCGATGTCACAATTTCTGGAGGCAGCATTATAAGTCTCCCTCCTAACCCAACAGAGCCAAGCCAAGAAAAGCAACATTCTCGAGAAAGCAAACTCCTCCGTTTCTTGATGGCTTCCACAGCCTCCACCAACACCAAAGAGATCGTTGCAGAGCTTCCAAAGTATGTCCGAGTCTTCAGTGATGGCACTGTGGAACGGCCTCGACAATCTCCCTTTGTGGCACCCTTGCTTGATGACCCCAAAACTGGAGTGTCATCCAAAGACATTGTCATCTCACACAACCCCTCAATCTCTGCTCGCCTTTACCTCCCAAAACTCACCAAACCCAGTGCTGAGAGAGTCCCCATCTTGGTCTACTTCCATGGTGGTGGATTCGTATTTGAATCTGCTTTCTCCCAGTTGTTCCATGGCCATTTCAGCTACTTTGCTCCCCAAGCAAATGTGATAGTGGTTTCTGTGGAGTACAGGCTTGCTCCAGAACACCCGCTCCCTGCATGTTACCATGATTGTTGGGCTACTCTCCAATGGGTGGCATCTCATGCTGCCAAAAACACAACGAACACTGAGCCATGGTTGATCAACCATGGTGATTTCAACAGAGTTTTCATTGGAGGTTGCAGCGGAGGTGGTAACATTGTGCATAACATTGCCATACGTGCAGGGGTTGAGGCTTTGCCTGGTGGTGTTAAAATACTGGGTGCTTTTTGTTCCCATCCCTATTTCTTTAGCTCACAACCAGTTGGATCAGAACCAGTAACAGAGCTGGAGCAGAACTTCCACTATTTGATTTGGAAGTTCGTGTACCCTTCCGCACCGGGAGGGATTGATAACCCCATGGTCAACCCACTGGGTCCAGGGGCACCGAGCTTGGCTGGACTTGGATGTTCTAGGATGCTTGTGTGTGTTGCTGGCAAGGATATATTGAGGGAGAGAGGGGTTTGGTACTGCGAGGCTGTGAAGAATAATGGATGGCAAGGGAAGGTGGAGCTGTTTGAAGAGAAAGAGGAGGATCATGTTTATCATGTCTTCCATCCAGAGACTGACAATGCTCATAAGTTGTTCAAACGCTTGGCTTCATTTCTCCACGAGTAGAAGAACTGTCCTTGACTCTCTGCTTGGTTTGTTCTGTTAGTTCACTTACAATAATAATAAGAATAAAACGCTGTTTTGCTTACATGCACGTGAAGTCTCTGTCTTTTACCTTTGCGTCTGTGGGAGAAGGAAGAAAAGGCGACTCTTCAAGTCTTTGTTGTTCAACTCTAACATGAAGAGATCCGAAGGGTATCTTTGGATGGACAAGGAGTGGCATGATGACAACTTTTATAACGTGTGCTTAAAAATTTATTTTTACGAGAAGGGAAAATGGCTAAAGAGGGTGTATAAATCTCTCTCTTATTATTAAACTCTTCAAATTTGCTATCGTCCAATTTGAGGGATTTAGGAAGGATACTTTTTCAATTTTAATTTTAAATATAATTAAATTACTATTTTATTCTTATAAAAATCTAAACCTATTATGGTTCATAATAAATAAAAAGATAAAATTGAAAAATAAATATATTTGTCTTTCCCTTTCATTCATTTATATTATAATTACAAAATAAGAATAGAAGGATACTCCTTCTCCTCTCTATTAAATTTTCAAACAATAAAATGGCATATAATTATCCATTTTATTGTTCATTTTTCCATTCCATTCTATTATCAACAATTCCTTTCCATTGCTTTAAAATCTCCCAAACATACAGTAAAGTTAATTATCTGAATAATAAAATACTGTATTAATTGATGTACTGTACTCTGAGTCTTAGTTAAGCATGTGGTGATTTTGTGTCCCTTGATCTGAACTCTCACATTTCTTCTTTAACTTAACAACTCCACGGACATAGAGGGTGTCAACGCAGCCTTCATTTGCTGCAACAGAACCTATCCTCGTAGGTGTTCACTTCAAATAGACGACCCTGTTCAGTAATTTTTTTTTTTTTACACTGTTTAAGATTTGCTTTTCTCTTTATTTATTATTTATTTGAATTGGCTTGAGTCGACTTTTGTGTTTACATTAAGACATGTGAAATATGCTTTTCTAAAAAAAATGAAATAATGGAAAGGTATGTTTTAAACTTTTAACAATCAAAATCCGATAAAAGAAAATTTAAAAATCAAAATGTGCGTTGTTAAATGGTAAATACTATGTTTGGCAATATCGGCTACCTTAACCAGATAGGTGAGTGGCGTGGTCACACGGGACTGTGTAAAGTGGAATAAGAAGATCATGTTTTTCCCATCTGCGCTACTGACCTGTATGACCAACTGCTTGGCTTCTTTTCTCATTTGACTAAAGCCCATGTTGTATTGTGAACAAGTTCTAAAGTGCACTATTTGTTTGACATGGTCACATTCTCTTTTAGCCAATTATTTTCTCAACAGGTCAAGTAAGAGGATTTATATGAAATAATATATTTAAAAAATATGCCTTCAATATTAATATTCGTAGTACTTTGCCTTTTATGATTTATTTTTTCATTTTATGTAATTAAGAAGATAATTAGGCAAGCTTTCAAGAGAGTTTAGCTTTTTTTTTCTTTGACTAGGATTTTTTTTCCTAGGTATCATAAACTTCCATAACTAAAATATTTTTTAAATAATTAGGGATGGTAAAATGGGCCAACCAGCCTCACCCTAACCTGCCTCATCAAAAACCCACAACAAAAGGTAAAGCAGGCCACTTTAGAAAAACGGACTGAGTATTGTAACTTGCCCCATTTTTGAATGGGTTGACGAATTGTAAAACAATAACAATGTAAAGATAAAAAGTTAAAAAAATAAAAGCAAGACACACATTGATATAACAAATAAGCATAAAAGAACATGCACAAGATATAAACTAAATGTGATGGATCGAATATTATTCAAGGAAATTTGAATACAAAGTCTATAAACAAAGGTTATATAGGTGTCTAACCTTAGTTAGAATCGTAAATGCAGCAAATAATGTGAAAAAATAAAGCAAAAATAAAAAAGTGGCTGACACAATATGAAAATGGCCTTTTTTTTAAGTCTAAAGCAGCCTCAACTAGATCTCACCCAATTGTCATGTTGACACTCTCATCTAGGACATTCTATGAATACGCAATAATAGTTATTCCGACAACTGAGTCAAAAGTTATACATGTTCTAAACACACATGATAGAATGAAGCTAATGTACATGAAAAATTTTGTCTTTTTTTGCCCCAACTCATTTATGTAGCTTTGTCTTCTCTACCATTACACATTATCTAAAGTCACATATAATTTTTTAAAAATTTTATAAATAAGAAATGAAAAGTAATGAGAATAAGATCTAATAAACTCTCAAAAAGAGAGGAGCCAAAATGTGTCTACAAAGAATGCTAAAACATTGAAAACAATAGTATATAATGGCAAGTTTGCACATAAACCAAAACTAATAGAACAAGTCTAATATTTTCAGCATCTATCTAGTCCCACTATCTCAATAGTCAACTCATTAATTTAAGTCAGAGAAAACAATTTGAAATTGAAGAGCAAAACTTTCCTCTACAATGAAATGTCTTTATTTCAACAGCTTCCCCCACCCACCCAACACTCTCTGCCAAATAAGGGGGGAAAGCCAGCCAACAATAAAAGTTCCTATTGTTTCATAAAAGAATATAGCACTCAAAGAGCCATTGACGTAACAAGTTTTTATTGTTCCCTTTTTTTCTGATATTTGAAACCAGCTCTAGACTTCCAAGAAGGAAGGAGCAACGCAATAGTTCCAATACATCAATACAAAAGAAAGAAAGAAAAAACTAGCAACAGCAGCAATCAAAGTCCACGAAAAACTAGAACACCAGTTTAGGCCAAACACCTACGAATATGATCTGCACTGATATGCTATAACTCGATTGCTGCATCCACTTCTGATATACTTCCATTTCCTCTCACTGCCACTACGTTATGAACCACATCATAGGGTGAAAGAGGGAAGCTATGGCACCACCCTTTTGTGCAATAGCCTAGCATAATCTTTATCTGTTGCATTTCAAGTTCCCAATCCGGGACAAATTTTTCAAAGAATATAGCACTCAATTTATTTTACATAAATGCTCAACTTAGCTTGCCCATTAAACATGAGCAGTGTTTTCTACCCTTAACCCAATTATAAATAGAACAAATACTCAGAAATGAGGAATGAGGACTATAAACAGATTCAAAACGAGAGATTATCAATCACCTTTAATTCCAAGACATTTGTCCAGACCCAATAGTTGTCAGAGCATGTTCAATTTGCGCAAGCTTTCTAGAAAGCAACAATCACTCCCATTGTCACTGTAGAAAAGGAAATACCTAGAAAACCTAATAAAACCAAGAACAAAAAACCCAATAAAACTCAAGCTTATTTGATTAATGGCTAGCGTTAGAATCACCCAATAAAACCCAGAATAGAAAACCCAGTTCATATCATGAAACAAAAAACAAAAAAATGGGGTAGAGATAATAGTTGTTATTGCTAACAATGACAGTTCGGGGTTGGAGAGAAAGCAAGTAATACATTGTTGTTCATTGATCGAAAGGTTGGTGCTTGGTTGAATTGACTCGCTGAACAAGGGTGGGAGTGGGGTTTTGGTTCTCTGGGAATGGGTTTTCTCAAGACCAGGGGAGGTTTGGGTCCCTAGAGATGGATTATTTTAGAAAGAAAAGCGAAACATTTTCCACTTTCCAACAATATATTTGGCACTTTGGCGCTAATATTTTTAGTGCAAAAATTATATAAAGTTTTTGTTATAGATATAAATTTTATTACAAAATAATGTTGAATTATTGCATCAAAATTATTTTTTATACAAAAAGTTTTGAATTTTTGAAACAAATTTAATTTTTGTTACAAAAAAATTATAATTTGCAATAATTTAATCTTTCATCACAAATTATAGTTATTTTGCAACAAATTTAAATTTTTAATAGCAAAATTTTGCTACAAATACTATGTTTTCTTGTAGTGTCATTTATTAGAACTATAGTGAAAGTGAGAAATAGAAAAGTATTTAGATGCTCTTAAAATAAAATAAAAAAATTTTGTTTCACTTAATATTTAACACTTTAATTTTACAGACCATTATTGTCTGCCACAATAACAACATTTATTTTTAATATAATTTCTTAAATGTTAAGCACTGAACAGTTTAAAGTAAAACTTTTTTTCTTGTTCTTAAAATACCAAAAATATCTTGTGGGGAACAACCATACCTTACAAAGTTGAAGTATTAATTTGTAAATAAAACATAGCAAGACTCTTTTTCTTTTCTTTTTTTTCCCCGGGTTCTAGAAACATCCAAGGATTTCTCCACGGTTGTTTATTCCCCTCTCATGTATGGTTATCAATCGTCACTTTTTCATAGCTTGTTACTATATAGAAGTGCTTCGGAAAAAAATTTATAAGAAAATTAATTAAGAGTACAGAAGTAATGTTATTTATATATTAGAAGCTACATTGCATAGATACGGATATGAATATGGTATGAGATACAAAAATTTTATAAAAACTAGGATACGGGTATGGGAGGATATAATATATAAAATTATAAAATCATAAACAATAAAGTAATTATATCATAAAAAAAACTAAAATTTTATAATGCTCAAAAAAAAATACCTAAAGAAATATAAGATTTGAAGAGATGAAATAGTAGCTTGTTTTATTTAAAAGCAAATCAAATAGCTTAATTACAAAATTTGATATATTATAGAGACTAATTTGTGTTTAGATAATATTAACTTAGTATTCTGCTTGATCAACAAAAACCCATAATTAAGTATTCAATAAGTATCCGTACCAGAAAAGTACCAATACGAATACAGCTACAATTTAGGAGTATCCATGCTTTAGATATTAGATGTGGTTGTCAAAATAAACACAATAAAGAGACATAAATCTTAACCCATCTACGACTATAACATATTTTGTATTTTTGCATAATATCTACTCTTGCTGTCCACAAATAATATTATTCAAAGAGTCTGCAGCCATTACTATATCACAAGCTTGAATAGCACGATGTTCGGAGCTTAACTCGCAAAATTTTTAAGTCCTCTAAAGTCATTGTCTCGAGCTGGTCATGGCCTTGTGTACGTGAACGACAATCCAAATCTGCTTCACCATCGGTACTGTCACTATGGATATGTCGTCCATTGACTGTTAGGCAGTCATTGTAAATTCTCCCAACCAATTAATACCTCAAAACGTCACCGGGAAGACACTCTCCTCTGTCTTCTAGCTAGTACGAGAAATTATTGACTATATAGAGGATTGTGCTTACACTATTCAAAACTTGTCATATTTTAAATGGAATGAGCATAATCTTGCATTAATATTGCTATGACGTGTCCATGGATCAAGCCAATCCACGAAGTTACAGGTTTTGACCCATCTCAACCCACCAAATATGGATTAAATTGGGTTTATATGTTGAGTTGGGTTAAAAATTTTATAACTAAGAAGGTATGAATTGAATTGTAGGTTTAAAAATTTTCAATTATATAACCTAATTCATTAATCCATCTTCTTTTTTTTTTTTTTTTTTTTTTTGCAAATGTCTTAAACTTATGTGAAATTTGCATTACCCATCATGTATATGGCTTAAAATAGTACTTACCTTATGTATGGTTAGGTACAATGAGATTTTTTTTGGGGGAGGGGGGCCTTAAAAGAGTTATAATTTTTTTTTTCTAAAACGAAAATGTCATGCTAACGGAGCTAATGCAACATCTAATGAACTACTGAGTAACGGACAAGGACTTTGCTGTCACATGGATCCTTCCTTCTGTGCAACAATTTCCTTCATGTTTCCATACCTTCTTGTATTAAGTTCTTGGAAGTGTGAACAACAAGTGGCGACCACCTTTACACTTCTTTTCTAGAGTAAATATTGTATATATGATATAATAAGATTGTGTAAGTATAATATATTATATAACATTACATATTACATTTGTTATGTAATGGTAATAATCTATAACTTTTGTATGTTAAGAAGTATTAATTATATTAAGATATAAAAAATGTAATTATTAGTGTTGTAAATATAATACCGCAAATTATTAATTAGAGAGTATGCTTATGATGAAGTAGTAAATGCATCTGATGATATATAACAACATATATAGAATAATAATTAATAATCCTCTATAACTAATTAGAATATAGAATAATATAAATAGTAAGGTGATTATTAAGAAACATTTAAAAAAAATAGTACATGGAATTCTCCTTGGTTGGCCGTGTAAGATGGGCTGACGAAGACAGGGAGAGAGAATTTTGTGAAAACTGGCGAAATTTTCCAATGCTTGTTAACTTAAAATGGTAGGTAAGTGGCTTAAAAACTAAGTAAGTTGACCCCTTCTCTATAAAAAGCTTCGGTCATGCAGAAGGGGACTGACAGAGAAAAAAATTTCCATTGCAAACAGGCCAAAAAGAAAAGAAAAACTTGGTAGAAGAGAGAGCTAAAGTCCCATTCCCTCCTCCCTTCTCATTTGCGGCCAAGCATCCTCAAGCCTTGAATTGAAATGGCTTCTACAACACCAAACACCCTCACTATAGTCAAAGAGATTGTTACTGAGCTTGGTACTTTTATCCGGATCAACAGTGATGGCACCCTCGAACGACCGGTACAAACACCATTCGTACCACCAACGCTTGATTACCCACATACTGGAATCTCATCCAAAGATATTCTCATCTCACACAACCCCCAAAGTCTCTGCCCGAATTTACCTTCCAAAGATCACCAAACCTGACAAAGTCCCCATCTATGTCTATTTTCATGGGGGAGGATTTTGTAAGATTTTACCGCATCTATACCAAGAATTTAGAAGACCAATCAAATAGGAATATAGATTAATAAAAATGCGTACTTGTCGGATTTATATTGTTGAGGAACATCGTCTATGAATCCTACTCCAAAGAGAAAACATATGTATATGTATATGCCAGATATAGGAAAACCCACTTCTTCTCATTCTCTTTTCAGAGGGCCACATCGATTGAGCAATGGCTGTCAAGAGGGACAAGAGTGAAGTGGAGATCCTACCTATAATATGAATATATATAGTAACCTAGTTCTGTCTATCAAAGACCTAGGTCACCCATGACCCTTTACACCCTCCAGCACACTCACTAACGAGCCAAAATCCAATAACACATGGTGAATTCCAAATCCATAATGGATCACATAATATTAACATGGGTCTTTAGGGAAATATCAGGCTATCTATTCAATCCGTCTTAATAAAACAAAAACCCACCAATCAATAGAAACCCAAAAATTCAGAAAATTTTAACATTCTCCCACTTGGGCAATATTGATTGGGTTTTATTTAATTTTAAAACATCTTCAAAACGACTCTCATTTTGAACAACTGTGGCCACAAAAGATAGCCTGAAAAATAATCACCACAAAACCAAATCACTTCACATAATAAGGCTATCAGCTAAGAGTCATAGATGAATTATAAACTATAAAGAGTCTAATTTACCCATAACCACATAACCAAATAACCTCATCAACAATAATCCAAAACATGAGTGCGCAAGATATAAATATATACATCATAGCATAACATGTGATCCTTTTATGCTATTGTTTATGGATCCTTATTGTGCCTTACCAAAAAAGACACAACTAACCTCCTATAAGGAGATCATAACATGTTTCTTGCAAAACATCATTCCCATAAGGAAACAACATCTTTCTCATGAAAGACCAATATTTTCAAAAGAAAACATTCATATCTTGAGATGTAATAATTCATACCAAAATGAAATATCATAACATGCACATGAATTCATCAACTAGATTATATAAACCCAATGCAATCAAATGAATATAACAATTCTCATTAACTAAGTACATCAAAAGACCTTAGAAGACCCATATTTTCAATATGTTTCACAAACATCATGGGCCTAAGTGCCTTGGTTAAGGAGTCAGCAAACACTTGCCAAGTGCTAATATACTCATGGGGGGCCCCTTACACAATTCTAGTACAACCACAATCTCATCAACTCTCATTGACCAATCACATTAAAACACATAAACCACCAAGGTTTAAAAAATGTGATTTCAATAAAGATATAATAGCTCCACTATTAAATAACATTAACAGCAGTAAAACATAATCATCATAACTCAGACTATCTAGGATTTTCAGAATTATATATATAACATGATAATTAAACCAAATATTGGCTTCTACTAACCTTATGTAATTACAAGAATATGATTACTTTTGGGCATAGTCATATTTTTCATGGAAGGCTAGGCATACGATTATACAATTACCTTTGGGTAGAATGCACAACACATACCATAGCTTCCATTCATTAAAACAATTTTCTTCACGAAGAAAATCCGCTTAAATATGAATTCAAGCGTAATTTCATGGATAAATGTACACATCCATCATGCCCAAAGATCATTGCTACATACAATTTCCATCCTTTTTGAGAAGCTAGCTAAAGTTTGCAACATTATAGTTTAATTACTTTATTAAGGGAAAAACATGACATGAAGTTGAAAATAAATACAATCAACCTTTAGTTGATCCAATGGACAACAATTAGTGATAACTGTCACCATGACAGGGGTTTAAAATATGGATATAAACTCGCCTGGGGGTGGAAAATATATCATACACGATAGTTTCAGAAAATTCATCATTTGTGGGTAGAAGAATTTTCACCATCAAATAATCTCAAATTTTCATGCTATTTAAACTAACTCATACATAACCACCTGTGGGTATGTCAATGTACTAATTGGTTTAAGCAACAAAACCATCATCAAATAAACAAATAGCTCCACTAACTTTATAAATGAGTCACTATGGTGATAAACATCCAAATCAGTAAATGGGCTCTAAAACAAGGATGAAAATTTAGTCCATTAAACCATTTTCAACTTTCATGGATGAATTTTCCTAAAATATGTTTTCCAAGAAAGACACTATGAAGTACTGTTCATAAAGTCACATCACTCAAGTAGTGAATACTAATTTACACATAAGTAAATTTTCACATATATACCATACAAATAAAAATAATGAGCATTAGATTACAATTTTAATTAACACAGAGAGCTAACAAGTCAATTAGACCAAGGTTGAGAGCACTTAACAATTTTCATGAATTATTTCATTTGCTTAATAAACAAAGTACGTTGTAATCCATCATTTAGTATGCTAACTAATTCACCCATACCAATTATTTATTCATACTCTCCAAAATTATATTATGACAATAAGACCACTCTCCTTCTTCATGCCCTTAACAAAAAAAAAAAAAAAAACTAAGTGCAATTAAAGCAATGACAATTAATAATTATCATAACATTTATCATAAAAGAATTTTATCAAGAGAAATAGAACATTATATCACATAGTGAAAATTGTTGTATAAATGAAATTTCATTTAACTAAGTTCAATATCAAGCATAATTGCCCTTAATTCATATATAAACTAATAGAAATTAACCATGACTATTATAACTCTCCCCCTCGACTATTACATAGTCGCAAATAGCAATAACCATGTCCTTCCTTTTTAAGGAAACATTTACCGATAGCACCAACTTTAAACACTATACACTTTCATTGTAATCTTCCTCTCAAACACCCATTTGCACCAATAAGCTTAAAACTATCAAGAGTTTCCTTTGGCCTCCATATCCCATTGCAATTCATATAGAGTATTCTTACCTTCAATCATTTATCAAATAAAGATGTCAAAATTATCAACATTCTTCTCGAGAACTTAGTAATTCTTGATTCAACTATCTTCGTTCCATGGTTATGACAACATGGTTTGTAACCTTTGGTATTCGTGGGATAATAGGCAACTTTAGAGTTTTTTCTTGATATAGTGGGATCAATTTAATGACTTAGAATTAGAAGAAATAAATAAATGTATTAGGAAATTATCTAAAATTAAGATGCAAAAGCAATAAAATCAAAGAATTTAATTTTAAAGTATTGTTGGTGCAAAAAAGTTTAGAAGTGGCATCTAATCATATATTGTCACATTAGTAAAAGTGTTTGATTCAAATATTCACTACCTTATAAATCTTATAAATATAAGTATATGATAGGATGAGTAAAACTTTTTTACATTAATAAGGTATTACAATTAATCTCCAAATCAAAAAATAAAATGGGGAAAAAACAAAAATCAGGCCATATGCAAAAAGTGGAAAAATCAAAATTTAAAATAATAATAAATGAAATACTTGGGCCTGATGGAATTAAAATCAACTCTCAAATGATATTTAATTTTAGATTGCAATAACAGAGGAGCATAAAAAATTAGAAAATAAAAATAAATCAATTCATGAATTTGAGTTGATGTGCTAAAATGATCAAAATAATTTTTTGATAGAAAGAAATCAACTCATTAAATTGTGCAAAATATTAACTGAGATTTGGTCTAGGGGTAAAGGAGCTAGTCTATTCATAATATGGCAAACCATAGTTTGAATTTTAATTAGGAGAATCATTCATATTTAAATATCTCATAGTACTTAAATATAATTGCCTCTAATAAAAGGCTTTAGGTAGGAAACCAAAAAAATTGTATAAAATAATATAAATATACCAAACAAAGCAGTACATAATTTTTTATAATATTTAGGCAATATATAATATTATTTAATGAATTATATTTCACGCACCGTAGGAATAATATATTACTAATACTAACAAATAAAAAGTATTTACCTAATATTGAAATGTAGTAATATATGTAATAATTTGAAAATATTATCAATCTTTTATGTCTTAAATATATTTATTTCATAAACTTATAATTCTCTTTATTTTAATTGAGTGTTAAAAGGTTTATGTGCTTCAAGAATCAATATCTAAATTAAAGGAATTTCTTCTTTGATATAAAAAAAATTTGTCATGATATAAAAGAAAAAACAACTTGTAATGAAGAAAAAGAAAAAAAAAAAAGAATTTGTTAGAAATAGTTCTGGCTATAGCTATTTCACATGGAACTAAACTCAATAAGCGCAATAGATTATCATCTATGGCAGAAGTGGCTGAACAATAAACTGACACTATCTGTGTTATAGCAGATTAAATATTAAATATTCACTACACCTCAACATGTAAAACATCCAAATAGTATATTTTTATCTAGTCACCTATTGACTTCAGTGTGAATTATCTCAGCACCATCAAAATCAACGTATTAAAAAAAGAATATTATGTAAAAATTATATTCAGTCTAATCACTTAATGTCATTTTAACTTAATTAATAGTAAAATTTACAACTAATTTATATATTTATTCTGTTATTTAATTTTTTAATTTTAAAAAATTAAATATATAAATTATTAGTGACTACAAGTGCCAATAAATTAGAGTTAATCATATTTTTTTATCAGAACAAGTGTTAATCATATTTTTTTCAGTTCACTGACGTCACTGGGGAAATCTTTCTTTTCGAGGTGGCTATTAGAAAAGTCTCCGACCCAAACGAAACTCACTTCATCCCCAAGAGTATTATTGTACCCCTGTTTTCTCTTGAGAAACCCTTCTCTTCAAAACATTCCTTGAATTGAAAATGGCTTGCACAACACCCACTATAGTCAAAAGAGTTTGTTACTGATCTCGGTACTTTTGCCCGCATCTACAGTGATGGCACCCTCGAACGACACTTACAAACACCATTTGAGCCGCCAATGCTGCTTGACCCACAAACTGGAATCTCATCCAAAGACATAGTCATCTCATACAACCCACCCATATCAGTTCGCCTTTACCTTCCAAAACTCACCAAATCCAATAATGACCAACATCAACCTGAGAAGGTTCCAATCCTAGTCTATTTTCACGGTGGTGGGTTCCTATTTGAGTCTGCTTTCTCCAAGTTATATCATCGTCATTCCGATTCCTTTGTTCCCCATGCAAACGTTATAGTGGTTTCTGTGGAGTACAGGCTCGCTCCAGAGCACTCTCTCCCTGCATGTTACCATGATTGTTGGGGTGCTCTCCAATGGGTCTGCTCCCATAATTCTAGCGAAAAACCAAAGCAACACGGAGCCACGGTTGATCAACCATGGTGATTTCAATAGAGTTTTCATAGGGGGTAATATTGCACATAACATAGCCATGCGCGCAGGGAAAGAGGCTAAATCCGGTGCTGTTAAACCTGTAGGAGCTTTTTTAACTCACCCTGCCTTCTACAGTTCATATCCATTGGGTCAGAACCTTTTGTTGAACCTGAGCAGAACATACGCCACACCATCTGGAACTTGGTGTACCCTTCTGCGCCGGGTGGGTTTGATAACCCGATGGGCAACCCGGTAGGTCCGGGAGCACCTAGGTTGGTTGGACTTGGGTGTTCAAAAATTATCGTGCGTGTTGCTGGCAAGGATAGATTAAGGGAGAGAGGGGTTTGGTATTATGAGTGTGTGAAGAGTGGGTGGTAACTGGCAAGGGAAACTGGAACTGTTTGAGGAGACAGATGAATATCATATTTATCATTTGTTCAAGCCGGAATCTGAAAATGCCATTAAATTGATAAAGCTCTTGGCTTCTTTTCTCCTCGAGTAGAAGAGATATCGGTTGCTTGATTTGTTCAGTTTATTAGTAGTTTGCGAACAATTATAATAGTTTGTTTTTTATGTAAGTTATCATTGCAATAATGAAGCAATTTTGTTTTAATTAAGATGTTTGTTTAGTGCCAAATATAAATAGTGCAACTCGGTGGCACTTAATGACGTTTGTGATAGTGTGAAATAAGATAAATATTTTAAAAATTGAACATGATTTGATTAGTTTAATCCTGTAAATGCACGGTAATTTTCTTTTGACTTTCCAAAGGTGTTCTTGTAGAGATAATTCTGTTCCCGTACTCTGTGCCACTTAAAATGTAAATAACTCTTTCAACTGATATTTGAATTATAATTCGCTACATTATAGTGGACTAACCCCGTTATCACAAAACGAAACTTCAATTGGTTAAATGCATGGTGATTAAATTAAATAATTAATTATTTAAAGAGCATCAATAACAATATGATTAAATAGTTATTATTTGTATATTTTGAAGAAATATTTATTACTTTGATTTTTATATTTATAAAAAATGTGTTAAATAATTTGCATTAATTATAAATTTTATTAATATGATCTATAACATATAAACTTTTGATCAAATAGTGAGAGTTATAAAACAATTTCTCCAATAAAATTTTTTTTAATGGGGTAAGAATTGTGTTCAACTTTTCGATATAAAGGGAACCTTAATGTAAGAGTAAAACTATTATACCACTCTAATCACAATTTTAAATAACACAATTTAATGAAAGAAGAGAATAGTAAAAAAGTCATAATAAAAAGAGAGAATAGTTATGGTTACTTATATTTAATTTTTTTGGTGCTATTCTTTTAATTAAAAATATTTTTTAGTTAAAAAATTATTTTTTATATTTTTGGTATGTTTGTGTAAATTTTTTTAGTAAAAGAAAAATTACTAGCAAAAGCACAAAAAAATATTTTTTAAGAAGTTATAATTTTTATTTTCTAGAAAAAAATTTAAAAAAATAAAAAGATGGGTAAGAATAAAAGAAAATATTTTAGTATTAAATCCAAATGTAAATTAATTTTACATCTAAATATAAATTAACTATTACTTTTTTAAAAGATCATTTTAAAAAAAAAAAATCTTACAGAAACTTATCCAAACAAGCCCTTAATAAATGAAGTAATTTGTTTTTAAATTTAAGAAATGAGCAATAAATATACATTAATAAAAACTTTTTTATTCCCTTTCTAGAAAATGAAAGAAAAACTAAGAATAATTTGCATTAATGCTTTCAAAATTATCCATACTTGTATTTTTGGTATTTTTAGTGGGATTTAATTTTGATGCATTGCTAGTGCAAAATTTTTTACTCAGACATCATATTGCTATGTTATTAAAAGTAATTAACCTTTATGATAAATGTCTTAAAAGTCATATATGATTTTATATAATTGATTGTACAAAATATTTAACAATAGGATGTGCATAAAAATTAATCTTTTTATTAGAGGTGGGCACCGGGTTGGGTTAACCCACTAACCCATGAATTTTAACCAAACCCAACCCACAAAATACAAATTGGGTTGGCTAGATTGGCTGGGTTGGGTTAAAAAATCTTTAACCCATGAGATTGGCTTAAGTCATGAGCTGAATTTTTTTATCTATACAACCCAAACTATTCCACCTATGAGAAGTTGATCGAGCATTTGATGGATTATTGTAATGAGAATCCAATAAATCATTTAGATGATATTGAATATGTTAAAAAGATTGAGAATGAAGTTAATAATTATATTAATCCATGCGCTATATATATCATGACACTGATTTCAATTGGCTCATATAGTTTGTTATGTTTTTAGGGCTTATATATATATATATATATATATATATATATATATATATATATATATATATATATATATATATTCTTAAAAATTACTAGCACTTAAATATGCTTTTTGAAAGCTTCTAGAACTTATGAATGATTTTTAAAATTAATTCATATATTTATATTATATATGTTTAGATTTATTATATTTGATTATATATTTTGACATATTTTAATAGATAATTATTTTTTCAACTGTATATCAGACTAATAGGTTTAACTCAACCTAACTTGAGTTAGGTTAAAAAAAAAATTGCTTAATCCAATGCAACCCATTGTTTGGATGAGCGGATTGGGTCAAAAACACTCTCTAAACCTATCCAACTCAACCCACACCTACCCTTACTTTTTATTAGGCAGGTTGAGAGGAATAGAGGATTCATTTGAAATAAAATACTTAAAATACAAGTCCATATAATATATTATTTTTAGTAGTCAAATAGCTTTCCTTTAATTATTCTCTCCCTTGCCTAACTAATTACAAGGATCATTAAATGTTACATTTTATATATTTTATTTGTCACTTTAAATAAAAATTCTTAATCCATTTTATATGTTATTTTTATATATCAATAAAGCATTTATTATTAATTTTTTAATTTTACCTTTCACACAATTTTAAGCATAACTTTTTTTATGTGAATTCTAAACACAACATTAATTGAGAAATATAGTCTAAGATTTATAAAATGAATTAACTAGATGTTAGAAATTAAATAAGAGTAAAAATGTTTCATAATGAAGCCTTGAACTTTGGTTCTTTAACTACTCTTGAACATATGGTTAAAATGACAAATAAAATGGACCGTAGATATTATATTTTTAAAAAAATTCACATCTCTACTTATTTACTAATATTTGGTTAAGTTAAATGGTTCAATACTCCTAAGTTTAAATTTTATTATCGCTAATTTATATATAAACTAGCATTGAAATATTTTTTTTAACCCCATTGTAAAATAATCTGATTCAAACTAAATTAGTTGAAATATAATGGATTTTGAATATTATAGTGGTTTATACTAAAAAAATATTTCTGCTTATTTACTAGAAATGATAAATCATCCAAAAATATTAGCATAATGATAATTGTAATTACATTAAGAGAAAAAAAATTAATGGGATGTGCACATTATTGCATTAATTAATAATTTTTCAGACTTTATTTATCTAAATTTAAGTTTCATTGTTAAGTCATTCAATGTTGATTAATGTCTTTAAATTGACTTATAAATTGCTACAATAAATTCTTATTGAATTAATCCTTAAAATGATAAAAAATAATTAATAATATTTAATGCTTTTTTGCCCTTTAGGTTAATTTATTAAAGATTTATTAAAATGATAAAAATAATTTAGCATTAATTTAATTGCTACAATAAATCTCGTACCATTCAGCTTTTCCCGTCCAAATCCATTTCATTGACCGACGTCACTGAGGACGTCTTGTTTGTTGATGACGTCACTGTGGACGTCTTGTCTCTTGATGCAGCCAGTACAAAGCCTCCCAACCAAACAGCGCCTAAGCCAAGAAAAAGAACACCACTGCATGCATTTTCTCTCGAGAAAGCACACTCCTCTGTTTTTTTTCTTGCTTCAAGCATTCTTTCTTAATGGCTTCCACCAACACCAAAGAGATCGTTACGGAGCTTCCAAACAACTATATCCGGGTCTTCAGTGATGGCACCGTGGAACGCCCTCGACAAGCCCCCTTTGTGCCACCCTTGCTTGATGACCCCAAAACTGGAGTGTCCTCCAAAGACATAGTTATATCAGACAACCCCGCAATTTCTGCTCGCCTTTACCTTCCAAAACTCACCAAAACCAGTGACCAACATGATGCAGAGAAACTTCCTATCTTGGTCTACTTCCATGGTGGTGGATTCTTCTTTGAATCAGCTTTCTCCCAGCTCTTCCATGGCTATTTCAGCAACCTCGTTCCCCAAACAAACGTCATAGTGGTTTCTGTGGAGTACAGGCTTGCTCCAGAACACCCTCTCCCTGCAGGTTACCATGATTCTTGGGCTGCTCTCCAATGGGTGGCATCTCATGCTACCGAAAACACCACCAACACTGAGCCATGGTTGATTGACCATGGTGACTTCAACAGAGTTTTCATAGGAGGTGACAGTGCTGGCGGTAATATTGTGCATAATATTGCCATACGTGCAGGGGCTGAGGCTTTGCCTGGTGGTGTCAAGATACTGGGTGCTATTTATTCCCATCCCTATTTCTATGGCTCACAACCAATTGGATCAGAGCCAAAAACAGGACTGGAGCAAAACTTCTACTATTTGGTTTGGAACCTAGTGTACCCTTCTGCACCGGAAGGGATTGATAACCCCGTGATCAACCCACTGGCTCCTGGAGCACCTAGCTTGGCTACACTTGGGTGTTCCAAAATTTTGGTGTGTGTTGCTGGCAAGGATGGTTTGAGGGACAGAGGGGTTTGGTACTATGAGGCTGTGAAGGAGAGTGGGTGGCAAGGGAAACTGGAGCTGTTTGAGGAGAAAGAAGAAGTCCATGTTTATCATTTGTACAAGGCAGAATCTGAGAATGCCCACAAATTGATCAAGCGCATGGCTTCTTTTTTCCTCGAGTAGATGAAATGCCTTTGTTTTATTTGGTCGTTTTTTTTTTTTTTGGTTGGAACAACAATAATCATCAGCTTTAATTATGTTTCTTGGAAGGATAGGTGTTGAAGTGGTACTTGATGGGGGAGATGTTCTTGTTGTTTTTTCTGATGGCTTCTTTCTCCTTCCTATTCCGAAATAATTGGAGCCTTTGCTGATGTATTCAATTTATCGGGAAGAAAAAAAAAATCAAAGAGGATCATTCAAGTCTTCATTTTGCTGTAAATTTTTTTTCCCCCTTTTGGTTGGTATTGTCACAAGTCAAGTGTTTTGTTTGGCCATAAGCCAAGATTGAACTCTATAAGAATTTTCTATTGTTCAAAAAAGGGCAGAAGTCTTTGTCCTGACCACAGAAGTATATTCATCACCAACTCCATTTCAGTCGTATCATTCGAGAAAATATATTAGTTAACCTAGCAAAACAGTCCCAATTAATTAAGGATAAATTACACTGATCTCGCTTAAGGTTTTATGTAATTACATTCGGTACCATCTATTTATAAATAATATACTGACTAAAGTAAATTAGAAGGATAGCGAGTGTAATTACACTGATGTAATTCACCCATTAATTAATGATGATCCCTTCACCAATTTAATTATTTGTTACTTTTTTATTTTTTATACAATGAAAAATGGTGTTTAGAATAGCTTCTGTTTTGCAATGAAAAATATACAAGTTTTGAGAATAAATTGCAAAGGAGAATTTAGCAAAATGTGGCAAGTGAATTAACACAAGAAAATGCTCAAAAAAATTTTTTTTAACAAAATGTTGAAAAAATTAAAACAAAAATGTTTTATTTTTATAAATATAAATATAATATGAACTAAAAATATAAAATAAATAAAACACTCTAAAGAAAGCTTAACACATGAATCATTTTGTTTAGCCATATATATTGAAAGTATTGTTCAAGATTTTAGCCGATTTAGTTACGGATGAATTTCGTGATATGACAAATGGTCATGCTTAACTTTAACAAAGTTATGATGCACTTACTTGTAATTTTAATTTAATTATGTAACAATTTGCTCTCTTAAATTTTCATAAATGATTATCACTTACACTTTAAATACATCATTATTACAACAATAAATTTTTTAGGAGGGACAATGTTCTGGTCTCAATATGGGGGGAGAGAGAGACTCACTGGAAGAGAGCTTGTTAGGAAAAGGAAAAAGGGAGCTTTTTGGTAAGAGGGGAGTGTCTACAGTTGCATAGTTGAGAGTGAACCTGCCCCCTTGGCCATTACTTTATGAGGTATTTTATAATGTAGATGTAATCAATGTAGGGTAAGTGTCACAGCGTAGCCAAGGGGATTAAATGAGCAACTCATGGCAAGATTGAGGACAGATGTTTTTTTTTTCCATGTGTATAATAAGATGAGCTTGAGCCAGGCAAATCGGACATCAAAAGGATCATAAGATCCAGTCTCAAGCTCTAAAAGAACCTTTCTAAGAAAATAAAGTTAAAATGTATTTATATTTAATATTTTTAAATAGCTTAAATATATTTTTGGTCATTGAAAATATTGTGAATTCTAGCTTTGGTCCATAAAAAAAATAAATTTTGGTTTAGATTCAAATATTTTTAAAAATATTTGTTTTAAGTCCCTACCATTATTTTGTTTAATTTTTGGTCCCTACCAAAGTAATATATTTGTTTTAAGTCTCTAAAAAATTATAATAATTTGGTCTAAATTCTTTAGAATATTAGTTTGAGTTTTCTGAAACCTAATTATCATAATTTTTCAATGACTAAGACTAAATATTTTTGAAAATGTTTGGATCTACATCAAAACAAAATTTTATAGGGACCAAAGCTAAATATTTTTAAAAATATTCTGATCTAAACCAAAATAAAATATTTTATAGAAATAAAATTAAAATTCACAATATTTACAAGGTTAAAAAAATATACTTCAGCCTTTTTAAACGCACTAAAACTTGTCTTTGTTGTCTGCTACTACTTTTTTATGAGGTAAGATATATAGGATTTATATGAAATAAAATACTAAATATGCATGGGCATTCAATATTATTTTTTATTGTCATAGGACTTGAGTTTTTATTGTCTTTTCTCTTTAGATAATTATAAGGATCAATATCATATATTTTTGTGAGAATTCAACATTTCTCCTTATTTAAAAGAAATTATAAATCATCCAAAAGTATCGACTTAATTATAATCTTAATTAATAAGAAAAAACTATAAAGGCACTAGCATTAATATTTTATTCCCTTTATTTCAACATATTTAACTGTTTTCCATTAATGGTGGGTCCTCACCGCACTGGATGTGCAAGAGAGAGAGACAGAGAGAGGCTCCGAAGTAAGAATAGATAGGGTTTGATGTTTTGGAGGGAATAAGTTAAGGTGGGAATGGCAAACTGGGGGCAAAAAACTAGAGCTTCAATATTTTGATCTCTAAATATTATTCAAAATAAAAAGTTATATAATTAACAATACTTTTGAAAACATTTTGATCTTAAAATATTTTTATTTTTAAATATTATTAAAAATAATGTTATTTATATAATTTTAATAATTATTTTTGTTATTTTAAAAAACACAAAAGTGAGAAAAAATATTGAAGTAAATATTGAAGCGAACAAATAAAGATTATTGTTAATAGGTAACAAAATAATGTTATTCAACAGTCAAATTAAACATAATGATTTATATATAATAAATAAATATTTTTATTATAATATTTGATTTTTAAACTGAAATTTGAAAAACTAATAAAATTTATTATTTTAGTATAATTTTCTTTTTAATATAATATATGATGAAAAGTACAAACAAAAAATATTAAGCATTAAATAATTAATTATTTAAAGAGCATTAATAACAATGTGATTAAATAGTTATTATTTGCATATTTTGAAGAAATATTTATTAATTTGATATATATATATATAATGTATTAAATAATTTGGATTAATTTTAAATTTTATTAATATGATCTATAACATATAAACCTTCAATTGAATGGTGAGAGTTGTAAAACAATTTCTCCAATAATTTTTTTTCTTAATGGGGCAAGAAATGTGTTTAACTTTTAGATATAAGTTGATCCTTAATGTAAGAGTAAAACTATTATACCACTCTAACTACAATTTTAAATAACACAATTTAACGAAAGAAGAGAATGGCAAAAAAATCGTAATAAAAAGAGAGAATAGTTATTTTTACTTATATTTCGTGTTTTTTTGGGTGCTATTATTTTAATTAAAAATATTTTCAGTAAAAATTATTTTTTATGTTTTTGATATGTTTATGTAAATTTTTTTAGTAAATACAAAAAAATATTTTTTAAGAAGTTATAATTTTTATTTTTTGTTTAAAAAAAATATAAAAAGATGTTTAAGAATAAAAGAAAATCTTTTAATATTAAATCCAAATGTAAATTAATTTTATATTCAAACATAAAATAACTTTTATTTTTTCAAAAGATTATTTTAAAAAAAATTAGAGAAACTTATCCCAATAAGCCCCTAATAAAGTAAGTAATTTTTTTTAATTTGAGAAATGAGCAATAAATATGCATTAATAAAAACTTTTTAATTCCCTTTCTAGAAAATGAAAGAAAAACGAAGAAAAATTCATTTTCATTAATACTTTCAAAATTATTCATACTTGTATTTTTGGTATTTATAGTGAAATTTAATTTGGATGCATTGTTAGTGTAAATTTTTTTACTCAAACATCATATTGCTATATTATTAAAAGTAATTAACTTTTATGATAAATGTTTTAAAAGCCATATATGATTTTATATAATTGATTGTATAAAATATTTAACAATAAGATGTTAGTATATCAAAATTAATCTTTTTATAGGGATGAGCATGAGATTTGGTCAACCCATCAATTCACGAGTTTTAACCAAACCCAACTCACAAAATACTAATTGAATTGGGTTGATAGGTTGGCTTAGGTTAAAAAATCTTTAACACATGAAATATGAGTTAAGTTATGAGTTTGAAAATTTTTGACTCATACTATAATGGTTTAAACTAAAAAATTATTTATGTTTATTTACTAGAAATGATAAATCGTCCAAAAAGATTAGCTTAATGGTAATTGTAATTACATTAAGCATAAAAAATTGTAATTACATTAAGAGAAAAAAAATTAAGGGAATGTGCACATTATTGCATTAATCAATAATTTTTCAGACTTTATGTATCCAAAATTTAAGTTTCATTAGTTAAGTCATTCAATGTTAATTAATGTCTTTAAATTGACTTATAAATTGCTACATTAATTTCTTATTGAATTAACCCTTAAAATGATAAAAATAATTAATAATATTTAATGCTTTTTTTTGCCCTTTAGGTTAATTTATTAAAGATTTATTCAAATGATAAAAATAATTTAGCATTGATTTAATTGCAACAATAAACGCTTTTTTTTTTTCACCATTCAGCTTTTTCCGTCCAAATCCATTTCATTGACCGACGTCACTGAGGACGTCTTGTTTACTGACTGAAGTCACCGTGGACGTCTTGTTTGCTGACTGACGTCACCGTGGACGTCTTGTTTCCTGATGCAGCCATTACAAAGTCTCGCAACCAAACAGAGCCTAAGCCAAGAAAAAGAGCACCACTGCATGCATTTTCTCTCGAGAAAGCACACTCCTGTGTTTTTTTTCTTCCTTCAAGCGCTCTTTCTTAATGGCTTCGACCACGTCCACCAGCACCAAAGAGATCGTTACAGAGCTTCCAAACAACTATATCCGGGTCTTCAGTGATGGCACTGTGGAACGCCCTCGACAAGCCCCCTTTGTGCCACCCTTGCTTGATGACCCCAAAACTGGAGCGTCCTCCAAAGACATTGTCATCTCACACAACCCCGCAATTTCTGCTCGCCTTTACCTTCCAAAACTCACCAAATCCAGTCACCAACATCATGCTGAGAAACTTGCTATCTTGGTCTACTTCCATGGTGGTTTCTTCTTCTTTGAATCTGCTTTCTCCCAGCTCTTCCATGGCTATTTCAGCAAATTCGTTCCCCAAACAAACGTCATAGTGGTTTCTGTGGAGTACAGGCTTGCTCCAGAACACCCTCTCCCTGCATGTTACCATGATTCTTGGGCTGCTCTCCAATGGGTGGCATCTCATGCTACTGAAAACACCACCAACACTGAACCATGGTTGATTGACCATGGTGACTTCAACAGAGTTTTCATAGGAGGTGACAGTGCTGGCGGTAATATTGTGCATAACATTGCCATACGTGCAGGGGCTGAGGCTTTGCCTGGTGGTGTTAAGATACTGGGTGCTATTTATTTCCATCCCTATTTCTATGGCTCACAACCAAATGGATCAGAACCAAAAACAGGACTGGAGCAAAACTTCCACTATTTGGTTTGGAACCTAGTGTACCCTTCTGCACCGGGAGGGGTTGATAACCCCGTGATCAACCCACTGGCGCGTGGGGCACCTAGCTTGGCTACACTCGGGTGTTCCAAAATTCTGGTGTGTGTTGCTGGTAAGGATGGTTTGAGGGACAGAGGGGTTTGGTACTATGAGACAGTGAAGAATAGTGGGTGGCAAGGGAAACTGGAACTGTTTGAGGAGAAAGAGGAAGGTCATATTTATCATTTGTACAAGCCAGAATCCGAGAATGCCACTAAATTGATCAAGCGCATGGCTTCTTTTTTCCTCGAGTAGATGAAATGCTTTTGTTTTATTTGGCCTTTTTTTTTTTTTGTTGGAACAACAATAATCATCAGCTTTAATTATGTTTCTTGGAAGGATAGATGACTAGGTGTTGGATTGGTACTTGATGGGTGAGATTTTTCTGTTGTTTTTTCTGATGGCTTCTTTCTCCTTCCAATTCCGGAATAATTGGAGCCTTTGCTGATGTATTAAACTTATCGAAAAAAATAAATAAAAAATTCAAAGTGGATCATTCGAGTCTTCATTTTGCTGTAATTTTTTTTTCCCCTTTTGGTTGGTATTTTAAATTTGTCAAGTGTTTTGTTTAGCCATAAGTCAAGATTGAACTCTATAAAAGAATTTTCTTTTGCTCAAAAAAGGGCGGAAGTCTTTGTCCTGACCACGGAAATATATTCATCACCAAGTCCATTGCAGTCGTATCATTCGAGAAAATATATATCATTAGTTAACCTGGCAATACAATCACAATTAATTAACGATGAGCTCTTCACCAATTTAATTATTTGTTACTTTTTTTATTTTTTATACATTGAAAAATGGTGTTCAGAACAGCTTTTGTTTTGCAATGAAAAATATACGAGTTTTGAGAATAAATTGTAAAGGAGAATTTAGCAAAATGTGGCAAGTGAATTAACACAAGGAAATGTTCAAAGATTTTTTTTTAACAAAATGTTGAAAAAATTAAAAACAAAAACAGTGTGTTATTTTTATAAATGTAAATATAATATGAACTAAAAACATAAAATAAATAAAACACTCTAAAGAAAGCTTAACTCATGAATCATTTTGTTTAGCCATATATATTGAAAGTATTGCTCAAGATTTTAACCGATTTAATTACGGATGAATTTCGTGATATGACAAATTGTCATGGTTAACTTTAATAAAGTTATGATGCACTTACTTGTGATTTTAATTTAATTATGTAACAATTTGCTCTCTTAATTTTTCATCAATGATTACACTTACACTTTAAATACATCATTATTAAAACAATAAATTTTTAGGAGGGACAGTGTTCTGATCTCAATATGGGGGAAGAGAGAGACATGGTGGCAGAGAGCTAGTTAGGAGAAGGAAGAAGGGAGCTCTTAGGTAAGAGGGGAGTGTCTGCAGTTGCGCATATGTGAGTGAACTTGGTCCCCTTCGCCACTATTTCATGAGTTATTTTATATCGTGGATGTCATCGGTGTAGGGTAAGTGTCACTGAATGGTCAAGGGGTTTAAATGAGCAAGTTGTGGCAAGATTGAGGACAGATGTATTTTTCCTGTGTGTATAATAAGATGAGCTTGAGTTAGGCTGTCACAACGTGCCCGGAGGGCGCCGCGACAAGAGGCAACAAGAAATATTAAAAAATATAATTTCAATGGAGTCGCTATCAATTTTTATTATAGGAAAAATGGGAAAAACCTTTTAATGTTTGCAAAACTGGTCTTTTAAAGATATTGGATTTGGGAGTTTATTTATGTATAAGGAAGGATGAAAATTTAATTCCACTGCACCCCTAACACATCCATTTTGCAACGGTTACCCTAGAGCTTATCATACAAATTAATTAATAATTTTAATAATATTAATTTTTTCCCTTAAGAACATAATAATTATTTACAAACAAAATAAAACAAGATTAATACCACAATTATTTACAAAAGAGAAGAAAAAAATAAAATTAATATGATAAATATTAATTTTTCCCCTTAAGAACATAATAATTATTTACAAACAAAATAAAGCAAGATTAATACCACAATTATTTACAAAAGAGAAGAAAAAAATAAAATTAATATGATAATTATTTATAAAATGAAAGAAAAGTAAAATTAATATGATAAATATTCCCCAGCAAAAAACAAGATTAATATACAATTATTTACAAAAGAAATAAAATTAATATAATAATTATTTACAAAAGAAAAAGAAAGTAGAATTAATTTTATGAGTAAAAGAAATAAAAACTAATCTAAAAATTATTTACAAATGGAAAATGAGGTAAACTTAATGTTACCATTATTTAAGGAATTAAAATTGAATAAAATTTAAGAAAATTTAATTTTTTATTTGATGGGGATTATCCGTTCCTACGTATCCTCTGGTGCAATGAGAAATTCAAAATCATATAGTTCTTATAAAAAATGATTGTGGGTTGGATTGATTTTATTTAGGGAAAGATTTTATTTGAAAAAAAAAAGGAAAGAAAACAAATCCACTCTTGCACAGGGTTTAGGATAGCGTAAGCTATATAATAAATCCTTACAATTCTCACAATTCTTGAGAATAGTCTAACCATATATCAATGTTAGAGATTGTTGCATGGATTTTAAAGACTTAAAAAAAATTATTTCTTACTATTTGAGTAAAAAAAAGCTCATTTTGTGTATATTTTAAAAAAACAAAAAAACAAAAAAATAAAAAGGAATAAAAATAAAAAAGGTAACGCTGAAGAACAATAAAAAACCAACATTTTGAAAAGAAACGACAAAACATGAAGAAAAAAAAAGATAAAGGAAATAAATAAAAAAAGAAGCACACCAATACTCCTACATGATGGTAGTCTACCATAAGCAATAGCTTTATCAACCCAAAACGAGTTGTGTATTGAACTAAGACACAGGGAGTGTCATTTGATGCGAAAGCTAAGGTAAATGTGTGTTGTGAGAGAGAAGGAAACGGTTCGGTCATAAGCCAAAAGAATTAAGCACTGTGTTGCAAAGAAAAAAAAGTGCTTGGCAGCATGTATGAAACTAAATAAATTGATGCACAAGGAAGGATGAAGATTAGAAAAGGTATCAGGTGTAATAGGCAAGAACTAAAAGAATGACGTCGATACCGATATGATTGCCCTCGGGTAAATCTTCTTGTCTGGACCTTATTGCTGCAATATTTTTGTCTTGTCCTTTTGTCCTAATCTCTCTGTTCCCCTTTGCGCACAATCACAATTCTTCCCTCTTAATCTCTGCTGCTTTGCTTCAAAAAAAAAGGTCCCTCCCCTCTCAATATTTGATTTATTTATAAATGTTGACGGGATCAAATGATATTAATCTGATTGATTCTATTTGGAATTTTGCCTTAATGGTAATTGGCGAGTTTGATCTGATTTGGATACAAATGTCACAATTAAGAGATTTGTCCAAATTTGTTCTCATTTATTCTGATTTGATTTTTTTCTTTTGTCTTTTTTTTTGGTCAAAACATTATAATTGGGCTATTCTCTTATTCCAAAAAGTAAATGGGCCAATTTTTTCTTTCTGCCTTCATTCTGTCTTTTTCTTTTTTTCTCTTATTTTTTTGTATGCCTCAAACAAAATATGGTGTTTATATAGTCAAATGGAAAATTCAAAAGAATAAGCATCCAGCCTTGAGCTATGAAAGAACCTTTCTAAGAAAATAAAAGTTAAAATGTATTTGTATTTAATACTTTTAAATGGTTTAAATATGTTTTTGGTTTTGATCTCTATAAAATATAAGTTTTGAGTTAGATTCAAACATTTCAAAAAATATTTGATCTAAGTCCCTACCATTATTTTGTTTGCTTTTTGTCCTGATACCAAAGTAATATTTTTGTTTTAAGTCTCTGAAAATTTATGTTAATTTGGTCTAAATCCTTTAGAATATTAGTTTGAGTTTCCTAAAACCAAATTATTATAATTTTTTAGGGACCAAAACCAAATATTATTGGAAATATTTGGATCTATATCAAAATAAAATTTTTGTAGGAACCAAAGATAAATATTTTTTAAAATATTTGGATCTAAACCAAAAAAATATTTTATAAAAATAAAATCAAAATTCACAACATTTACAATGATAAAAAAATATACTTTAGCCTTTTAGACGCACTAAAACTTGTCTTTTTTGTCTGCTACCACTTTTTTATCAGGTAGATTTATGGGATTTATATGAAATAAAATACTAAATATGCATGGGCATTCAATATTATTTTTTATTGTCATAGGACTTGCCTTTTTATTGTCTTTTCTGTTTAGCTAATTATAAGGATCAATATTATATATTTTTGTGAGAATTCAACATTTCTCCTTATTTCTCCTTATTTAAAAGAAATTATAAATCATCCAAAAGTATCGACTAATTATAATCTTAATTAATAAGAAAAAACTATAAAGGCATTAGCATTAATATTTTACTTCTTTGTTTTAATATATATGTCAGTTTTGCCGTTAATGGTGGTGGGTCCTCGCCGCACAAGGGCGAGAGAGAGAGAGAGAGAGAGAAGATAGGGTTTGATGTTTTTGAGGGAATAAGTTATGGTGGGAATGGCAAATTGGGGGTAAAATATTAGTGGTTAAATATTTTGATCTCTAAATATTATTCAAAATACAAAGTTATATAATTAAAAATGCTTTTCAAAACATTTTGATCTTAAAATATTTTTATTTTTAAATATTATTAAAAATAATGTTATTTATATAATTTTTAATAATTATTTTTGTTATTTTAAAAAACATAAAAGTGAGAAAAACATATTAAAGTAAATATTGAAGTGAACGAATAAAGCTTATAGTTAATGGGAAACAAAATAATGTTATTCAATAGCCAAATTATACACAATGATTTATAAATAATAAATAAATATTTTTATTATAATATTTGATTTTTAAATTTAAATTTGAATAAATAACTAATAGAAATTATTATTTTAATATAATTTTCTTTTAATATAGTATATGATGAAAAGTACAAATAAAAAATATTAAAGTATATAAAAATAAAGTATTATATACTTTTCAAAACTTATATTTTCATTAAATTAATAAATAATTATTAAAAATTGAAATAAATAATATTTTACATTTAATATAAATTATAATTTTGAATAATAAAAATTAATAAATATTTATACTAAATATAACTACAAATAATAAATATTTAAATAAAAATTTTATTACTTTATTATAATTTTATTTTTTGTTAATTATTTTTTTACGGTTAGAATTATTTGTGATAGTGATAGGATAGTAGTATGCTATATTATATAAAATAACATCTTATATATTGCTATACCAAATAATGTATAATATAAAATCTTAACAAACTTTATACTATCAGATATATCAAACAAGTCCTCGAGTCTTATATAATTAGGTATTAGGTATTATACTATTAAGTTTCGTCCTATTAGGTGTACCAACCTCATCCTTAAAACTTTATCCTATCATGCATATCAAACAAGGTGGAAAGTTCACTAAGTCCTAATTTCACATAATAAGGTCAGACTAACTTATACATTATTTTGATGCAAAATAAGGTTTTAATGTATAAACTAATATAATACATTTATAAAATCAAACGTCTAACAACATTGAAAAGTGCATTAATTTATAGTACCAGGATTAACAATACAGTGTGCCAAACTGATCCAAAAGGAAGCAGGATTATGATTGATTACCTTTTAATGTAATGGTCTTTTTCTTTATTTGATTTTTATATCTTATATAAATAAAATAATTATTTTTAAATAAATAAATAAATAATGAAAACATAGTTAATATAAATGAATAATTTTATTATTTAATTAAAATTAAGTTTAAAAATAAAATTATATTAAAATAATAATTACATCAATTATTTAAATTTAAAACTAAAAATTAGAATTAACATATTTATCTATTATTAAAAGTTTTAATTATTTATAATAATAATGGACTAGGTGTTGGTAAAAAAAATGAAAATCACAATAAAAAAAGAAAGTGAAAATTAATAAGGGATTAGTGAGGGATTTATCTCTCTCTGGTATCTTCAGATATTTGCGACAGATCAGTGAGGAAATTATCCCTCGCTATAATTCTGCGATGGATTAGCCACGAACACATTCCTCACTACACATATTTTAAATATTTGCGAGGGTTTTGTGAGGGAGTTTTCCTTGCTAATTACTCGCTAGATTTCTAACCAATTTTTTTTTACAAATTTTAGCGATTGATTTATTTTCCCTAGCCATTCCCTCGTTGATTAGCAAGAGAAACTTTCATTGCCAAATTTACTTGTTGATCCTACAAATTTTTTGTAGTGAATATTCTTAAATTAATATATTCAGATATATATTATATCTAGATATATTAATTTAAGAAGGTACTAATTTAATCAAATTGACAGATATATTGAAATGGAGAGAATATATTTTTTTAGCCCAAACTATAAATGTCATCAGGTAAGTCATTTGGTGCTAATTTATGCATTTAAAATTTTTCTTAAGTGTTATAGAAAAGCAGTATTATATGTGTCCTTAAAAGAACAAAAATAATAAATAAGATTTAATTTTTTCTTTAGAGAAAAATGTCATTTTCTAAGATTAATTTATCAATGATTTAATGTAGACTTCTTTGATCTAGAAATTATTACATATTCTTACAGTATTATGTCAAATTAAGCCATTACAAGTGAGCTAATGGTAAAAAAATTGATTAATTTATATGAGATCATATATTCAAACTAAGGTGTCACTGATATATTTAAAAAGAATATTATGTAAAGAGATTAATTTTGATATATTATTAATATAAAGAAGTTTTATACTATCATCCAAACAAATGTTTCTATTTATAACACTTTTAAGATAATAAGTAATCAAATTAAATATTTTTATTGATATGATAATATATGATAGGATGTTTATATAATTTTTTTTACTGATAATATATAAAAATTAAATCTTTATATAAAACTATATTCGTTCTAATCACTAAATGTCATTCTAATTCAATAATAAAATTTGCCACTAATTTATATATTTATTTTGCTAATTAATTTTCTAATTTAAAAAATTAATAAATATATAATACGTGTGCCTAGTAATTTGTGTGAATCATATTTTTTATTGGCAAAAGTGTCAATAATATTTTTTTATTCAGCTCACTGACCCACTGTGGACTCTTTTTTGTCGAGGTGGTTTAGGAAGAGAAGTGTTATTTTTACTTATTTTAGGATTAATTATATTAAAATATCTTTTAATTATTAATTAAAAATGAATCTCATTTTTTTAATTAATAATTAAAAAATATCTTAAAATAAATTTTAAAATAAGTGCAAATAATATTTTTATAAAAGAAATGTCTCCGACCCAAATGAATCTCACTTCATCGCCGAGAATAGTATTGTACCGCTATTTCTCTTCTGCTTTCAAAACACTATTTTCCATGCCATTGAAAATGGCTTCCACTACACCCTCCATCGCCGCTATAGTCAAAGAGTTTGTTACTGATCTTGGTACCTTTATCCGCATCTACAGTGATGGCACCGCGAAACGACCCTTACAAACACCGTTCGTGCCACCACTGCTTGATGACCCACAAACTGGAATCTCATTCAAAGACGTTGTCATCTCACACCACCCACCAATCTCAGCTCGAATTTACATTCCAAAGTTAACCAAATCCAGTTACCAACATCAGCCTGGGAAAGTTCTCCAATCTTGGTCTCCTTTAACGGTTGCGAGTTCCTATTTGAATCTGCTTTCTCCAAGTTATATAATCATCATTTCAATTCCTTTGTTCCTCATGCAAACGTTATAGGGCTTTCTGTGGAGTATAGGCTTGCTCCATAGCACCCTCTCCGTGCATGTTGTCATGATTGTTGGGGTACTCTCCAGTGGGTAGGCTCCCATAATTCTAGTGAAAACCAAAGCAACACAGAGCCATGGTTGATGAACCATGATGATCGCAATAGAGTTTTCATAGGGGGTGATAGTGCTGGGGTTAATAATGCCCATAACATAGCCATGCGTGCAGGGAACTGGTGGTGTCAAAATTGTAGGAGCTTTTTCAACTCACCCTGCCTTCTACAGTTCATACCCAGTTGGGTCAGAACCTTTGGTTGAACTTGAGCAGAACATACGCCACACGATTTGGATCTTGGTGTACTAATCTGCACCGGGTGGGATTGATGACCCGATCGATGGGCAGCCCGGTTGATATATTTTATTTATATTTATTTTATATTTCAAAGTTGTTATTATTATTATTATTATTATTATGTAACTCTATCCTTTATGTTAGTATTTTAACTCTATATTTCACGTGTTCCATTAAGCAAAAAGAAATTTAATGGGCTCTTACTAATATTTATGACAATTCGAACGTTGGCATTATTTCAAGTTTACGCTGATATCTTCACACAAGTGTTCTACAAGGAAAATAAGTTAATGAGATTTTATTGATAGTAACAGCTTTGAGTGTTAACATTGTTCTTTTAGAACGCTGGGCAGCGGGTGTTTTTCTCATTGCTGCAAAATTGTAGTAAACTAGTAATGTATGTAGCAACAGTCAGATGAGAAAAGCTGAGAATACTTTTTTCGAAACGAACAATATTTTTTCCTTCTTTGTATTGTTTGGTTCCCTTAAGCAATTTTTGTAAGTTATTCATGTATCCTGACTATTTTAATTGCAGAGTAGGGATGTCAATTTTACCTGGTTCATGGGTAATAATTGTGATGGGGCGAATATAGGGGGAAGATTTTCTCCCTGCAAGTAATGAAGATGGAGAATTCAAATATCTATTTGTTAAATGAGACAAGGGCGGGGATCATGATCCCCGTACCCACGAGTATACCCAATGTAAAGCTACCGCTGTTCCTCTCTTTGCCTTCAGCCTCTAATTGCCGTCACTCTTTCACTTTTCTTTGCACTGCACTAGTCTTAACTCCACCCTCTAGTCTCTCCTTTCTCATAGGCACAACTCTTACTCAACAAACCCAGCCTCACAAGTCACAAACCTCATAACTCAACCTCAAAGTCACTGGTGCCGGCACCTCTGCCTTGGTTCACCGTCCGTCGCTTCGTCTGCCATCTAAAAATGTCCTCCTTTGCCTACACAGTCATGTCGTGCATCTTTTTTGTTTCTCTATTGGTTTGCTTTCTTCTCTTTTATGTTTCTCTGTTTGGTGAGACATTGAGACAATCTTCTAAAATCAACTCCACTCTCACCTCTCTTTTCTCATTTTCATTCCTTTGTTTTGTTGCCATGAGCTCATAAAATTCATTTAATTTCAAATTTTCAATTTCTTCTTTTGATTCCAGGTTCAACCATGACATCATCCAAATCTCAATCACAAGGAATTGCAATCTCAAGCTCTTCCTGTGGTTTGATGAAGAGCTTGTTTATCTATGTTTTGAAAATTAATGTTTCATTACTTGAAACCTTAAGGCTTAAACTTAATTAGGATTTGGTGCTGAACTTTGTCTTTCCCTCCTATGCTACTTGACTTATGATGTATTGACTTGTTAATTTTGTATTAGATGTAGGTGATTACATATTTAGAGTCTAGACTATAACTTTAGATGATTGATGATGAATACATGTTTAATTGTGGGTACTTAATTTTTTTGAGCATTTAAATGCATGTAATATAAATTGCATTATTTTTTTTCCATTTGCCTTGGTGTAGTAGCTATCCTGCTACTTGCCAGTTTGTTTTTTGGAGTTGGTCATTCCCATCGCTATCAAGAATTAACAACAATTATGGATATTCATGGATATTCGCAGATACCCACTTATCTATGGGGTCTCCAAACACAGGTACTTGAGCGAGTATGGGGTAGGTACCTATCCACTAGGCAGGGGATGGGAGCTTATCGCCCCCTGCGCATGCGTGTGCCCCACTTCATTGATACTCCTAGTGCTGAGTTAGTGAAAAGTGGTTGTTAGTGAGAAGTGACTTTAAATCCTAAGAAATATTAGCCATGAAATCTATTTGCATCGAGTAATCAGCTCATGATGGCAAATAAAATATCCACAGCCAAAGATATAATTTAAACTCATACATAAATGAGTATTAAAAAAATTCAATGACAACTATATATTGTTATGTATGTAGAGTTTAGCATAAATTCAAATCTACAATGACACATTCTCTTTTAGCCTATTATTTTCTCAATAGGTCAAGTAAGAGGATTTATATGAAATAATATATTTAAAAAATATGCCTTCAATATTAATATTCGTCGTACTTTGCCTCTTATGATTTATTTTTTCATTTTATATAATTAAGAAGATAATTAGTTAAGCTTTCAAGAGAGTTTAACTTTTTTTTTTCTTTGACTAGGATTTTTTTCCTAGGTATCATAAATTATCACAGACTAAAATCTTTTTTTTAATAATTATTTTCTTCAAAATTTAAACCTTAGTCATATTTAGAGATGGTAAAATGGGTCGACCAACCCCACCCTGCCTTGCCTCATCAAAAGCCCACAAAAAATGAGGTAGGGCGGGCCGCTTTAGAAAAATAGGCTGATTATAGTAGCCTGCCCTATTTATAAAAGGGGTTGACGAGTTGTAAAACAATAACAATGTAAAAATGAAAAGTTAAAAAACGAAAAGCAAGACACACATTGACAGAACAAGCAAGCATAAAAAAACACACACAAAATATAAACTAAATGTGATGGATCGAATAGTCTATAAATAAAGGTTATATAGATGTCTAACCTTAATTACAATCCTAAATGTAGAAAATAATGTGAAAAAAAAAGCAAAAATAAAAAAGCGGCTGAAACAACATGAAAATGGTCTTTTTCAGGGCCAAAATGACCTCAACTTGGTCTCACCCAGTTGCCATGTGGATACTCTCATTTGGAGTATTCTATGGATATACAATAGTAGTTGTTCTAGCAACTAAGTCAAAAGTTATATTTGTTCTAAACACAAGTGAAAGAATGAAGCTAATGTACATGAAAAATTCTGTATTTTTTTTTCCCAACTCATTTATGTAGCTTTGTCTTTTCTATCCTTGCACATTATCTAAAGTCACATATAATTTTTTAAAAATTTTATAAATAAGAAATTAAAAGTAATGAGAATAAGATCTAATAAACTCTCAAAAGGAGAGGAGGCAAAAAGTGTTTACAAAGAATGCTAAAACATTGAAAACAATAGTAAATTATAGCAAGTTTCCACCTAAACCAAAACTAATAGAATAAGTCTAATATTTTCAGTTTCCATCTAGTCCAACTATCCCAGTAGTCGACTCATTAATTTAAGTTGGAAAAAATAATTTGAAATTGAAAAACAAAACCTTTCCCCCACAATGAAATGTCTTTATTTCAACTACTCCCTCACGCATCCAATACTCTTTGCCAAATAGGGGGGAAGAGCCGGTCAACAATACAAGTTCCTATTGTTTCATAGAAGAATATAGCACTCAAAGAGCCATTGACGTAACAAGTTCCTATTGTTCCCCCTTTTTTTTCTGATGTTTGAAACAGCTCTAGACTTCCAAGAAGGAAGGAGCAACACAATAGTTCCAATACATCAGTACAAAAGAAAGAAAGAAAAAACGAACAAAAGCAGCAATCAAAGTCCACGAAAACTAGGACACCAGTTTAGGCCAAACACCTACGAACATGATCTGCACTAATATGCTATAACTCGATTGCTGCATCCACTTCTGATGTACTTCCATTTCCTCACTGCCACTAAGTTATGAACCACATCATGGGGTGAAAAAGGGAAGCTATGGCACCACCCTTTTGTCCAATAACCCAGCGTAATCTTTATCTGATGCATTTCAAATTCCCAATCCGGGACAAAATTTTCAAAGAATACAGCACTCAATTTATTTTAAATAAGTGCTCAACTTAGCTTGCCCATTAAACATGAGCAATGTTTTCTGCCCTTAACCCAATTATAAATAGAACAAATACTCAGGAATGGAAAAATTCTAATATATTCAATAGACGAAGAGTGATTCTTCCTCCATGTTGAGTTATAACCAAATAAAATTTTACATGGGACACATATTTTGTATTTTGTCATATGATTTTGTGGTGAAAATAAATGTTGCGGAGTGCGGTAGAACCACTCCTCAGGAATGAGGAATGAGATATAATCAATCACCTTTAATTCCAAATTAACGTTTGTCCAGACCAATAGTTGTCAGAGCACATTCAATTTGCGCAAGCTTTCCAAAAAGCAAGAAGAAAGCAACAATCATTCCCATTGTCATTGTAGAAAAGGAAATACCTAGAAAACCCAATAAAATCAAGAACAAAAACCCCAATAAAACTCAAGCTTATTTGATTAATGGATAACACTAGAATCACCCAATAAAACCCAAAATAGAAAACCCAGTTCATATTATGAAACAAAAAACAAAAAAATGGGGCAGAGATAATAGTTGTTACCGCTAAAGATGAAAGTTCGGGGTTGGAGAGAAAGCAAGTAATGTATTGTTGTTCATTGATCAAAAGATTGGGGCTTGGCTGAATTGATTCGCTGAACAAGGGTGGGAATGGGTTTGGTTCTTTGGGAATGAGTTTTCTTACGACCAGGGGAGGTTTGAATCTCTAGGGATGGATTTTTTTAGAAAGAAAAGCAAAAATTTTCCATTTTCCAGCAATATATTTGGCGCTAATGATGTAGTTTTGACGCAAATATTTTAAGTGCCAAAATTATAAGGTTTTTGTTATAGATATAAATTTTGTTACAAAATAAGTTTTGAATTTTTGAAACAAAATTAATTTTTGTTACAAAAAATTTTGAAATTTTGAAACAAATTTAATTTTTGTTACAAAAAGTTATTATTTTGTGTCAATAATTTATTTTTGTTACAAAAAATATTATAATTTGCAACAATTTAATCTTTCATCAGAAATTATAGTTATTTTGCAACAAATTTAAATTTTAGTACAAAATTTTTGTTACAAATACTATGTTTTTCTTGTAGTGTCATTTTATTAGAACTATACTGAAAGTGGGAAAATAGAGAAGTTCTTAGATACTCTTAAAATAAGAAAAAAAATTTATTCTGTTTCACTTAATATTTAACACTTTAATTTTATAGACCATTGTTGTCTACCACAATAAAAACATTTATTTTTAATATAATTGGTGAAATGTTAAGCACTGAACGGTTTAAATTAAAACTTTTTTTTCTTGTTCTTAAAGTGCCAAAAATATCTTGTCGGGAACAACCATACCTTACAAAGTTCAAGTATTAAATTGTAAATGAAACATAGCAAGACTCTTTTTAGTTTTTTTGGGGTTCTAGAAACGTTCAGGGATTTCTCTACGGTTATTCATTTCCCTCTCGTGTATGGTTATCGATCGTCACTTTTTCATAGGGAATGCTTGTTACTATATAGAAGTGCTTCGGAAAAATATTTATAAGAAAATTAATTCGGAGTATAGGGGTAATGTTATTTATATATTAGAAACTATATTGCATAGATACGGATACGGATATGAATATGGTATGAGGTACAAAAATTTTATAAAATCTAGGATCCGGGTAATGGGAGGATATAATATATAAAATCATAAAATTATAAACAATAAAGTAATCATATCATAACATAAATAAAATTCTATAATGCTCAAATAAAAATATATAAAGAAATATAAGATTTGAAGAGATGAAATAGTAGCTTGTCTTACTTAAAAACAAATCAAATAGCTTAATTACAAAATTTGATATATTATAGAGACTAATTTGTATTTAAATAATATTAACTTAGTGTAACGCTTGATAAACAAGAACCCATAAGTATTCAATAAGTATCGGCACCAGATAATTACCCTGTATGAATATAGCTACCATTTAGGAGTACCCATGCTTCAAATAATAAAAGTGGTTATCAAAATAAACACTATAAAGAGACATAGATGTTAACCCATCTACTGCTATAACATATTTTGTATTTTTGCATAATATCTACTCTTGCTGTCCACAAATAATATTATTCAAAGAGTATGCAGCTTGTTAGGTACCAGAACCAAGAGATAAAAGAGAGAGAGAGAGAGCTGAGCAGAGAAAGTGAAAGAGACATATCAAAGAACTGAATTGATTGAAGAAATGAATCATACATACAGTTCACTACATTGAATGTGATATATATAGTAGCACTAAGGTTGAAACACAAGTAACCAATTCTAACTGATTCTGACTAACTGGTGCCATCTTGGCACTAACTGCTAACTAACTCTTAGTTATAGTCCTATCATCCCCCTGCAAACTCAGGTTGGACTTGGGCGACACTCTGAGTTTGGAGGAGAACTTGATGAAGGGGGTAGCTGAGAGTGGCTTTTTATGGAGGGAGAATACAATGCCTTACTCAGAAACAATACTTGGTCTCTGACTCAAACCTCTGCTCAGGTCAAACCCATAGGGTGCAACTATGTCACAAGCTTGAACAGCACAATGTTCGGAGCTTAACTCGCACAATTTTTAAGTCCTTTGAAGTCATTGTCCTTAGCCGGTCATGGTCTGTACGTGAACGACAATCCAAATCTGCTTCACCGTCGGTACTGTCACTATCGATATGTCGTCCATTGACCATTAGGCAGCCATTGTAAAGTCTCCCAACCAATTAAAACCTCAAAATGTCACTGGGAAGACACTCACCTCTGTCTTCTAGCTAGTACGAGAAATTATTGACTATATAGAGGATTGTGCTTACACTATTCAAAACTTGTCATATTTTAAATGGAATGAGCATAATCTTGTATTAATATTGCCAGGGCTGTCCATGGGTCAAGGCACTCCACGAAATTACAGGTTTTGACTCAACTTAACCCACAAAATATGGATTAAATTGGGTTTATGTATTGAGTTGAGTTAAAAATTTTATAACTCATAAGGTATAAATTAGATTGTGGGTTTAAAAATTTCAACTATACAACCTAATCCAATCCATGCCTTTTTTTTTCAAGCGTCTTAAACTTATGTGAAGTTTGCATTTTTTTACCCATCATGTACGGCTTCAAAAGAGACTTACCTTTTGTATGGTTAGCTACAATGAGATTTTTTTTTGGGGGGGGGGGGGGATAAAAGAGTTATAATTTTTTTCTAAAACGAAAATGTTATGCTAATGGAGCTAATGCAACATCTAACGAACTAACGAGTAACGGACAAGGACTTTGCGGTCACATGAATCCTTCCTTCTATGCCACAATTTCCTTCATGTTTCCATACCTTCTTATATTAGGTTCTTGGAAATGTGAACAACAAGTGGCTACCACCTTTACACTTCTTTTCTACAGTAAATATTGTACATATGATATAATAAGATTGTGTAAGAATAATATATTATATAACATTACATATTACATTTGTTATGTAATGGCAATAATATATAACTTTTGTATGTTAAGCAGAATTAATTATATTAAGATATAAATAATGTAATTATTAGTATTGTAAATATAATACCGCAAATTATTAATTAGAGAGTATGCTTATGATGAAGTAGTAAATGCATATGATGATATATAACAACATATATAGAATAATAATTAATAATACTCTATAATTAATTAGAATATAGAATAATCTAAATAGTAAGGTGATTATTAAGAAACATTTTAAGAAAAATAGTACATGGAATTATCCTTGGTTGGCCGCGTAAGATGGGCTGACGAAGATAGGGAGAGAGAATTTTGCGAAAACTGGCAAAATTTTCCAATGCTTCTTCACTTAAAATGATAGGTAAGTGGCCTAAAAACTTAGTAAGTTGACCCCTTCTCTACAAAAAGCTTCGGTCATGCAGAAGGGGACTAACAGAGAAAAAAATTTCCATTGTGAACAGGCCAAAAAGAAAAGAAAAACTTGGTAGAAGAGAGAGCTAAAGTCCCATTCCCTCCTCCCTTCTCATTTGCGGCCAAGCATTCTCAAGCCTTGAATTGAAATGGCTTCTACCACACCAAACACCCCCACTATAGTCAAAGAGATTGTAACTGAGCTTGGTACTTTTATCCGGATCTACAGTGATGGCACCCGCCACCAATGCTTGATTACCCACAAGTTGGAATCTCATCCAAAGATATTGTCATCTCACACAAACCCAAAGCCCGAATTTACCTTCCAAAGATCACCAAACCTAACAAAAGTCCCCATCTATGTCTACTTTCATGGAGGTAGATTCTTCTTTGAATCTTCTTTCTCCAAGCTCTACCATGACCATCTCAACAAGTTGGGCTCTTTAGCCAACGTTATAGTGGTTTCTGTGGAGTACAGGCTTGCTCCGGAGCACCCTCGCCCTGCATGTTACCATGATTGTTGGGCTGCTTTACAATCGGTCGCATCCTATGCTACCAAAAACACCACCAACTCAGAGCCATGGTTGATTGATAATGGTGATTTCAACAAGGTTTTCATAGGGGGTGACAATGCAGGTGGCAACATCGCGCATAACATAGCCTTGCGTGCTGGGGTTGAGGCTTTGCATGGTGGTGTTAAGATATAAGGTGCTCTTATGATGCTCCCTTTCTTCTTCAGCTCAAAGCCTATTGGGGCAGAAACCGTTGGAGTGCACCAGAAGAACATGAGCCATCAAGTTTGGAAGTTGGTGTACCCATCTGCCCCGGGTGGGGTTGATAACCCCCTCATCGACATTTTGGCTCCTGGTGCAAGCTTACTACACTTGGGTGTTCTAAAATTCCTGTCTTTGTTGCTGTTAAGGATTGCTTGGGCTTAAGGGAGAGTGGGGAATGGTATCATGAGGCTGTTAAGAAGAGTGGATGGCAAGGGAAGATGGAATCCTATGAAGACAAAGTGGAGGATCATGTTTATTATTTGTTCAAACCGGAGTGTGAGAACGCCGATAAAATGATCAAACGCAAGGCTTCTTTTCTCCTCGAGTAGATGAAATATTGCCTTCGTTTGATTTGTTCATACAAGCTTTCTTTCTTTCTTTCTTTCTCTCTTTTTAAATGTAACAACAATAATATGTAACGCGAAGAGATCAAAGAGGACCATTCAAGGGACGGGTCAACAAGTCTATGCAGAAAAGAAATTACAGGTCATTTGAGTGCAGACTTTGGTGCTAAGAAGCGACGAGACTCCAAATCATGCAGCAACTACTGGTGTGATGGGAGATGCGTGATTTATTTATTTATTTTTAGTAAGGTGAGAAAGATGTGTGTTTATATAGTATTCTGAAGTGAATTGTGGATGTGTATAGTTTATGCTCAGTATGGTATGTACCGGTGCTGTTTTGTGTTTGTGTGCGATTCTAGAAATTTTAACTACAGTGCTAGATGCTGAGTATATGCTGTGAACCTATGATATGAGAAATTCTTGCACAGACAGTTTGGCTCATTATTCATATAATTGAAGTGACATATATATAAGATGGACTAAAGTCGGTACATAATTTAACATTTCCGCCTATTTACTAGAAATGATAAATCATCCAAAAAGATCACCTTTATAAAAATGCTTAAGATTATTGTACGTGTTGCTGGTGATACTTAAGGTTAGTATTTTATCTCTATTAAAAAATTAGAATATCATTTTTACCAAATTTATGAAATATATTAATTAAATTTAACTATTTTAATAAAAAATTATAAAAATACATTATAAACTCTCTATTTCTTTTACCGTATCTATATCACACTCATAAAGGAGAGTAAGGTAAAATTCTTTATTTCCTTCCCCTTATCTATATCCATTCTTTTTCATTAATATCTTCCCTTTCATTTCCCTTGTAACTTGAGAACATGATAATTTCTCTATGGTTATCTATTTTCTCTCATGTATGGTTATCAATTCTTCATTTTTTCATACTAAACACTTGTTACTATATAGAAGTGCCCAGGAAAAATATTTATGAGAAAACTAAGAGTATAAAAGTAATGCTATTTTTATATTAAAAATAGATACCAAAATAAACACAGCAGAATAAGATAGATCTTGACACATCTATTATTATTAAATATTTTACATTTCTTTATGGGAGTAGATTTACTTATATGAAAATTTCACATAATCAAAATTTCACATAATCTTAGTCTGGATCCTATAAGAATATCTAATCAATAATAGAAAAATCTAACAAAATTATTTAAAACTTTTACATATGCTATACACCTATTTCTCTATAATATCTACTCTTAATACCCACAAACAACTTTCTCAAAGAGCATAGAGCTATGTAACTAGTTAGCTTGAAGGGTTATATTATGTATATATATCCAAAACCCCAACACTCCAACATTCTCTTCCTCTCTTAATTTTTTCTTTCTCTGTCACTTGTTTTACTCTTTTTATTTTTTTTTACAATTTTTTTCTTTTATATTTTTGGATTTCTAAAATATCTACTTATCCCAATATTACAAAAAAAATATTTCTCTAGCTTGAAGATCACAATGTTCGGAGCTTAACTTGCACAATGTTCAAGTCCTCTGCAGTCATTGTCTCAAGCCGGTCACGATCTTGTGTACGTGAACGACAATCCAAATCTGTTGTCACCATCGGTACTGTCACTATGGAATATGGAAGCGTTGTCTATTGACCATTAGGCAGCCATTATAAAGTCTCCCAACCAAAAGCTCAGAACGTCACCGCTAACCAACAAAAGCATTACCCCATTTTCTCTCACGAAAGCACCGTCCCCTGTCTTCTAGTAAGAGAAATTATTGACTGTATAGAGAATTGTGTCATACTATTCAAAACTTGTCATATTTTAAATGGAATGAGCATAATCTTATATAATACTGCAGTAATATGCAATGATTTCTCTTGCCGTAATCTTGGAGTAAGAAAAGAAATATCTACGCCATTATACTTTATGTATTTGTAAATGAGTCTCGTATAACCATTCAAAAAGTAATATTACTTTGTGTGGAGGAGAAAACTCTTCCTCCAGATTATAAAAGAAAATTTCACACGGGACTGTTTAAAGCGGAACAAGACGATCATGTTTTTCACATCTGCGCTACTGACTTATATGACCAATTGCTTGACTTCTTTTCTTATTTGACCAAAAACTTAAGACTATATTGTGGACAAGTTCTAAAGTGCACTATTTATTTGAGGACTGAGGAGTTGAAATGCTGTTTGCCACTTTGTGAGTTTGTTTAAATATTTATTTTGAGAGTAAGTTTGTCAAACCTCATTTTGAGAAGTTTTTACTACACATTTACTTCATATATAGGAGATGTTTTTCCTGATCCCTATAATGATAACGTGGTGCTTGATAGATATCATTTGTATACTCGATATAAGAAAATATGTAAAATTGTCAATAAATATAAAGTTTAACTTTTTTTTTTTTTGGCTTTCTTAGATAATTTTGGGTTAAACAATGATTAATATGCCAAGTTTGATCACAACCATGTATACAGAAGATCATCAGTTGTTCTGAGATGTGCATTCTTTTTGGTCCTTTTATTCTGCTCTTGAGTTGTTATGTGAACTTACAAAATACAACTCTATGCCGTTCTTTTAAGTGTAAAATTAGTCTTTGTTATACCCTATTTTTCATGCCATTTTCACTTTCGCTAAATGCAAGAAACCTATCAATCCTTTTGGCTTTTACTTTTACATATTAAGTAAATATTTGAGATCCCATCATCAATTGAAGGTTTTACATATATAATTAGATTAAAATAACATTGTTGAACTAGATTTAAATATATTTTTATTCCCTATAAATATAGATTGTTTTGATTTAATCTTTCTAAAATTTTTTACCTTTTAGTCCTTCTTTTTTTCAATATTATAGTTTTTATCTTTGTCATTAGTCAGCATTGTTAAATAATGATACTTATAAGAATTAAAAGAATATTATTGAAATATTTATAGGAATAAAACAAAATTTTTAACATTTATAAAAGCTAAATATATATTTTAAAATAATTTTTCAAACAAAAATTTAGAATAACAAAAATAAAAAAATAATATTAAAAAAAAGAGAAACCAAAAATTAAAAAAATTATTAAAACTAAAACCAAAATAACTTATATTTACAAAAATTAAAAATATATTCAAACCTTTCAACTATATCAGATGTATGATCATCATATAATATAGAAGTATTTCGCGTCGGCTAGCTAACTAGTTTACTTTGAAAACATAATAATTTTAAGGGAATTATTGGATGGGTGGGGTGGCACAAGGAAGCTACCAAGTAAGTTTTGTCATTATTGAGGTAACACAACTAATTTTGTTGTCAATTAATCAGCTTGTCCTATTTGACTCTCCCATAGCCACTTGTGTTGAGTATTATTAAACTCGCAATAGATGCTCCTCTTTGTGTACCTAATTCCCGTTTGACTCACCCTTCACTCTGCTAGTCTCTTCTATTTAACCCTCCAAAGGCTTCTTCTACAGCAACAACAACAATAAAGAGATAGATAGTCAAAGGAAAATGAAACCCTGAGAATTGAGAGAAAATTGAGAGAGAAATCGAAAACTAAAAAACTTGTGAATTAACATTCTGAGAGTATATCACATTGTTACATGCTTATATATACAAGTGAGGAAACATCATACACCTGATGCACCTGCACCACACGGAATAGACTCTCCTAATTGATATAACAACCACTAACCGCTTTCTAACTGACTCCAACTAACTCCAGCTCCAGCTCACCAACTTGATTGGCTTGCTGATTCTCTTCACGTAGCTTTGTGTCATGCTCCAGTCAATGGTTTGATACCCCCCTCCCACAAGCTTGAGGCTGGATATGTCAAGCAGCCCAAACTTGGGTAAGAATGAAGAGAAAGACTTGAAAGAGAGAGACTTGGTGAAGATGTCTGCATCCTGATCATGGGTGGAAATGGGGAGCAGCCGCATCAAACTAGACTGAGACTTTTCCTAGACTAGGTAATAGTCGATGTCCAAGTGTTTAGTTCTCTCATGGAGGACTAGATTTGCTGCGATATGAAGTGCACTTTGACTATCGCAATAAAGAACAGGAGTTCGAGTGCACTGAATCTGAAGGTCATCCAAGAGATAAACTAGCCACTGGAGTTCATAGGTGGCCGCATCTAATGCACAGTACTCAGCCTCTGCAGATGAAGGAGACACCGTGGTCTGCTTCTTGGCTTTCCAAGAAATGAGGGAATGCCTAAGGAAGAAATAGTACCCACTAATGGATTTGCGTGTGTTGACATAGCCCCCCCCAGTCAGCATCACTTAATCCGAGCAGGGGGACCTCAGAATTTCGAGAGAGCAGAAGGCCTCTACCTGGGGAACCTATAAGATAGCGTACAACTCGCATAACTGTGTTAAAAGTGTTGCATGGTAGGAGCAGCCATGAATTAACTGAGTTGTTAGGTGGCAAATGCAATATCTGGCCGAGTGGTGGTTAGGTAAAGGAGGCGTCCTACTAGGCAGCTATAAGTAGGAATGTTTGTACATGGTTGGCCTTCATCCTAATGTATGAGGATAGCAGGGTCACGGGGAGTGGAGGTAGGTTTGGAAGCTGATAGTCCAGAATCTTGTAACAATTCCAGGCAATATTTTCTTTGGCACAATGAAATTCCCCGAGTTGAGTGAGCAACTTTGAGGCCGAGAAAGTACGTTAGCTGACCCAAGTCCTTTATTTTAAAATTGGCATCAAGCACCTGTTTTATGGAGGCAAACTAAGCTAAGGAATTCCCTGCAAGTATGATGTCATCAACATAAACCAATAGAGTAGTGAAGGAAGAGGAATCAGATTTGAGAAAAATGGTGTGGTCAGCATGAGCTTTTGATAACCACACTGCAAAAGCACAAAGGACAGCTTCTCAAACCATTTTCTACTGGCTTGCTTTAAGCCATAGAGAAACTTGATGAGTTTGCATGCCTTGTTCGGATTTGGAGAGGGAAACCTGAGTGGGAGTGTCATATATACATCCTCCCCAAGCTCACCATGCAGAAACGCATTATTGACATGCAATTAATATAGGTGCTAATTATGTATAGCTGCTAGAGCGAGTAGTAACCTGATGGTAGTCATTTTAGCAACTGGAGAGAACATGTCAAAATAATCCAAACCCTCAACCTGATTGTAGCCCTTGGCAACCAAATAGGCTTTATAATGTTCAATACTTCTATTAGATTTTCTTTTAATTTTAAACACCCACTTGTTCCCTATGGGGACTGCCCCAGTGGGAAGATCCACAATAGATCGGGTTTGATTAGCCTCTAGAGCAAGTATTTCAGCCTTCATGGCATCACACCAACAAGCAAATTGCACAGCCTCAGCATAAGTGGAGGGTTTAGATTCAGAGGATAATGCCAAGGAGAAGGATTAATGTGCAGCAAAAAAAGCATTGTAAGAAATGTAGTTGGACAGGGGATACACAACATTGGAGGATGAGGAGTGACATGTGAGAGCACTGGTCTAATTACAATGGTAGTCTGCCAAATAAGAAGGTGTTTTCCTAATTCTTTAGGATACTCGAGCAGCTAGTGAGGGAGAAGAGGAAGGAGGCCAAGGGAGAAGTGGCATTGATGTTGAGGTCAGGTCATTGATATTGAGATTAGGTAGAGATGGCAAGGTTGGAGGTGTGTCTGTAGGTGTATGGGTGGAAGTTGGTGTACCATGGACAGACTTAATTTTATGCAAATCAGGAAAAAGGAAACCATGAGATGCATATGGAAGATGAGTTTCAAAGAAAACCACATGTCTTGAAATAACAACCTCTCTGGAGAACATATCCAGGAATATATCCCTTAATACCAGGTCTAAACCCAAGAAAAACACATTTCCTTGCTGTGTATCAAGTTTGTGTCTCCCATTATGTAGAGTAGAAGCATAACACAAGCAACTAAAGGGTTTTAGAATCTGAAAATCAGGTTTTGCAGAAAAAAGTATTTCATAAGGTGATTGGTTGGTTAACACAAGAGTTGCAATTCATTTTATTAGGAAAGTGGCATGTAATACAGCATAAGACCAAAAGACTTTTGGTAATTTGGACTGGAACAATAATGCTTTAGCAACATTCAACAAATGTTGATGTTTTCTTTCCACTCTACCATTTTGTTGGGGTGTTTCTATGCATGTGGTTTGGTGAATAATTCCCTTTGAGTTAAAAAATTGATTCATGCTGAATTCAGTTCCATTATCTGTTCTAATAATCTTGATCCTAGCTTCAAACTGTTTTTCAGCAAAGGCTACAAAGTTTTGAATACTTAGATGCACCTCAGATTTGGTTTTAAGCATAAGAGTCCAACAGAACCTACTATGATCATCAACAATTGTTAAGAAAAATCTATGTCCATGAATAGAGGGGGTGCCAAAAGGACCCCAAAGATCAAGGTGTAAAATTTCAAAATTAGACGAGGCTCTTTTATTACAAGGCTGAAATGGCAACCTTTTTTGTTTTGCAAACTGACATATGTCACATGGTACATTGGTATTGTATGTAATAAAAGGAAATTGTTTGTGCAAAATCTGTAGTCTACTATTTGACAAATGACCTAATTTGTAGTGCCAGATTTCTGTTTCTAGAACAGTGGAATTGGTGAATGTATGGGCTCGAGTGTGCAGAGAATTGGCAAATTTGTCTTCTTGAGAGGCAGCATCCAGGTAATACAGACCATTGAGCTCTCTACCCAAACCAATCATCCTCTGAGATTGGGTATCCTGCACAAGACATTGTCCACTAGTGAATGTCAGGGAACAATTGAGTGATTTTGACAATTTAGAAATGGAAATTAAGTTGAAACTAAACTCTAGTATATAAAGCACATTACTCAAGATAAGGAATTTCAAGAAATGGACTACACCTGCATATTCAACTGAGACTATGTGGCTATTTGGCAATTTAACTTGAATAGGTCTAATTCGTGAATAAGATGTGAAATTAGTCAAGGAGGAACAGATATGATCTGTGGCCCCAGAGTCAAAAATCCAAGAATGTGAAGAAATGGAAGGAAAGCAAGAAAGGACAACTGTGTTACCAGAACTGTGATCTGGTGATTGTGGACAGACCGGTTGGGAAGTTGTGGTGATATGAGAGGCTGAGATATGGTTTGGTGTGGTAGATGCTTGGCTATGCATATTCGCCTATTGAAGCAATGTCACTAGTGTCTTATACTGCTCTGGAGACAAACCAGAACTGATTGCTGAGAAACGTCACCACGGGGTGTAGTCTCTCCTTCATTGTTGCTTGTATCTGCACTTTCTTCTTGAAAGGCATTGTGTGCTAAATGTCCATTCTTGAACTTAAAGTGAGGAGGGAAGCCATGCTTCCTGTAGCACACATCCACTGTGTGTCCAACTCTTCCACAATGCGTACATACTTTATTTGCATTTACACCTTTACCTCTGCCATAATTTTGAGTGCCTGCTGCCACTGCATTGATCAATATTTTTGACTGATCTTGAAGTTGCTCAACACCAGAGACTAATTTCTCTTGCTGCAAGATTTTGGAAAAAAACTTGATTCATAGTAGGGAATGGATCTGTTTGCAGAATCTGGAGTTTGATTTGTGAAAATTGATCATCCAATCCATTCAAGAATTTCACCGCATATTCTTGTTGCTTAACTTGCCTTGGATTTCGCATTGCTTCACAACTACATCGAACAGGACAAGAACAGAAAGGAATCGGCCTATAGTTCTCCAACTCCTCCCAAAATGCCTTCAATTCAGTATAGTACTCAGTTACAGTCAATGTTCCTTGTCTGAATTCATCACATTCCTTCATAAACTCTGCAATCCTCATCATATCTCCTCTAGAAAACTTCTTTTTCAGATCTTTCCACACATTTGATGCCAATTCCAAAGCATCCACACTTGTAGATATTGAAGGTGAAATGGAATGCATCAACCAATTATGCACCATATTATTACATCTTTCCCACGCATCAAACAAAGGATGAAATTCATCTGGCTTAGAAATTGAACCATTGACAAATTTGAACTTATTCTTCGAAATCAAAGCTCTTTTCATAGATCTAGCCCAGGTATGATAGGTGGAACCAGTAAATATAGGAGAAACTAGCACCTAATTCGGGCTTTCACTTGGATGAAGAAAATAAGGATTCTGTGATGGATCTTGAAGTTGATTGTGCGTCTGCATATTCTGATTCGATCCATTTCCTTGATGTTGATTTGCAGTAGTAGTAGCTGAACGTTGGTGTGTATTTCTTGCCATGATTTTCAATGATGCGCAGAAGAGCTCTGATACCATCAAAGGAAAATGAAACTCTGAGAATTGAGAGAAAATTGAGAGAGAAATCGAAAACTGAAAAACTTGTGAATTAACATTATGAGAGTATATCACATTGTTACATGCTTATATATACAAGTGAGGAAACATCATACACCTGATGCGCCTGCACCACACGAAATAGACTCTCCTAACTAACATAACAACCACTAACCGCTTTCTAACTGACTCCAACTAACTCTAGCTATAGCTCACCAACTTGATTGGCTTGCTGATTCTCTTCACGTAGATTTGTGTCATGCTCCAATTGGTGGTCTGATAGATAGATAGATAAGCAAATGTTAAAATTTAATATTTTTCATAGATGCACGGATTAAAACAATTATTTTGAATTATAAATATTATAAATATTAATTAGATAGAGATATTAAAGTATAAGTATTAAAAGTTTCTATATTAAACAAGCAAAATAAATAATAAAAATATTATTCATTATTAATAATTGAATATAGCTATAAAAAGCATTAAAGAAAGACAAGATATAGATATATAATTGAAGTATCGTAAGATTTAAACAAAAATCAATAATAATTTAAATTAATTATATGTGTTTATTAATATGATTTATTAATTTATATCTAACATAAATTGATAAAAATTGTAATGTAGTTAAATACCCAAGTAATAAATGTATTTGGTATATTCTAAATGATATATTGTTATTTTTGAAAGAATTATTTCTTAACAAATTTATTTTTCAAACCATTAAATCAATATTATTTTTATTAATTAAAAAGTAAATAATATCAAAACTTAAATTATGTAATCTTATATATTCTATTATAAGATATAGATCTACAATTAAAGTGTTATAATAGATATAATTGTAAGATATAGATTTGCAATTTGTGTTGTAAGATCAAAAAATTAATTAATAATAACTTGGATTATTTATATTTTCTTATCAAGGTTTAAAAATTATTTACTATGAGATTAAAAAAATAAAAATATATTTATTAATTTAAATTTAATATGAGGCTAGTTTTGCTGTGCACTAGATTAAATATGATATGTGGCGATTAGTTTAAAATTTGATGGTGCACTATGAACTTGGCCTCATTCAAACCATTCATTGAGCCACATTGATATCAGACGATAGAAATTGAAAATCGGTTATTGATGGATCACCACTGGTCTCTGCTCCTCCCCTGCCTCCCTCCTTTGCCCTTTTGTTGGTGCTCCATTTGCTGCTAGCCACCACTGGTCTGCTTGTGCCACCGCCAATTCGCTTACATCACCTTCATAGAAGGATAATGTACAACAAAGAAGAAATGGAGGCATGGCCAGTCGTGGCAGATCGCAAGGCAGTGTGGTGGTCAAAGTGTTAGACGGTGGTGATGCGGAAGGACACGAAGGTGTGACGTAGGTGAAGTGGTTGGTCACGACGGATTGCAAGGTGGCGATGGCGATGACAATGACAACATGATAGTCGGTGTGCTGGACGGTGGTGATGTGGAAGGACAATGGTGGACGTGCTGCTGAGGTGATGGTGATGCAAGGGTGAGGCATGGATGGAGGCTGTGATGTGCTATCAATGGAAGCAAAGAAGTATTCACCCAGTTTGCATTTAATGACATTTTTTACATGCGTTTAATTGTATCAAATGTGGTTAAATGCTAAGTGAACAACCACTTCCTCGCACCTTAGTAAAACTTAAATGGTGTGTGCTGCACGATCTTTAAACTAGTATATCACAAAATGAATCTTAATATGAATTGATGACAATGGTAAAATAAGCAAATAATTACCCATGTAATATATGTATCTCTCTATAATGTATATATATTTGATATTACCTATTTAAGTTATCAATATTAGTAAGAAAATAATTCTATGGCTAATTTCTTTTACATCGAACTGGTGTGAGTTATGTGTAAAATATATAATATAAATTAATATAGTAATTTATTATAAAATTTAATGACATAAGTTTAACAAAGAATCCTAAAATTTAAATTATGATAAAATTATCTAAATTAATTTAAAAATATTTATAAAATAAAAAATATCTAGTATGAAACAATTATAGAAAAAAGTATAATTTTGATCTATTTATTGAATAATACTAAGTTCTTTCAAAGAATATATGGATAAAAACATTTCAATTACAAAAAATTAGAAAGTAAAAAAACTTAATTTGATTGAGTAATAAAATAATGACAATTAAGTTGCCCATCTTGACCAATGACTGCAACGAGCCACAACACGCGAGAGAATCCAATAGCACGATGTAGGGCGGCCATGCTCGCAGCCTTAATAATGATCCTTTGTTTTTGCAAGTGGGTTACTTAAAGATATGTTTCACTCTGGATACTTTGTGCTAACCCACTTGCATAAGCCAATAAGAATGCGATAAATAGTTACATGATTTATAATTTAGGAGCACTACGTAGTTGTGCTTCCAAGTCAATCATATAAATATATTTTATATAAAATTGTGTATTAATGATAGATCCTATATAAAATATACTTATATGATTGGTTTGAAAGTATAATCACGTGATATTTTAAACTAGTATTTCTCTAATGACGCAGAGGGGTTTCACATATTTAATTCCATTATGGATCCTTGTGTCCAAAATATTTTTGCAGTGAATGACATTTGCCAAAACCTCTTGCAACTTGGGTAGTGCAAGCTTTGAGGAGAAATTGCTTCACCAAGGCTTGATAATTGGCGTTGGCCTACACTGGAACTACTTAACTTTTATATATTATTAGATTTATTAAAGAATTACTAAAATGATAAAAGTAATTTAGCATTTATTTAATTGCTACAATTAATTTTTTGTCCCTCGCACCATTCAGCTTTTTCTGTCCAAATCCATTTCATTGACCGACGTCATTGAGGACGTCTTTGTCTGTTGACCGACGTCATTGAGGATGTCTTGTTTGCTGAGGCAGCCATTATAAATTCTCCCAACCAAACAGAGCCCAAGCCAAGAAAAAGAACACCACTGCATACATTTTCTCTCGAGAAACCACACTCCTTTGTTTTTTTCTTGCCTTAAGCACTCTCTCTTGATGGCTTCCACCACCTCCACTAACACCAAAGAGATCGTTACAGAGATTCCAAACTATGTCCGGGTCTTCAGTGATGGCACCGTGGAACGGCCTCGACAATCCCCCTTTGTGCCACCCTTGCTTGATGACCCCAAAACTGGATTGTCCTCCAAAGACATAGTCATCTCAGACAATCCCAAAGTTTCTGCTCGCCTTTACCTTCCAAAACTCAACAAATCCAGTGACCAACATAAACTTCCCATCTTGGTCTACTTCCATGGTGGTGGATTCCTCTATGAATCTGCTTTCTCCCAGTTGTTCCATGGCCATTTCAGCTGCTTTGTTCCCCAAGCAAACGTCATAGTGGTTTCTGTGGAGTACAGGCTTGCTCCAGAACACCCTCTCCCTGCGTGTTACCATGATTGTTGGGGTGCCCTCCAATGGGTCGCATCTCATGCTGCCGAAAACACCACCAACACTGAGCCATGGTTGATTGACCATGGTGATTTCAACAGAGTTTTCATAGGAGGTGATAGCGCTGGTGGTAATATTGTGCATAACACTGCCATACGTGCAGGGGTTGAGGCTTTGCCTGGTGATGTTAAAATATTGGGTGCTATTTATTCTCATCCCTATTTTTATGGCTCACAACCAATTGGATCAGAACCAGTGACAGGGCTGGAGCAGAACTTCTACTATTTGGTTTGGAAGCTAGTGTACCCTTCTGCACCGGGAGGAATTGATAACCCCATGATGAATCCACTGAGTCCAGGGGCACCTAGCTTGGCTACACTTGGGTGTTCCAAAATTTTTGTATGTGTTGCTGGCAAGGATGGTCTGAGGGACAGGGGGGTTTGGTACTGTGAGGCAGTGAAGAAGAGTGGGTGGCAAGGGAAACTGGAACTGTTTGAGGAGAAAGAGGAAGGTCATGTTTATCATTTGTACAAGCCAGAATCTGAGAATGCCACTAAATTGATCAAGCTCTTGGCTTCTTTTCTCGGCGAGTAGAAGATCTGTCTGACTTTATGCCTGATTGGTTCTGTCAGTTTGCTTACGATAATAATAAACCCTGTTCTTAAGTCTCTGTTATGCCCATGTGTAACGTGCAGAGATCCTAAAGTCAATTATCTGCACAATAAAATGCTTTCGAGATGTACTGTACTCTGAGTCTTGGTTAAGCATGTTGTGATTTTGTGTCCCATGATCTAAACCCTCTTATTTCTTCTCTAACTAAATAGGCTCATGTTACTTTACCCCTAGCCAAATTTGGGAGTAACTTAGTTCCACTTTTTAAAATATAAAATAATTCCAAATAATATTACAAAAAAGGTGTTTCTTTTTTTCATTTGCAAAATAAAAGGGCTTCTCCCCTTCCTCTCACCAAAGTTTGTCGGAGGCCTGTCACCAAAATCAAATGGCAAGAATGGCACACCACAAAGCTAGATCTTGCCAAAGGCAAGGATTCAACTAAGTTTTATTCTGATGGACCTCTAGTATAATGACTTGTCCAACCCTTGTCAACTGGGGTAGTCATTAGCTATTCAAAGTTGTGGGGTAATCCCAAGCACAAGTCCACATCACTATGTTCTAGTTTCTCAGAAAAATTATACAGGTTGTAGAACTGTATTGCTAGTTAAAGTTATGGGTGTTTCTTCCTTTTATCCCAAAAACCCAACACCACCAGCAACCACCGTGACCCATCTCGTTCCGCCGCGAATCGTTGCACATATGTGTCGTCGATGTCCTCCTCCGAGCCAAACTATCGAGCTCCAGCCGTCCCGTCAATGGGCCACTGTGAACTAGCCCGCATCTGCAACACAACCCCATCTCGTCCTTAACCCCTGTGCCACCTCATGTTTGCCGTGCATCTCTGCTGGGGATCAATGTCGGCAGCAGGATAGGGTCCTTCGCCACTGCAATGAAGCTTCGCAATGTGATGGTGGTGATGACAACGACGAGCGTCGGCGCGCCGTATAGCGAGGCAGTGGCGCTGAGGGGGCTTGTGCTGCTGTAGCAGCGGCTATTGGTGATCGACGGGGTGGTGGACCTCGTGCAGTGCGGGCACACCATGAACTGGTGGATTCCGATGACAATGGTGGAGTTTCTATTGTTTGATGTGGATAGATTGTTGAGGGGTGGAGGGTATTTGTCATTGGACAAGACTCTATTTGCAAAGAAAATGTATATAATACCTATTTAGCAATATTATCTTAAGACATATTCTACCATATTTAAAGGGAGTAAGTTACTCCCAAAGTTAAATGGGAGTAACATAACATACACCAACTAAACAGCTCCTCGGATATAGAGCGCATCAACCTTCACATGCTGCAACAGAACCAATCCTCATAAATGTTCACTATAAATAGACCCCCTGTTAAATAATTTTTATTATTTTCTTTTACTGTTTGAGATTTACTTTTCTCTTTATTTACTTGCCTTCACTTGTCTTGGGTCGAGTTGTGTGTTTACATTAAAATATGTGAAATATGCTTTTCTAAGAAATGAAATAATCGGAAAGTATGTTTTAAACTTTCGATGTTTGGGAACTTCATAAAAAACCTTTTTTCTTGAATAAATGCTGTTTTTAAGCAATCTAATATGTTTGGGTGAAAAATTTGAAATTGATTACAAGTAAAAATTATAATTTTAAACTAAAAAATAACTTATAATTATAAGTAATTTTTTAAAATTTTTAATTATAAATAGAAGTAGATTATTTCAAAATTATTATATTTACCAAATTGATCATAATTATTGAATATTATATAATATAAATAATTATTTCATATCCCTTTTAATAATTTTATCATATAAAAATAATATTTTTCATACATGATTATTAAAGTCATAATAAAATTGCATACTAAATTTTATATTTATTAACATTTTTGTTAGTTTTATATAAAATTACATGATTTTTATAATCACAATTATAGTGTTAAAAGTTTTTTAATCTCATGCATTGCCCGGGCATTGTACAAGTATAAAATATTAGTTATAAATAAAAGTATATTTGTTATTATTTGAACTCTCATTAAGTTTTAAGTAATATTATTAAATAATAGTATGATTTAAATTATTATTTTTAAATATTTTATAAATATTTTCTTCAATTTAAAACAAATAATTTTAAAAAATAAAAATTAAATATTAAAATAAATTTCTTATAACAATTAAAAATAATGACTGCAGTAAATATCAAAACCATTGCTTAATTGCTTGTTTCATAGTAAATTATAATCACCTATCCAACTACATTATAAATATATTTATTGCAACATTATAATTATAATACTTGGTACCTCCACCTCTTTGGATGAGTGATTGTATGAATTTTGAAATTTCAAAGATGAGACTCAGTGAAGCAAAAATTTCAGATATTGAGTTTTTCAAATAAATGGATACATTTATTTTTTCTTTATCCCCTTTTTTAACTTATTTTTGTTTGACTTTTATTTTCTAAATAAATGCATTTAATATAGTATAAAGCTTGCTGCAACATGTATAAAACATTCCACATTTTTTTTTCTGTTTTATTTGTAGTACAGATAGATTCAATGTATGTTTCAATTATGTTCTTATAATAATAAGATTTATGTTGTCTATTAAAGAAATTCACATATCTGAAAAAACTAGTTTTGATTTCAGAATGTGTGGATAAGAATATAATTCACTTATTTCGGTTAGATTTTACCCGGAATATAATGAATAAATGTCATATAATGAATTTTTTTTTTCCACAAGGATTTCAGACAAATTTTAAAGCTTTTTCTGTTACATTTAAACTTATTTTTTGATTTTTTTTTAAGAATCTGATAACAACCAATCTAAAGTATGAATTTTTCTTGAATTATTTGTGGAGATCGTGTAACGTGTAGAATTAATAATCATTAAAAAAAATGTTTTTGGAGTTTTCGTAGCATACATATACATATATAACAAATTGTGAATATATAATAATAAACTATTTTACATTTTTCATTAACGATTAGCATTTACCCTTCATAATTCATCGTTCACATTAAGAAAAATATATATAAATCAATGTAATATATACGCACATGATTAAAAAAATTGCTATAGTTCTGAGGAGGATGTATCATTTATCCCATAATCCCCTTTTAATAATAAAAATAAAAGAAAACATAGAAAATGTCTGAAGGGCTTAACCAATTTTCTTTATACTCAAAAGGTTTAATATCACCTGCAAAAGGGTCTGGAAATACTTTCAGAAACCAAAAGAATAAGAAACTAAAAATACATTGCATTTATTTTCTTCGAAAAAGTATTAAAAATTGTCTTTTTTAATTAGCAGCGTTGATATAAAATCGGTTCCTATGAGTTGGTAAGTAAAATATCCACAACCAAAGACATAATTTAAACTCCTACTATTGAAAAAAAAATTTTAATGACAACTATATTGTTATGTATGTAGAGTTTGGCATAAATTCAAATTTATAATGACACACTCTTTAAGCCTATGATTTTCTCAATAGGTCAAGTAAGAGGATTTATATGAAATAATATATCAAAAACAAACGTGCCTTCAATATTAATATTCATAGAACTTTACCTTTTATGATTTATATTTACATTTTAAGTAATTAAGAAGATAATTAGGCAAACTTTCAAGAGAAATTAACCTTCTTCTTTTTTTCCCTTTCACTAGGATTTTTTTCTTAGCTATCATAAACTACCACGTCTAAAATGTTTTTTAATAATTGTTTTCTTCAAAATTTAAACCCTAATCATATTGTAAAAATGTGGCTCATTTATTACAACCGCCAACCCTAATTAATAACATTTCTTCTTTTTTTTTTTCTAAAGCAAAAGGGCCAATTTATTTTAGTTTTGAAAACAATATGTTTTAATTAAAATATATAAAATATTAATATAATTAATTTTTTTTAACAAATAAAAACCTAAAAGATAATCTTAATAAATTTTCATAAGATAAAAAGAATAACTTCTTAAAAAAAAATTAAAACAAATGAACCTTAAATAATTCAAAAACAAAAATAACTTGATGACGATACCAAAAATAAGTTAATGAGGATATTAGTTATTTAGGAAAAGAAGAAATTTAGAGGCATGCATATTAATACTTTTGAAAATATCAGAACTTCTGTTCTTAGTATTTTATTTGAGTAAATATTTATTTACTTTCTCATCTTAATTATTTAAGAAAAGAATAAATATAAAGGTATGCATATTCATTAATAATTTTGAGAATTTCAAAACTTGTGTATTTAGCATTTTATTTGAGCAAATATTTATTTTACTTTTTCCTAAATATAAATGAGGGAGGTAGGTTCTTCAATGTTAGTTAATACCTTCGAATTCAGCTTGAAAGTGTTCCTATTGCGATCAAATTAACATTTACTAAAAAGACAAAAATAATTTAGGAGATTAAAGATTTTTTTCTTTAAAGAGAAATGCTAATAATTTTTAGATCAATCTACTAAAAATGTAATTTAGAATTTCAGATTCGTTTTATCAAATCCGTTTTTCTTGAGGCAGCCATTATAAAGTCTTCCAACCAAACAGAGCTAAGCCAAGACAAAGAACAACACTGTATTTTTCTCTCAAGAAAGCACACTCCTCTGTTTGTTCTTGGTTCAAGCACTCTTTCATGATGGCTTCCACAACCTCCACCAACACCAAAGAGATCGCTGCAGAGCTTCCAACCTTTATTCGGATCTTCAGTATTGGCACCGTGGAACGTCCTCGACAATCACCATTTGTGCCACCGTTCATTGATGACTCCAAAACTGGAGTGTCTTCCAAGGACAAAGTCATCTCACACAACCCCTCAATCTCTGCTCGCCTTTACCTCCCAAAACTCACCAAACCCACTGATCAGCATCATGCTTAGAAAGTTCCAATCTTGGTCTACTTTCATGGTGTGGATTCCTCTATGAATCTGCTTTCTCTCAGTTATACCAAGGTCACTTCAAAGCCTTTGTCACCGAAGCAAACGTTATAGTGGTCTCTCTGGAGTACAGGCTCGCACCAGAACACTTGCTCCCTGCAGGTTCCCATGATTGTTGGGGTGCTCTCCAGTGGGTCTGCTCCCATAATTCTACTGAAAACCAAAGCAACACTGAGCCATGGTTGATGAACCATGGTGATTTCAGCAGGGTTTTCATAGGGGGTAATAGTGCAGGTGGTAATATTGCGCATAACATTGCCATGCGTGCTGGGAATGAGGCTTTACCTTATGATGTTAAAATATTAGGTGCTATTATATGTCACCCTTTCTTCTATAGCTCGCACCCAGTTGGGTCTGAACCTGTTATAGAGCCTGAGAAGAACATATGCTATGCGCGTTGGCACATGGTGTACCCTAGTGCACCGGGTGGGATTGATAACCCAATGGTCAACCCGGTGGGTCCAGGGGCACCTAGCTTGGCTGGACTTGGGTGTTCCAGGGTTGGCAATGATGATTTTAGGGATAGAGGGGTTTGGTATTATGAGTGTGTGAAGAATAGTGGGTGGCAAGGGAAGCTGGAACTGTTTGAGGAGAAATTGGACGTGCATATTTATCAAATCTTGCATCCAGAATCTGAGAATGCCAAGAGATTATTCAAACGCTTGGCTTCTTTTCTCCTTGAGTAGTAGGAGAACTGCGTTTTGCTTGAGTTGTTGCGGTAGTTTGAGAAGAATAGTGCTCAACTTTGTTGTTTTGCTATAACGCGATGAAATAAAAACATATGACCTTCTGGCCTCTATTGTTTGCTCTAAGTCTTTTATGTTCTTCAAAACTTTTAAATTAAGGTTAGCCTAAGGGAAATCTTATGTGTACTACTTTTATAACATCTTTGAAGGGGTAGATGTACCAAAAATATAATATAAATAACATTACTCTTTTATTATTATTGTAGGACGAATTTGTCACAGAGACATTTCAAAACAGAAACAAAAAAGCTCCAAATTTGTCCATTACTAAAACAACGTGGACATCACCCCATGAAAAATAAAAATCCCAACATAAAGTAAGTCACACTAGTCCTTAACTATCAAATACATCAATTCTAAAAGAAGTACTATGCCTGACATTTGTAATTCTTAGAAACTATGCTTGAAATTTTAATTTCTCAAATACCAATGTCTTGAATACTGTTTGTTTATGGATATGAGTTTAAGGGTTTACTCTAATGGTCTGTTTGTGAGTTAGAATCAAAAGGGGAGGAAAGATGAATATTTAGTATATACTTTTGTTTGAGAATTATGTAAAAAGAGGAGAAAAAAATGGAGGACTTTTCATAAATCTTTCAAAATGGGAGATTTCATACACCCCAATCTTTTTGGGGTGGTTCAGAGAACTCCAATAGTTTTCGGAGTTTTCTTTTAATATTGGGTCTACTGTTTTGGCTCCTCCCATTGTTTTGGCCATCCAATCTTCCTCCTTCCCTTACCCTTTCTTTCTTTTTAATATCTTCCATTTTTCTTTCCCTTGTAACTTTCAAATAAATCATAATAAAAAAGTTAAATAAAAAATAATAAAATATTAAACAATATAAAACAATTTGTACGAAACACTTAGGAAATTGCATGTCATTATTTTTTTAAAAAAAAAAGTCTTATTTTGTTCAATTTATAATTTGACACTTTAATCATTTTATTAGAACTATAGTGAAAGTGGGGAAATAGAAAAGTTCTTAATGTTACTTAATATTTAACAGTTTAATTTTATAGGCCACTATTGTCTGCCAAAACAACAACATTTATTTTTACTATAATTGCTCAAATGTCAAGCATTGAACAGTTTAAAGTAAAACTTTTTTTCTTATTCTTAAAATACCAAAAATATCCTGGGGGGAACAACCATACATTACAAAGTTGAAGTATTAAATTGTAAATAAAACATAGCAAGACTTTTTTTTCTGGTTCTAGAAGCACTTAAGGATTTCTTTATGCTTAGTTATCAAGGATTTCTAGAAACATTTCAAGTGACGATTTCATGAGAGGGAAACATTGAAGTTGAGGTGACGATTGTTTTTTTTGGTTCTAGAAACATTCAAGTACGTTATAAATTCTCCATTTCTTTTCTCTTATCTATATTACATTCATGAATAAGAGTAAAATAAAATTCGATATTTCCTTCCCCTTGTGTATATCTTTTCTTTTTCTTTAATATGTATATCTTTTCTTTTTTCTTTAATATCATTCTTTTCATTTCCCTTATACCTCGAGAAGATGAGAATTTTTCTATGATTATCTATTTCTCTCTCATGTATGGTTATCAATTCTTCACTTTTTCATACTAAATATTTGTTACTATATACAAGTGCTCAGGAAAAATATTTACAAGAAGACTAAGAGAATATATAGAATTAATTTTATTCTTATATTAAAAATAGATATCAAAATAAGCACAGTCGAAAAAGATAAATCTTAACCCATCTATTACTATTAAATATCTTGCATTTTTTTTTATAGAAATAGAACTATTTATGTAAAAATTTTACATAATCTTATTATATAAAAATTTTAACCATTAATTAAAAAGATGAACTTTAATCTAGATCGTGCAAGAATATCTAATTAGTAATAAAAAAAATCTAACAAGATTATGTAAGATTTTTACCTATGATATACTTTTATTTCTCTATAATATCTACGCCTAATGTCCACAAATAACATTCTCAAAGAGCATGGAGCTGTATCACTAGTTAGTTTGAACAGCACGATGTTCGGAGCTTAACGCGCAAAACGTTCAAGTCCTCTGAAGCCATTGTCTCAAGCCGGTCACGGTCTTGTGTACGTGAAAGACAATCCAAATCTGTTTCACCATCGGTACTGTCACTATGGAATATGGTTGCTTTGTCGATCTGTTGACCACTAGGCAGCCATTATAAAGTCTCCCAACTAAAAAGCCCAAAACGTCACCGCTAACTAACTAACCAACGAAAGCATTGTCCCATTTTCTCTCTGAAAAAGCACTCTCCTCTGTCTTCTAGTACGAGAAATTATTGACTATATATACTATTCAAAACTTTTTGTCATATTTTAAATGGAATGAGGATAATCTTATATAATACCGCACTAATGTGCAATGATTTCTCTTGCGGGCCGTAATGTCGGAGTAAGAAATTTCCTTCTCTAAGAAATACCTGCGTCATTATACTTTATGTATTTGTAACTCTTCCTCCAGATTATAAAAGAAGTTTTCTTTTGTGTTCTTGAACTAAAATGGCTTCTACACCCAACAACTCCACCAACACCAAAGAGATCGTTACGGAGCTTCCAGACAACTACATCCGGATCTTCAGTGATGGCACCGTGGAGCGTCCTCGACAATCACCCTTTGCGCCGCCCTTGCTTGATGACCCCAAAACTGGAGTATCTTCCAAAGACATAGTCATGTCACACAACCCCACAATTTCTGCTCGCCTTTTCCTTCCAAAACTCACCAAATCCAGTGACCAACATCAGGCTGAGAAACTTCCCATCTTGGTTTACTTCCATGGTGGTGGATTCTTCTTCGAATCTGCTTTCTCCCAGGTGTACCGTGGCCATTTCAGCCACTTTGTTTCCGAAGCAAACGTCATAGTGGTTTCTGTGGAGTACAGGCTGGCTCCTGAACACCTTCTCCCTGCATGTTACGATGATGGTTGGGCTGCTCTCCAATGGGTAGCATCTCATGCTACCGAAAACACCACCAAAACTGAGCCATGGTTGATTGACCATGGTGATTTCAACAGAGTTTTCATAGGAGGTGATAGCGCTGGTGGTAATATTGTGCATGACAGTGCCATACGTGCAGGGGTTGAGGCTTTGCCTGGTGGTGTTAAAATATTGGGTGCTATTTATTCCCATCCCTATTTCTATGGCTCACAACCAATTGGATCGGAACCAGTAACAGGGCTGGAGCAGAACTTGTACTACTTGATTTGGAAGCTAGTGTACCCTTCTGCACCAGGAGGGATTGATAACCCCATGATGAACCCACTGGGTCCAGGGGCACCTAGCTTAGCTACACTCGCGTGTTCCAAAATTTTTGTGTGTGTTGCTGGCAAGGATGGTTTGAGGGACAGGGGGGTTTGGTACTATGAGGCAGTGAAGAATAGTGGGTGGCAAGGGAAACTGGAACTGTTTGAGGAGAAAGATGAAGATCATATTTATCATATCCACGATCCACAATCTGAGAATGCCAAGAAAATAATCCAAAAATTGGCCTCTTTTCTCCACGGGTAGAAGAACTGCCTTTGCTTTATTGTTATCTTGTGGTAGTTTGTGAACAATAATGGTCAAGCCTTTGTTGTTTTGTTGTGTCGTGAAGAAATAAAAACGGAGGAACTTCTGGTCCCTCTTGTTTTGTTGTAATTGATTAGTTAATTAGCCATGTCTATGTTGTCCATATATATGTAATGTGAAGAGATCTTCAAGTTCTGTAAATCTGAATGTTACAATTTGTGTTACGTATAGTGCCATTTTGTGTCCATTCATTCGGCCCTTTACATTTTGTGTCCATTCATAAGGGAGTCCAAACTTCACGGTACAACATATCCAAACACCGCAAAGGTGCAGTTCTAAGCAAAAGATCCGGAAATCAGTGACAGGATACATAAAATTTAGGAAATGGGAGAAGATGCTTAAACCCAATAACAATTATTGAAGTAAGAATTTATTGAATATTTATATTTATACATAAAAATAATAATATAAAATATCAAAGTTTCATTTTACCTGTTTGTTATATTAAAGTATTTTAATTTTTAATACTATTATTCAGTCATATGTTTATAACATTAAAAAACACCATCAAGCTATGACCCTGTGAAAGTTTGGTTTTAAAATTTTTGCGCTCCAAAATAACAAACCTTGACTCACAATCGAACTTTCCTTCGTTAAAATTCAATATACTCCTGCCATTTCATGATTATCATATGCGAAGCACTATCGATTTTTTTATGCCTTACATTTTTGCTACTCAGATGTTGACGTAAAATATTTACTAACTGATTATCTGAAGTCTAAATATGTCGTATTACGTCCATCTTGGGGCCATTTTCCCAAATACAGCAAGTATGTCTGTTAACTTTAAACCGGATTTCATTAACTCTTAATAATCGTGGGCATAAGTATAACAGTTCTTTTACAGTAATTAGTTTAAACTTTAAGGTGGCGTTTGCTATATTACATATTAAAATTGCCACTAATATAGATTATCACTTAGAAATATTGTCATATTTTAAATTACTGATAATGTTAAATGCAGTATTTGGTATGCATAAGTAATATAAGTGGCAATTTATATTATTCTATTGGATATATCAAAAAGATTATTAGGTAATATATACATTAAATCAATATAATAATAATAATAATAATAACTATTTATTATTATTATTATTATTATTATTATTATTATTTATTATTAGTTATAATAATATTAATAATTAGTAATAATTATTAATTAATAAGAATAAGAAAATTTAATTATTAATTATGATTATAATAGTTAATTTTATTAATAATTATTATTAAAAATAATTAATATTATTACTAATTATTATTTAATAATAATGAATTATTAATATAATTAATATTTAATTATAATAATAATTATAATTATTATATATAATTAATAATGATAATATTAATAATAATAATAATAATAATTAATAATCATAATAATGGAAGAATTGCTATATTGGTGGCAATCCACATTATCTTAAAAATTTAGATTGCCAATAATATTGTCCGATTAAATAGGGTAATATTGTAGGCCCAAACAATTTAATTAAATATTGCCAGTAATCCAGATGGATTATCCCATATCAAACGCCATCTAAAGATTGAACTAGATTAAACCACCTTTTGTTTATTTAAAAGTATTTCACTTATATAAATTATGGACAAATCATGCAAATATAACCTATTTAGAGACTAAATAACTCCATTTCATGGTTTCACCACATAAAATAATGGTTTTCTCTATATTTTTTTTCTTTATATAGAATTAGTAATCACTAATTAGCTGCTAGGGGATAAAACAATAATTTTTTAACAAAAATACTAAATGAAACGAACAATTTTTTATGAAACGGCATGCGGAATCATTAACCAGTTTTGAGCTTTAAGTTAAGTGATTTTCTCTCTCCCTAAATATCTTCACTCTTTCATGATTGGCAATCATTTTGAAACATTTGACGAAATTTATTTTGTTCAATATAATGTTGGTGTGATTTATGAGTATGTATAATTTTCATTAACTTGAGTAAGGAAAGTCTTTATTTTTATTATTTTTTATCTTAACTATTAGTATTTTTTTGCATTTATAAGATTTAAAAAACACCTTATTTAAGAAAAATAAATATCAAATCACTTAAATTAAGCATTGACAATATCTCAATAAAGAAGAATGTTTGTGCCATAATTTTGCACCCCTAATACAATTTTATTTTTTTGTTACTCATTTGAAGAGTTGTCCTACGAAATGACGGCAAACATTCACTTTTCTGAAAAAAAAGAAAAAAGAGTTATATCACAGATTTATTTTTTAATTAACATTTGTTTTGTTTAAAGGATTATTCAGCTATTTTTCAAAAAAAAAAAAATTTAAAAAAAGCCAAATGTTGCAGCTTTTTGTTCTTATTGAATTAAATCCATGACATCAGACACACCACATGAGTTATTATAATCAAATTCGTATGATCTTGATGACTATTTGCGGGCAACACGTCTCAGCAGAACGATTCTTGTGCCTCGTTATCTTCTTAATATATTTCTCATTTTGAGCTCAAAGTCAACATATCAAAATTTGCTTAATTCAACAAGTTTCACATTAATAAATTTAGAGCAATTTATTTAGACTCGTAAAGTTTTCAGTGGAAACACAATTTAGCAATGGACCAGGGAAGACATTGATTTTTTTACAGATTAATTTTACTTTTAAAATTAAAAAATATAGTTTGAATCTAAAACAATTATTCACGGATTGAAATGGTAATTAAATAAACTTTTTTTTCAAAGTAGCAATTTTAGAATTTGAATTCATAATATTATAAATAAAATCTACCTAACGTAGTAATTCATTTCCATTACAATTAATCACGTTTAAGAAAATAAATCTAAACATAAATGATTTTCAAGAGTACATAGTTGCCTACTTACCCAGTAGTTGACTTGTGGTAAACTATGTTTACATGTCCTTAAAAATAACAATGCATATGAAAATTATGAAAATTTTCATATTTTTTGTTTGGAATTTTTTAACAAATTGATGTCTTGAGAATATTACTATACTACTATGAGACCGGCTTTGCAAATAAAGTATAAACATTATTTAATAAATATCAGAATGACTTGAAGTGATGTGACCATACGATGAAATTAAAATTTAATTTTTTAGAATAAAGTGATAGTTTGTTTCATGTTATTTATATTCATTTGGATTATATTGAAATTATATGGATGTTAATACTTGAATGTATTTCATCCTTTTGATGCCATCTCTTTTTCTGTTAACGTATTTTTGACATCGTCTTTGTATTTACTATTAATTGCACTTGTATATTTTTCTGCATTTACTTCAACTTTTTTTTCTTTTGGATTAGTTATAGGCTGTGTTTTTTTAAAATTTCAAATTAAAATTGGCTCCTTGTGTTAAGTTTGTATTCTTTAGTTATTTTCAATGGCTATTTTGAGGACTAGTGCTCATTTAACAAATCATGAGTTTAATGATGGGAATTACTGTGATTTGGAAGCTATATGAGGGATCACATCAGTTATTGTGGTAGTATTTATTGGACTCTATCCTTCGGCCATGCTACATGATCTCCTAAGCATCAGTGTAAATAAAGGACTTTATGAAAGATGGACCATGATGGAATCAAATAGTAAGTGGGCTCGAAAAAGAAAATGCATGTGAGGAGAAGCTCTACCTTAGGTGAAATACTTTCTCTTTTCCACATAAAGAAATATGCAGCATTTGAGGTTGAGGGTATTAATGAAGACCAAGAACCAAGCAAATATGTATATTTGCAGTCATCTTTCAATGAAGAAATAAGCATTAATGGTTCTTCTAAAAATCACCCCATGTCAAATTCTGTCCTGCATCTTTTGTATATGAAACTGGGCTCAAAGTTGAATTGATCATGATGCTGGCCAAGCACATGGCTCCAAGGTAGCGACAAAATCAAAGAGTATGAGATTATCATTCAAAGCGAAAGTTTCCAGTTTTTTGTTCTTAAGGAATAAGAAATCAACCAAGGAGAAATATAGTCCATCTCAGCCCAAAGATGAATCCCATGGTAGTGTCGCTGAAACATCAATGTCTCTAGTAAATACAACTGGAGCCCTTAAGGATGATGAGTCTCAAAGCTCTTGGTAGTGGCTTTGAAGACCCTTCTGATTATGAATCATTTATTTGAGTAATTTGATAACTTCCTCCAGATTCCCTTGTTCACAAAGTCCACAAAGGAGAGCATTTGAGGTAACTGTATTGGCTATAGGCCCTCTCTCTGCATGGCTAGACCAAAGTTCAGTTGCCTCTTTTCCACATCTACAAAGTCCGCAGAACATGAGGTCCAATGGGTATCATAAGAGAGGAGGGAAAAAAAACTATCTAAAATAGGAAATGTATCATTAGAGAAAGAAGGGCATGAAAAAATGCAACGAAACAACTCTTAATATCATTTGAGGGAGCGTAACATAAAGTGGAGACGGAACAACTCTTAATATCATTTGAGGGGGTGTAATGTAAAGAGAAATAATAAATGAGGAGGAAGGGGAGAAATGAAAGTGATTGATGTAGCAGTAAGTTAAATAAGATAATGACATCTTTACTAAAAAGCTGATATGGCAAAGTTATATATCATCTAAGGTATTATTAGCTCATTATGCCACAACTTTAGCCTCAAGTTGAATACATTATAAATAAATGAGTCAAAGTGGGGATAGACAAAAGTTAGGTGCGGTACTGAATGAATTATATTTCTAAGAAAAAAGAGTAAGGTTCAAATTATAGTCATAACCGTATTTGAGAAAATAGTCTCTTAGCAATATTAGTGTTTTGAGTTCAACTCATATTAGGGGATGAATCCATCATTTCTCACAAGGAATAGCTGACATGAACAACAGAATTGAAACTATTGTCGTTTGAAGAACTTGCTATTACCATGGTTTGTTAATGTACTAATGAACAAAGTACTTGGTCTAGGGCTTATGGTATCCTTCCAAATGAATGAAGACTTCGCTAATCTGTGAACAAATCTTTTTTATTTCATTTATTTCCACATAATAGATATGAATTTCTTCTTACAAAAAAAATTTCACCCTCTGAGCTTTCTCATCATCAGCATTGTTAATGGATATCAAAGAAGTTACTACGGACAAATGATGTGGCATAACACATCACGGACCCAATCAATCATTTGAATTTTCTTCCACAGCATACCTAGCTCATTCTAAGCTAATTCGTTGGAAATTGGAAATGTCTTTATCATTAGAATTTTCACCCCAACCAAACTCAATCATATATGCTTGACCAGATAATGAGCATTTTTCTCTTATTTGAAACGACGAAAATTCTAGATCCATTTCACCCACGGCACTTCGGATGACTTGTCTGATTATCTCTTGACACTCTAGGCAGCCATTATAAAATCTCCCAACTAATCGGACTAAGATCATCTACAATTCTGAAATATATAATTGCTGTTCTGCAGTTATTAATTTTAAAGGTTTTGCATATATATTTAATATTTTTATTGTATTTGTAATCTTATTCCGTCATGTTGTCAACTATTTTTTAGCTATAAGATCTTGTGTAGCTTCATAATAGACTGCTGAGGATCCTACTCGCAAGGAATTTAAGTTCCACGTCACCAAAAAGAGAGAACTGCACCCCTTTTTTTTATCCCAAGGGAACCCACTCCTCTTTTTTCACGTGCTCTTCTTGTGTCCTTCTATTCTAATGGCTTGCACAACCCCCGCCACCTCCTCCAATAACAAAGAGATTGTTGCAGAGGTTCCTCCCTATATCCGAGTCTTCAATGACGGCACCGTGGAACGGTCAATATAATCAGCATTCGTGCCAGCCTTGCTTGATGACCCACAAACTGGAATCTCATCCAAGGACATAGTCATCTCACATAACCCCACAGTTTCTGTTCGCCTTTACCTTCCAAAACTCACCAAGCCCAACGACCATGATCAGGCTGAGAAAGTTCCCATCTTGGTCTGCTTCCATGGTGGAGCATTCTTCTTAGAATTTGCTTTCTCACAGCTCTTCCATGGCTATTTCAACAACTACTTTGTTCCGCAAGCAAACGTTATAGTGATTTCTGTGGAGTACAGGCTTGCTCCAGAGAACCCTCTCCCTGCATGTTACCATGATTGTTGGGATGCTCTAAAATGGGTCGCATCTCATGCTACCATAAACACCACCAACACTGAGCCATGGTTGATAAAACATGGTGATTTCAACAGGGTTTTCATAGGGGGTGACAGTGCTGGTGGTAATATTACACATAACATAGCCATGCGTGCTGGTGCTGAGGCTTTACCTGGTGATGTTAAAGTATTAGGAGCTATTTTGTGCCACCCTTTCTTCTACAGCTCACAACCAATTGGATCAGAATTTGTTACAGTTCCTGAGAAGGACCTCAGCCATTTGACTTGGAAGTTCGTGTACCCATCTGCCCCGGGAGGGATTGATAACCCCATGATCAACCCATTGGGTCTAGGAGCACCTAGCTTGGCTGGACTAGGGTGTTCTAGAATTATTGTGGGTGTTGCTGGCAAGGATGCTTTAAGGGAGAGAGGGGTTTGGTACTATGAGGCTGTGAAGGATAGTGGGTGGCAAGGGAAGCTGGAACTGTTTGAAGAGAAAGAGGAGGATCATGTTTATCATGTCTTACATCCAGAGTCTGAGGATGCACACAAATTGATCAAACGCTTGGTTTCTTTTCTCCACCAATAGAAAAGAACTGTCTTTGACTCTTCATTTGATTTCTTCTGTTAGTTCGCTTCTTGTTTTGCTTATACCGTCAAGTCTCTGTCTTTTTACTTTGTATGTGTGTGTGCATGTGTTTTCTGTTCATCTGTAACGCGAAGAGATCTTAAAGTTAATCTGAATAAGAAAATGCTTTCATGACGTACTGTACTGTGAGTCTTAGTTAAGCGTGCGGTGATTTTGTGCAGAAAAATGTGTTTTGTACCACTTAGTTGATAGATATCTTTAGACACCTAAAAAGAGAAGAGAGAAAAAAATTTGTTAAAAAAAATGAAATGAGTAAAATAATTGATGGAAAAAGAAAAAATAAAGAAAAGATATTAGAGGTGTCCACCTTTTTGAGTGTACAAATATCATACCCCTTTTGTGTCCTATGAACCCGAACCATCTCGTTTTTTCTCTAACAGTCTAACTTAACGACTCAACGGACATAGAGGGTGTCGGTGTCAACCTAGCCTTCATATGCTGCAACAGAACCAATCCTCATAGATGTTCAACACAAATAGGCGACTCGTTCAATGATTTCTATTATCATTTTCTTTTACTGTTTGATATTTGAATTTACAGTTGCATTTATTTATTATTTATTTGACTTGGCTTTGGTCGATTTTTTGTGTTTATATTAAAACATGTGAAATATGGTTTTCTGAAAAATGAAATAATCGAAAGTATGTTTTTAAACTTTTGATAATCAAAATGTGCGTTACTGATGTTTCCGTGGAGGACAGGCTCGTTCATGAGACAACCCTCTTTCTTTGCCAATCCTATCCTTGGAATTCAAAGCCAATTGGTTCTGAGCCAATTTGGGTGCTCTAAGCTGTATGTTTGTGTTGCAAGAGGTCATGTAGGACTGAACATTACGATTTGTGCCATGCATAATGCCATTTTGTGTCTCTTCATTTGGCCCCATTCATTTCTTCTTTATTAACTTTTCAAGTCAAGAGGTCATAGGGGCCAAAATTCATGGTACTACATATCCAAGCACCATAAAGCTGAAAATTCGGAAATATGACATGATACATAAGATTTAGGTAGTGGGAGAATTTGATTAAACACAATGACAATAATTTAAGTAAGAATTTATTAAATATCTATATATATACATAAAATTAGAGAAATACAAAATATAGGCTTTTCATTTTAATTGTTTATTATTAATAGAAATTATTTAATACTATCATTTAGTTATATGCTTATAGCATTAGAAAACACCATCAACGTAACCTATATGACTCGGCATGTTTAGTTTTAATTTTGTTTTTACTCTCCAAAAAAACAAATTACCTTGACTCACAGTCGAACTTTCATCCCTTAAAATTCAATATGCTCCTGCTATTACAATTATCACATGCGAAGCACAATCGAGTTTTTAATGCCACGCATTTTTGTCACTGAAGACATTCACTAAAAAAGTTACTAATTCAATATCTAAAATCTAAATATGTCGTGTTATGTCCATCGTGAGGCCATTTATATTGCACATCTAAAATCTAATATGATGCAGCAAATCGTTCCCAATATATAGCAGGTAGGTACGTCTGTCAACTGTAGCACTGATTTCATTATCTCATCATACTCGTGGGCAAAAGTGTAACAGTAATTTTATAGTTAGCCTGCTAGTTGGTGTAAACTTTAAAGGCTGATATTTGTTAATGTGGGAATCAATTATAGGTACATTACTGATCGAATTTTACTTCTAGGAAAACGATAAGGTTAAAATTATAGAGAAAGGAATTATTGAAAGGACCTTTTTATGAGTACAACTCTTTTAGTCATAGCTATGGCCATAGCTTGACTGATTCGTCTCAAGCAATAAATATTAATGTTTTAAACTCAGATTAGGTAGTGAATCCATCATGTTGACATGGACACCAAAGTCAATTAGAACCCCCTGAAAGATGAAAGAGAAATAAGAATTGAAGCTATTCTCGTTTGAAGAACTTGCTACTACCCATGGTTTGTTGTTGTACTAATAAACATAGTAGCTGGTGTAGTGCTTATGGTGTTCTTCGAAATGAATGTAGAAATTGCTAATTTGGGAACAAATCTCCTTTTTCTTTTCATTTATTTTCACATAATTGATATAAGGTTCTTCTTGCAAAAATTATCACCCTAGGGTCTCTATCGTCATCAGCATTCGTAATGGATGACAAAGAAGTAACTTCAAAAGAAAATTAACACATGATGTGACATGACACATCACATATCCAGTCAATCATTTGAATTTTCTCCTACAACGTACGTAACTCGTTCTAAGCTAAATATTTAGAAAATGAGAAATAGTAAGTATGCGTCGGTTGTCAGCTATGCCGCGACAACCGTGTGATTGAAATGAAAAGGGTTTAAAAATAATCAAAAATATATGATATTAAATTTTAAAGATATATGGTTTGATATGTCAATGGAACATTCTAGTTTTTGGTATTCAAATATCAATGCTCTTGAAAAATAGAAATATCATCTTCATTAGAATTTTCACCCAAACCAAACTCAATTACTTATATTTGATCACCTAATTCCTAAGAAATGTCTTGATGTAAATTAATATCTCTTCTTTGAAACAACATAATTTCCAAATCCATTTCACCACGGCAGCGCGGATAACTTATCTCTTGACACCTGTGACAGTTATTATTCACACCCTCTATTTATTTATAATTGTTTTTTTAGATTTTGGTGTACAAATTAAAAAAGTATTAAAATTGAACAAATATAAAAAAAAATTTAAATTAGTAGGTAAAGGAATAAAAATAAAGATAAAATTAAAAAAATTAATTAATATCATTTTAAAACTCCCAAATAATAAATAATTATGAACAAAAAAATTTTATTTAAAAAAAATTATAAACAAATGGAGGGAGTAGTACACCAATTAATTGGACTAAAATCATCAATAATTCTAAAAGAGAAATAATTTTTATATTATTTAGTTGATAAATATTCTTGAACACTTAAAAAAAGAAAAGAGAAAAAAATTATAAAAAAATAAAATAATTAATAAAGAGAAAAAAAACATAAATTAGATGTTAGAGGCCTCCGTATTTTCAGATATACTAATAACATACGTTAAAAATGACATCATTCATTGCACCGCTTTTTATCCTGAGGGAACCTACTCCACTGTTTTCAAGTATTTTTCTATTCAAATGGCTTCCGCAACACCCACCACCTCCTCTAATAACAAAGAGATTGTTGTAGAGGTTCCTCCCTATATCCGAGTCTTCAACGACGGCACCGTAGAACGGTTAATACAATCACCATTAGTGCCACCAACGCTTGATGACCCACAAACTGGAATCTCATCCAACGACACAGTCATCTCACACAACCCCACAATCTCTGCGCGCATTTACCTCGCAAAATATTAAGACAGAATTTGTGAGAATGAATAAAAGTGTCTTATTAACTGAAGTAGAGAGTATTTATACATGTACATAGATGGTAATGTCATGACAGCTGTATCCTAACTAACCAACCTCATGATAGTTGGATTGTAACTAACTATACCATTCATAAACTACAACACTAACATAACTATGAGTGGTAAAACTCCCCCTCAAGATGGGAGGAAGATGTTGTGAACTCCCATCTTGGATAACAATGTATGGAACTGAGGATTTGGCAGGGGCTTGGTTAACAAATCAGCAAGTTGGTGAGTGGTAGGAACATGCACTAATCGAATGAGCCCTTGGACAACCTTCTCTCAGATGAAGTGACAGTCAATTTCAATATGTTTTGTTCGCTCATGGAAAGCTGGATTAGAGGCAATGTGTATGGTACCTTGGTTGTCACAATAGACCATTATGTAGTCTAACTGGATACCAAAGTCATGAAGCAATGCTGTCAACCAAGTTATTTCACTAGTAATTACTGCCAATGACCTGTATTCAGCCTCAGCTGAAGATCTAGCAACCGTTGATTGCTTCTTGGACTTCCAGGATATTAAGGAGTCTCCAAGAAATATGCAAAAACCAAAAACAGACTTATGGCTGTCAAAACAAGTTGCCCAATTTGCATCAGCATAGCCATGGAGATGAATGGAGGACTTGGATGAAAATAACACACCCTGACCTGGAGTGCCTTTCAGATATCTCAACAAATGATTTACAGCATTCATATGAGAAGAACAGGGCCGAGACATGAATTGGCTAAGCTTGTTTACTGCAAATGTGATATCCGATCATGAGATTGTTAAATAAAGAAGTCTACCAATCAAGTGCCTATATAATGATCCATCAGGTAAAGGGTTTCCATCTGAAGCAGAAAGTTTTAAATTTGGGTCCATCGGAACAGCAGCAGGCTTGGAACCAAGGTAACCTGTGTCTTCTAATAAGGATAGTGTATACTTGCGTTGAGAGAGAAAAATTCCTTTGGATGACTTAGCTAGTTCAAGGCCTAAGAAGTATTTAAGAGATCCAAGATCTTTGAGCTTGAATGTAGATTGTAGTTGCTGTTTCACTTGAGAGATGACAACTGCTGAAGGACTTGCAATGATGATATCATCCACATATACTAGAAGAAACACTACAGAGGAACCAGACCCCTTGGTGAACAAAGAGTAGTCACACTTGGACTGCTTGAAGCCAAAAGAAAGGAGCATCGAAGAAAATTTAACAAACCATTATCTTGATGCTTGTTTAAGACCGTAAATTGACTTGTTAAGCTTACAAACCAAATTCTCCCCCTGAATTTTATATCCAAGAGGAAGGTCCATATACACTTCTTCAAACAAATTCCCATTTAAGAAAGCATTGTTTACATCTAATTGGGCCAAATTCCACCTCTTAACAGCAGCCATAGCAAAAAGGACTCGTACAGTAGTGAGTTTGGCTACTGGTGAAAAGGTGTCCATGAAATCTATGCCAGCTTGTTGTGTATATCCCTTAGCCACCAAGCGAGCCTTGTGACGATTCACAGATCCATCGGCATTATATTTCACTTTGTATACCCATCTACAACCAATAGTGTGCTTTCCTTGTGGTAGCGAAGTTATTGTCCATGTGTTATTTGCTTCCATAGCATCAAGCTCCTCCTTCATGGCCTGCTGCCATTATGGGTATTTAGCCGCTTGATGATAAAACTGAGGTTCAAAAACTGAAGAGACTTGCATCACATAGTTTGAGTAAGATGTTGAAAGAGAGTTATAACTAAGGTATTTAGATAAGGGATAAGGACAGGAGGTGGTGAGGTTGTAATAGAAATCATTTAAGTAGGTAGGTGGTCTTGAGGGATGAGTGGATCTTCTATTTGGGGGGACAGGTTCTGGCAAATATTTTGTTGGTAAATATTATGAGTTGGAGAATGAGGAGGTGAAATAGTTGGTTGATGTTGTTGCTGTTGTGTTGGTATAACAGTATGTTGATGCTAAACCACATCAGTTACTGGTATGGGCAAGACTAAATTAGGAAAAGGGTCCACAAGCTGTTCAGGTTGTGGCAGGACATGAAATGGAAAAGTTTCTTCATGAAATACCACATCTCGAGATATAAAAAATGTCCTTTCTTGCTTTTATGAAGCTTGTAAGCTTTGCAACCTGGGGGGTAACCAACGAATATTGAAGGTATGGCCCGAGGTGAAAACTTATTATGTTTGGATGGTAAAGAAGAAGCAAAGCAAAGACAGCCAAAACTCCTCATGGCCATATAATCAGGTAACTTACTGTATAATAGTTCAAATGGGGATAGGCCACTGGACAAATTTGGGGTAGGTGTCCTGTTAATAATAAATGTAGCAATAGAAAGACAATCACCCCAAAATTCAATGGGTACCCGAGATTGAAAATATAAAGCTCGAGCAACATTCAACAAATGTTGGTGTTTTCGCTCTACTACTGAGTTTTGCTCAGGTCTCTCCACACAAGAAAATTGGTGAAGAGTTCCTTGAGAAGCTAAAAATTCTGTCAGAGCAAGTTCTTTAGCATTATCTGACCTAAAGGACTTGATGGCAGTACTGAATTGTGTTTTAACCATAAAGAAAAAATCCATAACAATTTTAGGAGCCTGAGACTTTTGTTTAATAAGATAGGTCCATGTAAAATGTGTATGATCATCTGCTAAGGTTAGGAAAAATCTGTGACCAGCATAGGTAGGGGTATGATAAGGCCCCCATATGTCCCAGTGAATTAAATCAAATGGCTTAGCAGCAAAATGGTTGTTACTAATAAAGGATAACCTTCGTTGCTTAGCTAAAGGACAAATAGAACACACATGCGTATTATCAAATTTAAACTGTAAAGGTGGAATTTTATTCTTTAATATGTGTAATCATTTATCAGACAAATGTCTAAGTTTGGAATGCCAAGTATTGGAAGAAACTAGACAAACAGAATCTGCTACATGTGCAGAATTATTTCTATTTAACAGAAAAAAAATCTGAAATTTTATTACAAGAAAAAGAACTAGAAATGGCAGAATTCACAGCAGCTGGAATGGATGGTGAGGGAGACTTGAAGACATAAAGTCCATCAAACAGCTCACATTTCCCAATCATCCTCTTGTTGCTGTCCTGAATTGTGAAAAAATCAGAGAAGAAACTAATTGTCAAACCAGAATCTGTCAACAATGCACTAACAGAAATTAAATTCACTTTGAATGAGGGAACATGAAAAACATTATGTAGTGTTATGTTGGAGGACAGGCAAATAGAACCAATGCCACAAACTGGAATTCTAGTTTTATCAGGTAGGGTCACATAAGTGTTGACAATAGCCACATATGAGGTAAATTTGTCAAAAGAAGCACAAATATGTTTGGTTGCTCCTGAGTCAACAATCCAAAAAGATAATGGAAAAGAATTTAAAGGATTTGGAACAGTACAAGAAATACCTCCATTCATGACAGCTTTTGAGGTGGTAGCCACGGGTTTGGCAGCAATAGAAAGTTGTGTGGTCAACATAGAAACTAAATTCTGATATTGTTGAGCTGTCAAACCAATGGCACCTGCAGATGAAACATCAGAAACATGGTTTACAGAAACATTGGATTTTCCCTTGTGTTTATAGCCTGGGGGATATCCATGAAGTTTGTAGCACTTATCCACAGTGTGGCCAAGGAAGCCACAATGAGAGCATTGAGGACGATCCTTTTTGGTCTTAGGCTTATCAGAATCAGTCTTGACAGCAAAGGCAAGTTGAGTTTCATGTGAGACAGAAGCAGCAGAAGTGACTTCCTTTTGTTTCTCTTCTTGCAAAACTAGAGAAAAAGCCTTGTTGATGGAAGGCAGTGGATCATTTAATAACAATTGTCCTCGAATATGAGAGAAACACTCATTTAATCCCATCAGAAAGGATAAAACAAACTCAACTTCATCATATTGGAGTAGAGGTTTGGCTACACCACAGGTACAAGATGCAACAGGCTTGTGAATCTTTAACTCTTCCCAAATTGACTTCAATTTGGTGAAATAAGCAGTAACAGACATGGAACCTTGAGCAAGATTCATGAGGCCTTTCTTTAACTGAAACAGTCTTGGTCCATTCTGCTGCTGGAATCTAGTGTGAAGATCTTGCCAAATTTCAGCAGCAGAATTGGCAAAAATACACTAGTTGCTATGTCCTTAGAAATGGAATTGAGGAGCTAGGACATCACAATCTGGTTATTCCTTTCCCAAGAAGCTAGCAAAGTAGGAATTGGATTCATCAGGTTTAGCAATGGATCCATCAATGAATCCGAATTTGTTCTTTGAAGAAAGAGCAATTTTAAGAGATCTACACCAGGAATTGAAATTATCACCAGTTAAAACCTGAGATACGATTTGCATTCCAGGATGATCCGAATGATGTAGCATGTAAGGATTTGAAGATTCATCGACCATGGATGAACGAGGAATTCGAGAATTCTGTGGATCAGAATGCGTAGAACAGTGCTGAGAATCAGAATGCACCGAATGATTTTGTAGAAGATCCATGAAGAAACAATGGATTCCAAGAAAAGATGCAGGAAAGCACAAGAAAATGGAAGAAGAGCCAGAAGAAGTGCAGCGGATTTCTCTTTAGACTACTGATACCATATTAAGACAGAATTTGTGAGAATGAATAAAAGTGTCTTGTTAACTGAAGTAGAGAGTATTTATACATGTACATAGATGGTAATGTCATAACAGCTGTATCCTAACTAACCAACCTCATGACCGCTGGATTGTAACTAACTATACCGTTCATAAACTACAACACTAACATAACTATGAGTGGTAAAACAAAACTCACCAAATCCAGCGGCCGAGATCACGCCGAGAGAGTTCCCATATTGGTCTACTTTCATGGAGGTGGATTCTTCTTGGGATCTTCTTTCTTGCAGCTCTTCCATGACTATTTCAACAGCCACTTTGTTCCCCAAGCAAATGTTATAGTGGTTTCTGTGGAGTACAGGCTTGCACTAGAGAACCCCCTCCCTGCATGTTACCATGATTGTTGGGATGCTCTAAAATGGGTCGTGTCTCATGCTACCAAAAACACCGCCAACACTGAGCCATGGTTGATTGAACATGGTGATTTCAACAGGATCTTCACAGGGGGTGACAGTGCTGGTGGTGATATTGTCCATAACATAGCCATACGTGCTGGTGCTGAGGCTTTGCCTGGTGATGTTAAAGTATTAGGAGCTTATTTGTGTCACCCTTATTTCTATAGTTCATACCCAATTGGATCAGAACCTGTTACAGTGCCTGAGAAGAACCTCAGCCATTTGATTTGGAAGTTCGAGTATCCATCTGCCTCGGGAGGGATTGATAACCCCATGATCAAGCCACTGGGTCTGGGGGCACCTAGCTTTGCCTGGACTTGGGTGTTGTAGGATGATTGTGTGTGTTGCTGGCAAGGATCAATGGAGGGAGAGAGGGATTTGGTACTATGAGGCTGTGAAGAATAGTGGGTGGCAAGGTGGAACTGTTTGAAGAGAAAAAGGAGGACCATGTTTATCATGTCTTCCATCCTGAGACTGAGAATGGTCACAAATTGTTCAAACGCTTGGCTTCTTTTCTCCACCAGTAAAAGAACTGTCCTTGACTCTTTGCTTGATTTGTTCTGTTAGTTTGCTTACAATAATAATAAACTCTCTTGTTTTGCTTATACCGTGAAGTCTCTCTTGTTCATCTGTAATGTGAAGAGATCGCAAAGTTATCTGAATAATAAAATGCAGTTTATTGATGTACTGAGTCTTAGTTAAGCATGTTGTGATTTTGTGTCAACCTCCCTTCTTATGCTGCAACATAACCAATCCTTATAAATATTCAATACAAATAGACGAACACTTTTTATTATTTTCTTTTACTGTTTTAGACTTGCTTTTCTCTTGATTTACTATTTAATTGACTTGGCTTTTTGGTCAACTTTTGTGTTCATATTAAAATATAATATATGAAATATGCTTTTCTGAAAAAATGAAATAATAGAAAAGTCTGTTTTTAAGCTTTTAATAATCAAAATCCGATCAAAAAAAAAATGATGGGTCATAATGTGTGTTTTTAAATGGTAGATACTATATATTTGCCAATATCTGCCAGGGGTGTAAACAGGTTGATTTGGATTGGATTTGAGTGAAAAATAAATCCGAACCAATCAAATTTAATTGGATTGGTTTGATTTGAATTTTAAACTTCTTTTTCAACAATTGCGAATCAAATTGATCCGATTAAGATTGAGTTGGTTTGGTTCGGGTCATCGGATTAAAGTGAAAAGTGCATAACTATATTTTTTTAAAAAAATTGATTATGATATACTTAATAATGATATAAGTAGATAAATTTTTTGAACAAATATTAACGAAAAAAATAAAAAGTGACTATATTACTAGAAATTTAAGTACAAAACTTTGCAATATTATAAATAAAAAAATAAATTAGTTGATCAGGTGATTGAGTTGAGTATTTGAATAATTAGATTAAAAAATTATAAATCTGAAATTAACTCAATAATAATTGGTTTAATTTAGTTTTATCTTAAAAATAAAGTGATTATCCGAACTGATCTGAAACAATTCTATTAATTTGATTTGAATCTTCGGATTTATCGATCCAATTCCATCCGTTTACACCTACCTTAACGAGGCAGGTGAGTGGTATGGTCACACGGGACTGTTTAAAGTGGAATAGAAGATCATGTTTTTCACATCTGTACTACTGACCGATATGACCAATTGCTTGGCTCCTTTTCTCATTTGACTAGAAACTTAAGGCCATATTGTAGACAAGTTCCAAAGTGCACTATTTATTTGAGGACTGAGGAGTTGAAATGCTGCTTGCCACATCGTGAGTTTGTTTAAATATTTATTTTGAGAGTAAGTTTGTCAAACCTCGTTTTGAGAAGTTTTTCCTACACATCTACTTCATATATAGGAGAGTTTTTTCCTGATCCCTATGATGATAACGTGGTGCTTGATGGATGTCATTTGTACACTCAATATATGAAAATATGTAAAATTGTCAATAAATATAAAGATTGACCCTTTTTGTTTTGTTGCTTTCCTGGATAATTTTGGTTAAACACTGACGAATATGCCAAGTTTGATCACAACCACGTACACGGTAGACCTTCAGTTGTTCTGAAATGTACATGGTCTTTGGTCCTTTTATTCTGCTCTTGAATTGTCATGTAAACATACAAAGTACAATTCTATGCTGTTCTTTTAAGTGTAAAATTAGCCCTTGTTATAGCCTATTTTTCCTGCCGATCCACTTTCGTTAAATGCAAGAAACCTAACAATCTTTTTGGCTTATACATTTACATATTAAATAAATACTTTGACATCACATGATCAACTGAAATATTTACATATATAATTAGATTAAGTTGACGTTTTTTAACTATATAAGTAGTACGATAATCATTATTTTTATCTGTTGATATAATATAAAAGTATTTTGCGTCGGCTAGCGACCTAGTTTACTTCGAAAACGTAATTATTTATTGGGTAGGTGGGGTGGCCGTGGCACGAGGAAGCCACCAAGTAGGTTCTTGTCATTATTGAGGTGACACATTTGACATTGTTGTCAATTAATCAGCTTGTCCTATTTGACTCTTCCACAGCCACTTGTGCTGAGTAGTATTAAACTCGCAACAGGTACTCCTCCTTCTGCACCTAATTCCCGTTTGACTCACCCTTCACCCTCCTACTCTCTTCTGTTCTCACCCTCCAATGGCTTCTTCTGCAGCACCAACAACCACCAAAGAGATAGACAGAGAGCTTCCCCCTCTTCTCCGAGTCTACAAGGATGGAACCGTGGAACGTTTCCTAGGCTCTTCTTATGTGCCACCTTCCCCTGAAGACCCTGAAACAGGTGTTTCATCCAAAGAAATAGTCATCTCACAAAACCCCTTAATCTCTGCACGAGTTTACCTTCCAAAACTCGACAACCATAGCCAGAAGCTCCCAATCTTGGTCTACTATCACGGTGGTGCGTTTTGCCTTGAATCTGCATTCTCCTTCCTCCACCAACGCTACCTCAACATTGTAGCATCCCAAGCAAAAGTTCTAGTGGTTTCCATAGAGTACAGGCTCGCCCCAGAACACCCTCTTCCAGCAGCATACGAAGATGGTTGGGCTTCCCTCAAATGGGTCACTTCCCATTCCACCAATAGCCTCACCAATAGTGAGCCATGGTTAATCAACCACGGTGATTTCAACCGGCTCTACATAGGGGGTGACACTGCTGGTGCAAACATTGCACACAATGCATTACTCAAGGTTGGTGGTGGTGTTGAGAACTTACCTGGGGGTGTTAAAATAGCTGGTGCTTTACTTGCTTTTCCACTGTTTTGGAGTTCCAAGCCAGTTCTGAATGAACCTGTTGAAGGGCATGAGAAAAGTTCTGCCATGAAGGTGTGGAACTTTGTGTACCCTGATGCACCTGGTGGCATAGATAACCCACTGATCAACCCTTTGGCTCCTGGGGCACCTTGCTTGAGCAACCTTGGGTGCCCCAAGGTGCTGAGCTTTGTCGCTGGCATGGATGAGCTTAGGGACAGAGGGGTTTGGTACTATGATGCATTGAAGAAAAGTGGGTGGAAAGGTGATGTGGAGCTGATTGAATTTGATGGAGAGGAACATTGCTTCCAGATCTACCATCCTGAAACTGATAACTCTAAGAATATGATCAGTCGCATTGCTTCTTTCCTTGTTTGAGCACAAACTTCGGTTTGTTTTATGTGATCTTTCTGATGTTTGTGAGAAATTTGATGGAATAGGATTTATGAGTGGCAATAAATTGGATTTGGATAGGGTTTGTTGTATAATGCACAATTATAAACCTTTTTTTTTTTTTTTTCCCAAACGAATGACAAATTTGATGTATCAAGTTTAATCACACAAATACAAGCAAGCTTCAATAAATGAATAGTATAAGGTTCAAAGCTCGAGCCCTCTTTGACTCTTGAGCCCCTAGAGAAATCAATTTATTTCCTTTATAAAAAATACACAACTTGTAGTAAGATTTTATCCATTTATTGTCCATTTTTTTTGGTGGGAATAGTTGTTAAGCAAATAAAAATAACTTTTACGTAAATCGTGTGATAATTGTTAAAAATCAATTCAATTAAGGCTAAACTAAGCACAAATTAATGAAAAAAATATATCAAAAATTATATTCCTAATACCCCCCAAAAGAAAAGGCAATTGAAAAAACAAATAAAAAAAAAGGAGGGGCCTTTTTAGGCCGGTGGCTATAATTACCATCAATCACATGCCGTATTTGCACTTTTCCAAAACAATCACTTCTGCTTTTGATTATTTTCTCTCCTTTTATCATTCGCATCATTTGCCGATTTTCCCTCCACTCTCTCTTTGTATCGCTGTACCGCTGTACCGTTTAAATTAAAGATTGTGCGTGCTTCAGAGACAGTGCACTGAACATAACCGAGTCTCAGATCAACGTTCAACAAGAGGTACCCTCCTCTCGTTTCTAGGGTTTTCTTGTTTCTCCCGTATTAAGTTTGTCTCTGTTTAGTTTTTAGTTCAGTTTATCGTGTTCAGTTTACTGTTCATTGCGCTTTCTCCAATGGGCCTTCGAATTTTTGTCTAAACTTAGTAGCTTTGCGTAGTTTCAGATCTGTTTCATTTTTTAGCTTAAAGCTAAGATTTTTGATTGGATGGGTTTGATTTGCGGGTGAACCAAATTATTTGTCAGTGATTTTTGTGGGCGTTCTCCGAGGAAACAACCTCGTACCTTGACTATATATTTGCCACCGTGGTTTTATAAACTAGTTAAACCTTGTTCTTTGTTTATTTTTCAGTCATATTTTGTAGTTTTACTTGTTTTAATTTAGCTCAGTATTACAAGAACAGATTATGATTGAAATGGAAAGAAGCAGGGCCTTACTTTATATGGATTCTCCAGTTTTTAGTTTTGTTTTCTCCTGATTTATGATTTTTGAAAAAGCCATGGTTTTAAATTGCTGCCACAATATTGCAGTTTTGGAGCAAGTGCAATTTTGGCCGCATTAACTACTTTTTTTTCACAATTTACAGCAATAGCAGTAATCATAACTGCAGCCTTCGCAAGCGCAATTTAAAACTATGGATATAACACTTATTTCTTGAATGGGGTTTCTGTTGCTGCTCCTAATATTTCCTGTCCTGATTTGCAAAACATGCTCTTTAACCCATCTGAAATTTCTCTGTCAAATTTGTGTGAAGTCCTTAAGACCAACCTCCAATAATGTTACCCTTGGATGGGGACTTTTTAATGACATTAACAAGTGACTTAAGCGGTCTATTTCTTCCTATGAGTTGTATTCTTGGAAGATGCCTTATTCTCCTTGACAATAGCTGATACCATGATTGGGGATACGCATCTATTAGGGATGCAATTGCTTTACTTCTGGTTTATTGTAATAAATCTGCATGAGCTAATTTTTTACTCCTATTTTGTTTGTTAAAAAAAATATTCCTTTAATAGGAACTTCTTACGTGAACAGTTCTTGTAGGTTTCATTGCAATGGATTTGAACTCGCAGCAGAGACCATTCTCAATCAAATTATGGCCTCCTAGTCAGAACACTAGACAGACACTTGTGGAGAGGATGACCAACAATCTGACAGCTAAATCTATTTTCACACAGAAGTATGGAACTTTGGACAAGGAAGAGGCGGAAGACAATGCAAAAAGAATTGAGGATGCAGCTTTTGCAGCAGCAAACCTGCACTATGAGAAAGAGCCAGATGGTGATGGAGGCTCTGCAGTCCAGCTTTATGCCAAAGAATGTAGTAAGCTCCTCCTAGAAGTTCTCAAAAGAGGGCCTAGTAAAAAGGATAGCGAAGAAGTGGTAACATCTGATAATACCTCTGCACCTTGTAAATCCGTTTTTGATATATCTAAAGGCCGTAGGGCCTTCATTGAACCAGATGAGGCCCAGGAGTTATTTAGGCCATTAAATGAGCCAGGAAATTCTTTCACTAAAATATGCTTCAGCAACAGAAGTTTTGGATTAGGAGCAGCACAAGTTGCCCAGCCTATTCTCAGTTCCCTCAAGGACCAGTTGGAAGAAGTAGATCTATCAGATTTTATTGCTGGAAGATCAGAAGCTGAAGCTCTTGATGTCATGAATATATTCTCAACTGCTCTAGAGGATGCTGTCCTGAAGTCTTTAAACCTCTCTGACAATGCTTTAGGTGAGAAAGGTGTTAGAGCATTTGGAGCACTCTTGAGATCACAGAAATGCTTGGAGGAGCTTTATTTGATGAATGATGGAATCTCAGAGGAAGCTGCTCGAGCAGTTTGTGAGTTGATTCCTTCTACTGAGAAGCTCAAAGTTCTTCATTTCCATAATAATATGACTGGAGATGAAGGGGCACTAGCTATAGCTGAGATTGTGAAGCGTTGTCCTTTGTTGGAAGATTTTCGTTGTTCCTCCACAAGGATAGGTGCTGAGGGTGGTGTTGCCTTGTCCGATGCTTTAGTGAATTGTATCCATCTGAAGAAGCTTGATTTGCGGGACAACATGTTTGGTGTAGAGGGTGGGATTTCTCTAAGTAAAGCTCTTACCAAGCATGTGGACTTAAGAGAGATATACCTGAGCTACCTGAACTTGGAAGATGATGGTGCAATTGCTATTGCCAATGCTCTTAAGGAATCAGCACCTCACCTTGAAGTTTTGGAGATGAGTGGAAATGACATTACGGCTGATGCTGCTCCTGCAATAGCAGCCTGCCTAGCAGCAAAGCAGTCACTTGCCAGGTTGAACCTCTCTGAGAATGAACTCAAGGATGAAGGCACCATCCAGGTAAGTAAGGCTTTAGAAGGCCATGCCCAGTTAAAGGAAATTGATCTTAGTAGCAACCAAATGACATGGACTGGGGCTCAACAGTTGGCTCTGACTGTGGTGCAAAAGGCTGATTTCAAACTTCTGAACATTAATGGAAACTTCATTTCCAATGAAGGCGTTGATGAGTTATTAAAAAATTCTCCAGACATGCTTGGTCCACTAGATGATAATGACCCTGATGGAATTGACAATGATGAAGAATCTGATGAAGAAGGTGGTGAGGATGAACTGGAATCTAAAATGAAGAACCTTGCAGTTAATTGAGATAGAGTAGTAGTAGTAGTCTACTTTCAGGTTCTGCTGCACAAGTAGCTCGTATGACAGTGGTAAAATAGAGTTTCTAGACCATTTTTTTCCTAATCCTAGCAGTTTATGTATCTATTAAGACGCACTGGTAGACTCTGTCAATCATTGAGGGTATGCAGTATCTGGTTTATGTATGGTAATATTTGTTTTCAATGCTTCCCTTCATTTCTTTTCATAAGATTGTATTATTTGCAGTTACAACCCTGTAGTCTAGTCATCAGTGTGGCTAATAGCTAACACCCCGTGATCGGTGCTGCATTATTTTTTTTTAACCCATGATTCTGCTTTGAGGAGTTATTCTAAATTTCTAACGGCTGTTTACAGGTAATGGATTTTTCCCATTTTGAACCAATAAATGTGAAGATCTTCATTTTAAATTATTAATCCATTAATATGATGAATATTACAGGCCAGGATTTTTGTCTAATCTAGATGACTTGCGTATGTTCATGTGACGAACGTCTAGCATATATCCAGAAAATAGCAGTAAGTAGTATTCATCGTAATTTCATAATATTGTCGTATAAAGTTGTAAAAAGTTGAAAATATACACCGTGACTGGAAGTACACAACTGCGGCTAAATGACCACTGTTGTGGTAAGGTGTTGGAATGTGTAAATAACAAGTTTGGTTTTCCGTTTGGAATATTCAGACCATAATTAGGACATTAAGTATCTCTATATATTTTTATTCAAACCATAATTTTGGTGTTCTAAGTGGAAATCCAAATACACTAAAAGTTGTCCGGCTAATGAATAATTCATCCAATATAAAATTGCAGCATTTCAGTGGAATTTTGCAAAATCCACCATGAGAAGGGAACTGGAAAACGATGGTAATGACTATGGCCTATTGACAATTCTAATTGCCAAAGAGATTGATCCACGAAGAGAATGCCGACGCGTCCAATTCAATTAGGTCTCACAAATTCCATTTTTATATTTTTCAAAATCTTAGTTATTGCTGATATTGAATTGTGGCTGATAAATTCTCATTTTCACAAGCAACCCGAGGAAATAACGTCAATTTATCATAAAATACTGCAACAATTAATTACACTCTTGTTTGCATTTTGCGCGGGAGCGGAATGCCAAGATTTCAAATCACAATCACAAAGATTGACGGCTTTCAATTGTCTATCACTCTACTAACACCACATCATGATGCCTAATAAATTATTTCTTTCCTCATGTGGTGGTTCTTGTAAGTAAGCGATCAATTTGATCCCTAAATCTTAACTATTAAAATTTCATTCAATAATTGAGATTGAAATATTTTATTATTAGAAAATAATTATTTAATAATTTATATTTATATTTCAATATTTAATAAATTATGAATTATCCATTTTACCCTTTTATTTTTGTTACATTTCAATCTCATTCTACCCTCACCCTTGCCTTCCCATGGGATGATCCGTGGTACGACTGGCAGTGGTAAACGTGACATTGCGTGACGGTTTCGTGGGGGAGCGATGGTCCGTGGTATGATTAGCAGTGGCAAACGTGACAGTGATAGTGACAGGAGCAGTGATGAAGGGGCTGTGTGACCTGCAGCATGAAGCTTATGAAAGAGCATCGTGGCGGTCGAATTCTGAGCCTTGTGCAGCAAAGAACCAGTCACGCTCAATGCCAACATCTTGTTGTCAATGAACCCTCCAAGTTCCGAGGTTTTTGAACTAGGTCCCTGACCCTGTGCTATAGGGCCCCATACGTGAAGCACAAGGGGCCGTCTCGAAAGACAAGTGGGAAGCTGAGACCGATTTCGACCCTCTAATCAAGCATGAGATCAATGTCTTCGAAGGACATGGTTGTCAATGGATCACAAAGCTCGATTTTTTAAAATCGTGGAGAGTTTGCAAGCTTCAACTAGGGTTCCAGGATTGTGGTGGTTGGCGAAGAGCGCCCATGGACACCTCAGCACCAAGGGCGGTGAGGGTCTCAATGAGGATGGCAATTTGGATGGTCATGTGGAGGGACTCGATGATCTTGGTGCCGCTAAAGGTGGTGGAACTGCCTCCAGAATAAATTGTGCAAAAACCTGGAGAATAGTGGGGGAAGGGGATGGAAAGAGAGGAAAAGGACATAAAAATACTTTTATTTTACTTCTTCATTATAATATCAATTTGATCACAAACTCACCAGAGACCACCGCAGCTTTGGCCTTGTCTATCATTCTACTAACACAACACATCATGATGCCTAATAAATTATTTCTTTCCTCTATGTAATAATTATCGACGGGATTCCATTGCTTAGTCATGTGGACAGAAGCATATAAATGAACCAGAAAAATAATAATAAATTGATTGATTTTACACTAGTACTGATAAACATGTTTAAAATACCATAATAAATTTTGGGACAAAGTGCAAACCTACCAATCGCTGCTGACAAACTCTCAGAACTAAAACCAAAATCACGTTCAATAGCTCTGCACAAAAAATCTAGCAGCCATGACTAAATTTAAACTCGAATTTAAATCAGTTCCAGTTTGCTCTTCCATTTGAATTATGCCCTTTTGTATCAGATGATGAACCTTGGCCAAGATAGCTTGATCTCTTCTTTCTGTGAGTATTCCAGGATAAAACATGCTGGTTCAAGCCACTTCCTCTGACATCCTCATATGCATGTCTATGAGAATTTGTTCCTTCAGGCTTGTGCTTCTTGGAGGCAGGAGTCACATGGAAACTATCTTCACTTGTTCTCTCACTTGCCATGTGGACACTTTCAGTCCGTGATTCTAATAACCTTTCTTCAGCCCCTGAATTGTCGCTGGCTTGTGCTGCGATGTCAGATGAGAGGTTGTCTCTTCTCTTCCCTCTAACCGAAAGCTTCGATACGTCTTCCCCATTCTCCACAGCCTTCATCCATTGAAGATCACTCAATGTATCTGCATATACAACTTCTTTTCTTTTTCGCTTTCCAGTAGCACTGCCGCTGTTGAAATCTTTGACCTTATCATCCTTGTTAAGTGGAGAGTACACCCAATCTGGCAATTCATGCTCTTCCATTAGACGAGATCTGTAATTTTCCTTTTGCCTTCTCTCTTCATCCATTTTCTCAAATAGCCAAAATTCCTCATCTGATCGGGCCGCAAGGCGGTTGATTTCTCTCTCACTAGGTACATCTGTCCCGAGTGAGCTTGTACCTCTACGCATAATCTCCTCTAACATTTCTCTCCTGTCCTGGGCTGCACAAATAAAAATGCCACATATTCAATTAGTCTTCTTTCTTCTTCTTCTTCTTCAATTTTCTCTTCTTCTTTTTTTTTTTATTGGCCAATATGACCTGAATTCGAGGACATAGCACAAATATCAAGAACTACAAACCTGTTGAAGTTGTGTTGAAAAGTCCTGCCTGGATGACTTTCGCATCAATGCCCATCTTTTGTTTCGCACGCTCTAAAATCACCTCTTCAATTGATCCTACACTAACCAACACAAAAACCCTAACTTCCTTCTTTTGTCCAATGCGATGTGCTCGATCCTCGGCTTGTTGATCCATTTGGGGGTTCCAATCGCTGTCAAATATTATAACAGTATCTGCTGTTTGTAAGTTCAAACCAAGACCTCCAGCACGGGTGCTCAAGAGAAACATAAAGTATGGGGAGTCAGGAGCATTAAATTTTCGTAGCTGAGAGCCTCTTTCCTCAGTTTTTGTTGAGCCATCAAGTCTTAGATACTTAAAATCATGAAGCCGCAGATAAATTTCAAGAATGTCCATGAGTCGCGTCATTTGTGAAAAAAGGAGGACTCTATGACCAGCTCTGCGAAGTTTTGGGAGCAAACGGTCAAGAAGTTCAAACTTACCTGATGCTCTGACAATCTCCTCCTTACGTTTATACATATCATATTCTCCCACAAATAGGTAGGGATGATTACAACACTTTCTGAGTTGCATTGTTAAGTTCTGCAAACTTTTTGATTTTCCAGAACCTACAAATTGTTCCATATTCAGTAGAAAGTTTGTAACGCAAGCTCCAAGAGATCAGCTTAGCACACAAGGATCTAAAACTCAACTAATGTTAGTTTATTTTTCGCGAAAAAAGGAAGCCAGCAAGACACCAACAGCAGTTGAAAGCAAGCCAAATTTATGTTGAACTAACAAACATTCATATTTCACCAATTCATAACAAAGTTGCAGCCGGTAAAACATATCAATGAGGAATTAATATACAAATGAAGGGAAACTAGGCTTATAGACTAACTTAGCAAAAGATGAACTGATTCATAAGCATATTGAAAAAACAACTAAATTCACGGATTTTAAGAACCAACCAACAACAGCGAGATGGGAACAAAAGAATACCTTAGCATACCAATAATTAAAACAGACGTCTTTTGGAAAAATTTGTGTTTTTTGAGGTTAAAGGAGCAGTGCATTAGGAGATAGTTGGAAGACAAGAAATAGATACATACCATTGTCTAAGCCAACTCTGCCCACATCAGTGACTTGTTGATAATATACTTTCTGCCAGGCTGACATATCACATTTGAGTATGACCTGAGATTTCCCAGGAAGATATTTTTCCACCTCGTCCTTTTTTCTTCTTAATATGAAGGGCCTTATAACCTAAGAGTGAATAAAAACTTCAGAAAGAAGGTGCAAAGAGCAAGAGAAATAGAAACTAGAAGAGAGAAACTCACTTGATGTAGACGCCGAATGATCAAAAGCTGTTCTTCATCTGTTAGAGAGACATCAACTCGGTCTGCAAAAGGGGCATTAAACCAGTCCTCGAAATTCTGAACCGAGTTGAAAATGTTTGGAAGGAGAAAATTAAGCAGGGACCACAATTCCTGCAAACTGTTCTGAATTGGGGTACCGGTCAACAGAAGCCTACGTTGGATGTGATAGCTGCACACAAGTAAAATTTAAATTAGATACGAGAGAAGCCAAACCACCTGAAGAATGGTACACACTGTCAGGTATTGAATTGTTTGACTGCTTGGACTGTGCAATGCAGAGCTTTGATTTTTGAAAGTAATCCCACTTTTCTTTCATAAGAACTATTTTCTTTAGTTCGGTATAGCTGTCAGGCTGTTTAGCATTTTTCTAAATAAAATATAAGGATATCATAACCAAGCATCAATAGTGGTCGCGTAGAATCATACCCAGCTTCCAGGGTTCTTGCTAGAGCAGACTCATGATTCTTCAACCGATGTCCTTCATCCACAATCAAGTAGTACCAGTGAATTTTCTTGAGAAATGCTTTATCTCTCATTATAAGATCATAGTGCGTAAGCAGAACATTAAATTTCCTGTCCCCTAACAATTCTTCCTTCATTGCTTTCCTCTCTTCCAGCCGTCCATCATAAAGAATAGTTGTTATGCTAAATCAGAAAGGAAAAGCACAAGTAATTTGTAAGTGAATATAGTGTGTAGAATTCACACATACAGCAATTTTGCTCCCCTCTCCCCACCAGGAGAGCACGAGAGGAAATAATCTACAGTGTCTTGTAAGTGAATATAGTGTGTAGAATTCACACATACAGCAATTTTGCTCCCCTCTCCCCACCAGGAGAGCACGAGAGGAAATAATCTACAGTGTCTTCCTGCACATACCTTGGAACCCATGTTGAGAATTCACTCATCCAATTTGGCAGAACAGCCTTTGGAGCAACAATCAAGTGGGGACCAGTCACACCCTTGTGTTCCATAAGATATGCTATTAGTGAAATTGTTTGTATTGTCTTCCCAAGCCCCATTTCATCAGCCAAAATTCCATTTAAATTGTTATTAAACAAAGAAAGCATCCACTGGAGCCCTTCTATCTGATATGGTCTTAATTCTCCACCTTGAAGAATAGATGGTTGCTCAGTTACCTATAAACAAATAAGTTTGTTATATTTACAGTGTACAACATCTTTTATCCACAAGCAACTAATAAGGAATGACTTTTTCTCTCAATAAAAGAAGAAAATCATATGGAAAAAGAGAAAATTGAAAGGAATCCTCCTAAACGTTGAGCAAAACACAGAACGGCAAAGAAAACAGAAAATATACATAAGGAAACGCCTTTGAGAAGCCTATGTACTTTATAATTTATACCAAATAGAAGCCAAATGTCTAATCTTTATCCCAAATCTGCTGTTATGAGAAATGTCTAATAGGGTATAACTCAAACAGCCAACAATTTGTGTGTATAACAACTTCACCTTTTTTTTTTTTTTCTTGTCCAAAAGTGAAATAAGGTGATTCACAGATACCTACCTTTTCTTGAATTGAATGTATGGCAGAATTGTATTGCCGCTGACCTTCAAGTAAATCACTAGTATCACCATTATGATCAGAATCTATCATATCTATATCTTCATCGAGAGGTGATTCCTTTTCATTCTTTGAAGCGTCTGACTCAGGTAAATCAACTTCTGAATCTTCCCAGGGTTCAATACCATCTAAATGTTTGGAGTCCTTTTGACGTTGAACAGCAGCTCCTAAATTTACAAGTAGTTTATTGGTTTCTTCAAGAAGCGTAGTTAATCTTTCATTCTTGCTTTCTTTAACCATTCTCATGTAAGCTTCTTGATCATCAGCTTTTAAGGCTTGGAATCTCAATTTCTCTGCCCGAGTTGCCCGTTGTCTTTGCCTTCCATGCCATGCCTACAAAATTACTTTATGAGAATTCATAAGCCACATTTAAACAATGATAAATTATCTTTCAAGCCACACAGAAGATAAACAATGTCATCTAAAATCACATGGAACTGTCCACAAAAAAGACACTACCAAATTGTAACATTCTTCAACATATTATGGAAACAAACAAAGGTCTCATCAGATGGAGTAAGAAGAGCTCCACCATGTAAGCCGTACAAGCATCAATCACTAAGATGTGTGTGTTGCGTATCCTAATCTTATATTATTTTAAGAAAAAAGGCATTCTCAGCAGAGTTGAAAATACAGCGACAGTGTTATAATACAGTTCCTGGAATTTACTTTTGCTACTCTCAATTATATCTCTCTTTCCGTTTTGTTCTAGTATCATTATGTCCAAACCATAACATGCCTTGAATGTTCTCTATGCCTTCTCTAACTTGTCTCTCATCACATATTTATGTCCTTCACAACTGATAGATCATAGATGTATTAAAATTCAATTTACTTTTATAAATAGAAATTTATTTTAGAAGAGCAGAGTTCATTACCACATCATTGAACAGCATTCCACCATTATGGAACTACCTCAATGAATTATAACATGTAAGATCGAGCTTTCTGATTTAGAATCAAATTCAGAAAAGCTTCAATATCCAGTTGATCCAGACTTGAAGTACAAGGAAACATAACAGTTAAGGAGAAAGTCAGGAGGAGAGAAAGAGAGAGATACATCAAATATGCAACTGGCACCCATTCAATCAAATTACACTGGGCTAAAGTAGATAAAAAGTCTCTCCAACTCCATGCATAACTTCTAAAAGCATACCCCCAATATACATAATTCTCATAGGAAGAGTAGTTCATAAGAACTTCTAATTCTAACATGCCAAAAGTGATGCCCAGATTCTCTCAGTACATACACACACACATATACTATTTCCCACATATATATACATATACATGATTTATAATAAATGAAAGATAAGTGAAGAAATAGATCACCTGAACACCATCATTCCTCTGTTTTCTCCGCTTCAAAGAAGCTTGAATTTGCAATTGAAACTCACGGACAGTATTGAGTATTTCTGCAAAAAATTTTCTTTTTCTAGTCTCTATATGATTTTTTTCCTCCTCTTCTAATCTTGATAGTCTCTGCATATGAGAATCTATATGAGATAAGCAGTATGAAAAATTTTCAATATACGTCCAGAGACTGCAAAGTCAAGCATAGACCAGGGGGAAAAATCTGGAACATTACACCACAAGTCCCGTCTATTTAACTCGTACATATATATGGCAGTGCATCTACAGCAGCAGAAATTCCAGACTAATTTATATTTCCTTATCCGTCCATATGCATGCATGTGTGAATGTGTGTGCATGTGTCAGTCTGTCTGCCTGTCTTTTCATCATGCCATGTTGTTCTTGTTCCTTTGTTTGGAGGAAGAATTGATGTATATCTTACAAAGTGTATATAAAGTATTTAATAGAAGAAAAACTGCTGCATGCTTTCTATGCCTGTCCCAGGTGAAAATGTTTATGATCTTAAATTTACAAGCAGATAAGAATGGAATTTTATAGTCAAAAGTCAAATCATGAGAGAAAACCATTGTTGGAGCCTAAGACCAACTAAAGGACTTGATCAATAAGTGAATAGAGTCATTGAATCAATGCAGCCTCAACATCTACAGATGTAAATTATAGTCCATGACATCCATGATATGGAAAGCAAGTTCAAACCAAAAGAGAGGAAAAAGTACAGGGGGGCTGGTAATCGATGAATAAGATAGAAAATCACCTCAGCATCCCTTTTCTTCCTTATTTGATCATCAGCATCCATGGCAAAGGGATCTCCAACGCCATACAGCGGACGGTGCAATCTCATCATGCCCCAATCAAACAATTGCCTGTCGGGGTATGCACATTTAACATTCAACCAGTATTCAGAACTCACATCAGACCGAACCTTCGATTGCAACTCTGCTAGCTGCCACAAAAGAAGTCCTTGCCAACAAGGACACAACTTTTCTCATTTATCGGTTGCAGTTGATATAAGCAAACATAGAAATTCAACTAATTTCCTCAATAGAAATTATTCTTCAACTGTGCCGTTCATTATAATAATGAGTGGGCTACAAAGATGTGGCATCTGTAGAATGTGTGCCTTATTATACTGGTCAAAATTAGTCATAGTTCAGGGGCAACCAGAGAAAAACATAAAAAAAGTTTAAGTCTTATGTCTCATATCTCCTAAAAAGGAAGCAATTTTGTCTAGCTTACATAAGTATTTCATCTCCCATAAGGGAAGGAAATAAAGTGCCATATTACAAACAAATCAGCAATCAATTTGTGAAAGTTAGACATGACTTACATTATTCATTATCTGAATCTAAAGAGATGCATTTCTATTTATTTTTTCAATGAACAAAAATAAATATAAGTAGTTAAAAAATAGTCTAAATCTATATTAATAATGCATATAATTCTTAATATATTCTAATATAAATTATACATACTATTATATTATGTATACACAAAACAGGTTTAATTAATCTGTAAATCCCTATAATTTGACCTAATTTTCAATTAGGTTTTTATAGTTTAAAATTTTCAATCAGATCCCTACATTAAATAAATTTTTGCAATCAAGTCCCGAAAGCATTCCATCATTACAAAATTTTTGGTTAAATTAAATAAATTTTTACATTTGAGCTTACAAAATTAGGTTAGGACCTATTAAACTATATAAAATTTTAAAATTTTTTGTAATATTAGGTTGCTCCAAGAACCTGATTACAAAATTTATCTAATGCAGGGGCCTAATTAAAAACTTTTAAATTATAGGGATCTAATTAAAAATTTGGTCAAACTATAAGGACCTACAAATTAATAAAACCCCAAAAAAAAAAAAATCACGATGGTACACCCAAAAATACATAATATTATATTCTAATATCAGAGTATAATACTACAATTAATAAAATATATTATACTAAAATATGTAATATAATGATATATAATAAAATAATTAATATAAGATTAATATTAATCTTTATGTTTCATGCTAATTTTAAATTTCTTTTAATTTTTAATGTCTATCATATTAACATGTCCTAGCCTCTTTGAAACAAGGGGCACCTCTAGTTCTCCAAAAGGCTAAAATATCTTCTACCTTATATGATTACCAAACAAATAAAAGGTTATTCTATGTGACCATCCTCACATCTCATACCACGGGTGGGATGATGGCTAGTTTTGGTCAATACACTAAGCATTAAAATTAGACATGACTCATTATACACTAAGCATTGAAGAAAGATTCAAGAATCAATTTTACCTTTAGACCATAAAGTTCAAGCAGGCACTTTATCTGCAGGTCCTCTCCCCTAGTTGAAGGCAATCCTGATTCAAAACAATAATACAGTTTTTCAGTAGAATAGTCAAGACTCTTACTTAAAGATCAGTAGACCACTCCCTCTTAATGGATATAGAAATATGGAAAGACAGCATGTTCAGAACTATCTTAAAGTCACTTGGTCTGTCAACACTTTAATGAAGTTTCTAGGCTGATTCAAAATGATACTTCATCCTATACTCTTTTAATAAGATAACTAAATTATAATGGGAAATATAAAGTCTTGCCATGATCTGCCTGATGCAGCTGCCTAGGCGCTGAGGTGAGGAGGGTTGTTTGACAAGTGGTGAGGCAGCCGCTTCTCCTTTTATGTGGTTGATGTGGTAACGCAGCTGATGCAATTACATCATGAAAATTTGGCAATTTGACTCAATTATCCTCTCTTAAAACACTCAATAGCCAATGGGTATCTAAATTAAAGGTATCTCAACCAAATAGGAAGGGTGAGCAGCTTATGGTTTAGCAATAAAAATTCACAAAGACAATTAAAATCTTACTGTTAACTGGTAATGCAATCAACTGTGAGAAGAATTGGAGCAGTTTTGAGCAAGTTATTATACAGTCTACACATATTGATTTGACTTGTTTATAACTTAATGGCAGATTCACAGAGAAAAGAGAGAAAGACTTGAGCATCAGAAATCACAAGATCTGGTTTTTGTCATATGCTATCACGCAATTAAAGCTCTTTATGATTGTCGTAATGTTAATGATTCATCCTCTCTTCATTTGATGGATGGTTGTAATAAGAGTCACATGGAAAGATGGATGGTGCTGAAAAGGAGTTCGATATCGTGATGATAACTCGACGGACTGAATTCTCTAAAGTGAGATTCTTCATAAAGTAAAAAAGTGAGGGATTATCCACCCTTAAATCATTTTGTGGGACCCACACAAGATGTAATTTATTGATCTAAGGTGAATAACCCCTCACTTTCTCATTTTACAAGAAATTTCACTTTAGATGATCCTAATCCTAACTTGACATGGGGGATGATAGTGCAGCAGCTGGACCTTCAACAGCCTAGAACATATACTAGGCAAGCAAAAAGACTCAATAGCTTTAATCTCAAGAGCAAAAGAAGTTGAACAGGAAGAGTCCAACTAAGAGGCAGCTGAGGATGACGGAATTGATTGCTAGAACTCTAGTATTGGAAATGAGAGAAGTGATTATGATAATGAGCTATAGATTGCGATGACGATGACTTGCTCTTAGGATTCAGGACTAGGAGATTTGCTGTCCTATTTAGCCGTGTGCCATTTATGACTTGACTTAAACTTTGGTGGGTGTGCATTAATATTGTTATGTTTCTATTATCGTCTATTCACATTACTATCACTTTTAATCCATTGTCAATTTGTCATTACTTAATGTGAATTTAAATCTTACCTTTAAGATGATTTGTTGCTATATGAATAACTTAGTTGTTTTTTAAGAAACATCCACATCACTTCAAGGACACAGCCACATTGCCTTGCCACATCAAAGTGATGTGGTGGGGGCTTGCTGCCTTAGCCTGCTTTTTGCCTCCTGACAATACTAATATAAACAAGCAAACGTCTTTTACAACATAATCCTTTTGGAAAATATGCAGGTCATAATTCTAGCTAGTTTAGTAAATGGGCTTGCACAAACTATACCTCTAAAGATCAGTAGTAGTAGCAACATTATGCAAACATATCAATCAATTATAGGGAAAATGAAGGGAGCATATACAAATTAAACCCAAATTCTGTACCATGTTTACAGGGTCAAACAAGGGTAAATATAAGTACCAAAGGAGGTATTTCCTTTTTACTAAAATTGTTAACCTTCAAGTTCATTTAATCGATGCTGAATCCGATTTTGATAACGGTTTTCCCTTGCTTTCTCCAGGTTGGAACCTGACACACAATTTGGGCGTTGCTTAAGTAGTGCATCTTCAAGATCTGTAATTAAATCTTCTCTAGAATCCCCTATATCATCCTGCATGATGATTAATGAATAATAGAAACATCATTGTATAATTTTGATCAAAAATTTGAAAGTATATGCAACAATTGTTCTGGCATACAAGTTACTGGTAAGAATAATCTAGGAATCAAACAACCATAACAGTGTTGTGTAAGATAAACAATAACACTAGTTGTAGTCGAATATGGGAATGAGAAACATGTAAGTAACACTACCGGTTCTTTGGAGAAAAGCCACAGTAATGAACTAATGCATGTCATAATTTAAAATAAATTTTGACTGAGCTAGTTCAAATTGAAATGTGCGCACACAACTCTTGGAACCATGGAAACTTTTGTGTTTACTCTACTATGATGAGATAGCAACCTTCCATCATGCTTCATGAAAACTTTGAATGTTTATAGAACTTATCGAATTTTAGCACAACATAGCCTTGAATACAGGTAAAAGTTATCAATTATCACATCACAGATTTGTTAGGATAGGAATATTGGAAATGAAAACTTCTTACATCGGAATGAGACCTCACTGTTGCAGAATAGAATTAAATCCGCAATTTAAGGATGAATCACAAGTTCATGATAACTCAAAAATCCTAAACCTACTGCGGAAACCAAAAGGAAAAAAAATCAACGCATAGGAAAGTGGGAACACAGCAAGTCAAAAATTGATGAGAAGTGTAGCTGGCCAGTACATCATACATAGACAATAAATAGGCCCCAAGAAGGCACATCACCATGGAACAACAAAACAAACCGTCAACTCTAACATACATCACCAAAACTCCATAAAATTACAATTACAATTACAATATCAATATTAATTCCATTCACTCAAATAAAACGAAAATTAAACACCCCAACTAACACAATCAAGAGATTAAGCAAACTAACAAGAAAAGGGGGCAGAACATTCCAGAAATTTCCACGTAAGCAGCAGATAATACGCCCCAAAACCCCAAAAAAGTCATGAAATTTTCCCAACCCACATAAAAATCAAGATAAAGAACGAAACTTGGAGAACACCCATTAAACCCCATTACCCCAAAACACCGAGAAACACAAAATCAAGTAGAAACAACGAAGGGAAAGACGTACATGGAGCTACTTCTGCGGAGAAGTCATGAAATTTTCCCAATTCAAAGAAAAATACAGATAAAAAACGAAACTTGAAGAACACCCATCAAACCCCATTACCCCAATACGCTGAGAAACACAAAATCAAGGAGAGAGAACGAAAGGAAAGACGTACATGGAGCTGGTTCTGCGTAGAGGGGTGAGAGTTATAGATGGAAGAAACGGAGCTAAGGATGTGAGGAGGGAGAGGGAGGTCGCGAGAGAGAAAGTTGAGGGCACAGATGAGGGTTTTGGCGTGGTCGATGGGTGGCGGTGGTGGCTGCTCCTCCTTCAGGGGAGCCATAACCATGGCGGGAGCAACGGTCCCCTTTTTGTGTCTTAACCAATATTTAAAATTGCGGGTTAATCTGTGTGTGTGCGAAGCTTCTATGCTGTATGTCCTTGAGTGAGTCAGAGAGAGAACAACGACACACTTGCCCGCGCGCTATGATGTGTTCCGTTTCGATAGTTTTGTGTTGGCGAGACCAAACCTTCTCTTCGGCGCATTCGTTCTTCGTTTCATTAGGGATGAATTTTTATACACCTACTACGGAAGGGGCCCCTTTTATTTCTTTTACGCCAAACGCGCCTCTAAGTTTTGCAGAAAGACCTTTGTGCCCCCCTTCACTTTTAATAACACATGTATAAATGTGTGTTTGGATTAGCGTTTACAAACAGAGGTTTATTTCAACTTGATTCTACAAAATTAATTTTAATTAAAAATGAGTTAGTGTCAAATAATTTATAATTGAAAACTTTTAATATAATTTACTAAAACAGACGTGAGTTTTATATTACACTTTCAATATTACCTTTTTATTTTATTTTTTATTTTTAGTTTTTTAAAAAGACTATATTAATATTATCATAAAAATTATATAAATATTATTTTAATATATTTGATGAATATGATTATGAATATTATAAATAAAATTATACTAACAATATTATTATAAATAAATTGATGAAGGAAATTTATTGTACAATTAAAGTTTATTTAAGTGTAATAAAATAAAATTATTTTTAAATATATAATTTCAATAACTTATAAATTATTAAATCTTGTTTATTAAATAATGAGTTTAATTTGTATCCATCGACAGTATGATAGAGCTTTACGCTGTTAACTAATAAAAATATAAAAAAATGTCAAATCATATTAGATAACCACCCACTATAATTAAGGACTTATAATAATTTGGTACTTCTTTATATTCCTATTGATAAATTTTATATTATCAGTACATATAAACTAATCTCTTAAATAATATCTAAATAATATTATAATATTAAGTTAAAGGATATTTTTGTCAATACACACCCCTAACAGATTTTCACTCAACGAAAAAGTAACAAAAAGTTGCTTCCATGTTCAAGCATTTAAAATTGAGTTTGAGTCTATAATCAATTTTGTTAGAAAATATTCAAATATGTAGGCACAACTTTCAATACCTCAAAAATAGGTTGGATGGCTTTGAACACCAATTTAAACACACTCTAATTCTTCTTTACAAACCTCTCCGTCATAATAAGAAAGGAAATAAAAAGAATCTCTTGAGGTATATGTTGTTAGATTTAATTTTGATGTGCTCATCAAAAAAGATTTAATTTTGATGTATTATTAATATTAAATATTTTATATGTTCCTAGGCATGAGATATATGTAATTGCATCCTAATTTAATAGATTTAAGGCCTAATATGTTTATGGTTATTGTAATGAGGTGGCTAATAAGTTAGCCCATGTAGCTAAGAAGTAGGAAACAAAGGTGTGGATTAATATTGCTCTGCTGTATTCTTGACCATTTGGCCCATGGTATTGCCTTTGAATAAATTAGAAATTTTCACTAAAATTAAATAAATATTTATTATTTATATTAGTGGATTGATACTTTGATGGAAATAGGTCCTCTCATATTAAAAATTCATATGATATTATTATTTGTTAATTTTTATCATTAATTAAATTATTTTGTGGATCCCAGACTTGATTTCACCTTTCCAATCAATGATAAAAAATAATATATAATAAGATCATATAAATTTTTTATATGAAAGAATTCATTCTATATTTTGCTAGGCATTTTAGCGCCTGACTATCAATCCATATTTTTTTATTTAGTTTAACTTTTAAAATTTATTGTTATTCATTTTTTAAAAATCAATTTAAAATTGAAATGAGTAAATTTATTTTTATTTCTGTTCATTTATTATACTTTCAACTTTTCTTAACTTCCATCAAGTCAAACAAAAAGGAAAAAAAAAATAAACTTTTCTTAGCTTCCATACATCAAAAAAAACTTCTCTTAACTTCCATAATTTGTAAATATTTTAAGAACAACATAATAAAGGGATAAAATTGGTAACAAATTGTTATTTTTTCATATGTAATATTGTAACTGAAAGAATTAGTTTAATTAATTTAATACGTATGTAATTATGTTTATACTAATTGTTACTTTTTATATTTAAATTAAAAATGCGCATTCGTAACAATTTGAGTAGATATCTAATAGATTCACTTTACAGTTGTATTTATTAGAGTTGGTACTTTAAGCTTTCATAAGTAATGTTATTTATTCTTTGTTCAATAAAAATATCAGGAATTTAACGTCTCCTCGAAGATGCAAGGGACTGGAAATTTTAGGTTTTACATCGTATGTTATAAATCCATATTAACTTTATGCTCACATATTTTAACTTCTTAAAATAACACTATATAATTTACCAACAATAAGATTTTAATTTAATTTAAAGGTTTAATATAATTTAATTTATTGATTTTTTTTTAGTTTCTAAAATTTGAAGTAAGTTATAGAATATTCTCAATTTAGTGGAAATAACGGTTATGAAATGTAAATTATTGATTTAATTTAAAAGTTATTAAAAGAATAAGAGACATTTCTTACTACAATCCATTTCTTAACACTGTCTGTTGCCACGTACTACACGACACAATAGGTTGCTCCACGGAATCAGCAAAGTTAAAAAAGTAGAAATATATAGAAATAGAGATACTATCAAGTTATTAAAAGTGTTTCACACTTATATTAATTAATATGCTTGACCATTTTTAGCGAAGAAGTACTTTTTTTAGTTTTTATTTATTCTTATACATTTGTAAGAATAAAATCTTAGTTTTGACAATACAGAAGCATGAGAGATATAGCATTGTGTGTTCATGATAATCTCTTATTGATTAGTGCTGTTAAAAAATTTACAATGAAATTATAACAAAATTCTTTTAAATTAAGATGCAATTCACTAACAGTGATTGGTTCATCTAATCAATATTTTGCGTATTTATTTTCTGGTATATTGATAGCAATAAAATTTAAACCTAAAGCATCATACAAACTATCAAAATTCCTCAACATTAAACCACTTTTAATAGCTTAACCTTATCAACCTTTTGTTTATACGTCACCATCATTTGGATTCTATTATTAGATTTTCTTATTAGTATATGATGATAAGTATTTGAAAAATTCCAAAATATACATTTCATCAACCTAAACTTCTACACGGGGAAGAAAAGAAAACACTAAGTCATGTTATTATGAGGCTCAAGAGATTGTCCATATAAGTATTTAATGAGAAAATAAATATATTTAATATCTTATGAACATAAAAAACACTCAATACTTTCCTTATTTAGCAATTACGATGATATCTTAGGAAAATTTAGCATTTCTGATTAATAAATATTGTTAAGTTGTTATTATCCACAACCTCGAAATTGTAAAATATATTCTAAGGTAATATTCCCTACATTTATTTTATTCTTTTATTTTTGTTATTATGTTCTTTCCCATACAACAATTGGGCAGTCCAAGTATCAGTATTAGCAAATAAAATTATACAATTTGAATTTTTGAACCCCCAAAAAAATTATATGAGGGGTGTGATTGGTATGAAAATAAAATTGGAGTGAAAAATTTTATGATGTATGAAAATAAAATTGGAGTGAAAAATTTTATGAAAAATTCTATGACATTTTCCACTCCATTTTTTTTTCCACATACCGAACACACCTAAGAGGGAAGAAAATTGTGTAATTTTTTTGTCACTATTGTTACAATAATAAGTCCCTTTTTACTAGGTAGGAATTTAACCTTAAAATAGTTTAATATTTATTTACTATCAACACTTTTTCATTATTATTCAATTGTGTAATAGCACACCACTGAAAAATGTGCGTAAATAATATCACTGTATTCCGTAGCTGCTTACAGCTTCAGCAATTCATTTTTTTATATTTTAAATTCCGAAAAATCTTCCAATTTATTGAATAAAAGAAATAGTTAGAAGATCCCTCATTTTGTGATATTATGTCTGATTCGACTTGCCATGTATGTCATAAAAGGGTAAGATTTTCCCAAGGGAAGACTTGTGACATTTAGGTATTCTCCAAATTCATGGTGAAAATGGTATTTTCATCATAAAATTAGACCGCTAAAACCCCTTTTTTTTTCCAGGTCATCAGCCTGTAGCATTTATGTGCTACATCATGATTCTGAAACTGGGTCCAAGCCCAACATAACTTAAAAGCAAACATATGTAACGGATACCAAAAATAGCCTAATGTTCAGTTAATTGTGTACGCATATGAACAGCACTTATGTTCAAATCAACCATTCTAGTTTAAACTATCTTTACCAGTCTCCAAACTGAAAGAAATCCTAGAGTGATAACACGGTAGGAGATAACATTACAGTACACTTATTACTTTATACATCTTTTCCTTCAGATGCAATAGCAGATATCCAATAGATTGAATAGCAATTCTCAATTACATCTATAGATGGAACAATTTTTGCATGTTTTACAACTAACGTAAACAGAAAGTATTAGAACTATCATAAGAGTCTTGATGGAGAACCCTGCAAGATAATGGCCAAGACGAAGTAGAGAGGGCATTTTTCAATTTTGGTTCTGAACTACTGCCTCTGTCCCAGTTGCAGCCATAATTTGAAGAATCAATGGAAGAACTTAAAAGGAAAAAATATTGATAAGGAAGTAACTGTCATTGTCGAAATCGCTATATGAACTCTAGACTGCCACAATATTTAACTCTGCAATGCTCTGCTAATTGGTTCTTGGAAGTACTGAAGAGAAATAAAAATTGCCTCCTATTCAAGAAGAAAATTATGCATGACTCAAAACTGGACATACAAGAATTTAATGCAAACAGACTGGGGAAAAGTTAGGAAGTACCTCTGTTCGAATTGTTCGGCTCCCCTGATGTGGACATGTATTTAAGTATAAATTAAATACATCCCCTGCATTTTTCCCCTGTGACAGAAAAAGTGTTGTAGTCAAATATTATGGCACATTTATGGAATGTCGGATTGGCAGTAGTCTCAAAGAGAGAAGTACAGTTGCAATCACACAAAAGTAAGTAATTGAACAGTACCTTGAAGTTATCATCTTCTTCAATACTCTCTTCCAACCCAGCCAATCCACCAAAGGCAATCAACAAATGTCTACCAATTTAGTGAAACAAGCAATTAATAAATCATATTCAAATGCTTGCCTTGCATCATCACAAACAATTTTCTAAGCTTCATATTTCAAATTTAGTCAATAAGTACAAGTTACAACTTACAAAGAAAACAAGACCTAAAGAAAGAAATCCTTTCTACTCCAGTCACATGTCTAGTTGTGAAAGTTCATATTATGATAAATTACTAATAAAAAACCATTATTACAGCACACCAAAGAAACAATTCCTAGTCCATATCTGTCCAGTTCCCTGGTTCAAAAAAAATCTTCAGAAAGAACACGGTAATTAATTAATGACTATTATTGTGCCATTGACTTTCAATAATTTATTCTCACTGATCTCTTGGGAGCAACCCATAGTTTCTCATCCATATCCATATGAACACTTATAAATCACTACATAACAAACTAAAAAGAAAAACAAATTAGTAGGAAGATAAGGAAAGCAATGGCTTTCCAAACCATCTCTTAAAATTGATAAGCCCAGTTCACTTAAAGCAGCAACCTAATGAAAGATTAATACCAGCACCTACGAATTTTGTAGCTTATGTTATAGCAGATGAATACCTGAAAGAAGGCATTTCAAGATCAGATGACTTAGTAATCTGACCATGCTCAGAGGTACCTATTATATAATCGTAGCCACCCTGTCACAATAATAAGTCATTAGAAGAAAGAGGTCATGAGTAGTAATAGGGTGAAACAAGGAATATTAGAACATGGAGGGAGGCATACCTTGTATGTGCAATCTTTAAATACTGAGCTCATATTATGTGCATAACGCACTTGATATCCCCAATATGCACCTTCTTCCCTAGGCTTGGATGATGAGACAACCTGGCGTGGTAAATCTAGATGAAGTACAGGCATTGTAAATTAGCTTAAATTAATATAGCAAAGATGATGTTCAAAGTATTTAGCACGTGTTTTCAACAACATGAATGTCTGACACTCTAATTTTCTCTTGCCATAACTGTAATTTCTTTATCAATTTTCTCTTGCCACAAATGTATACTCTTCAAAGAAGTATGGTATTGTTTATCACTAATATCATATGGCACAATTTACAACAAAAAGTTTGTGAAACATCTTAAGCAGAACTAAATGAAAAAAGATAAGCAAAGATAAATATATTACCAGAATCCAAATTGCGGTTGGCACCCATGGCCACTGTAACTCTTCTTCCTGGTTCAAGTAGTTGGTCAACTACAACATGCTGCATATGTTGTGTATTTGATCAGATCATACACAAGTAAACTCAAGCGTACTTAATAGCCATATTAGTCTAAGAGAATCTGGTCAGAATGATTTAAGCTATAAAGTATATTTGACAATCAACAGACATTGCCATTTTCAGATTGAAATAGAAGAAAAGGAAAGGAAAAATGTAAGAGACAGAGGGAACGTTGTCACAGTATTCTTAGACATCCATCAATGTACTTGCTCTTAGATGCAAATGTCCAAAGAACTCCCTAAGAAACATAAATGCAAAGGTGGATAAGATGACCCTAAGGACAACATCATAAGAGAAACAAGGGAAATGCAGGAAAAAGGAAAGAAGAAAAGAAACAAGAGGGAAGTGTTTGTGTGCGTGTATAAATAAACCTTAAGCTGAGGCATAGTAAACTATGACATGTAAACCCATACCTTAACTAAACCAACATCAACTAGTGTAGCAGCTGAGTTTGAATCCCCTTTTATTGTGACACCTATGAAGTTATTGCAATATATCAAAACCTGGCCAAAGTGACCATGGAGCAAAACAACAAAAATGTAACAGCAATGCTAATACTACAAAGGTTTCTACTTCGACATCTTTTTTATGAAAGAACAAGGTTAATAAAAGAGAAATAAAAAGGAGTTCAAACAAAGAGGATAAGATGTCCTCTTAAATCCTATTAAGGCACATGATTAGACACACAGCAGGAACAAACAAGCAAACCAATACAATAAAGATCACCAACTCTTTGTATATCCACCCGGGAAACCATCAACACCAGTAAATTATAGTTCTTTTTAATGGCTTCTCCTAAAAATTGGATACATGGATCACCAAACCTCTACATATCGAATACATGGAAATCAAATTTGTAGTCGAACCACTTAGAGTAAGGTCCATTTTAATGGTTTCTCCTAAAGTTTACTCAGGTTTTCCACTACCCCTTTTGACTAAACTTTCTTGATTTCTTCCATTTGATTCACTTTTCTCACAAGGGCCTCACTTCTCATATAAGCAAACCATCTTAGATGAACTCCTGTCATATTATCCATATTAGGTGTACCACCCCAACTTTCTCCCAGATACATTAATTCCTAATCTTAACCTGAGAAAACTCATCACCCTTCCGTTAAAGAAAATCATCCCCTGCAAGAAATGACATGTGAACCGCGAAGTTCTACTTGAATGAGGCCCTACCTTCCCGATACGGACCCCACTCATGTTTGCGCAAATGGTGCGGAGCATCAAGGGGTGGCAACAGGCCCTGCAAGGTGCAATATACAAATAACTAAAGTTAAGCATGGACTACTAACAGTCATCAAAACAAACTACAGGAAATGCAGTTAATAGCTGTAGGGAAGAAGCATCATAGTGACTTTGGTCCAACCACAAATCTGAGGCTATTATGCATAGGGAACAGAGCCTTCCTCAAGTACTGAGGCGTCTCAAGATACTGCAAGATTCGCATGAGAAAAGCTGCACCACTTTCATCATCTGAATTTTCCATCATGGGGTCTTTAGCTGGGTTACCTTTACTGTCAAACACAACCACCTATGTATATACAAATAACAACTATCTATATCAAAAAAATTTGAAGCCCCAAATTCATTTACTTATAAAAAAAAATATCGACGAAGAAAATAAGTAGCATGTGAAAATGTAGACAGCAGCATTAGCAACCTCGTTGATTCGGAAAATAGTTGCGGCACGAGCGATTTGACCAGCCAACTGAAAAGGAGAATTAAAAAAAAAAAAAATTAGGAAGAATATCAGAACCTCTTGAACAGAGGCAAGTTCCTTTTTTGTTTCCTTTTTTTTTTTTGTTTTGGTTGGGTGTTAAGGGTACCCGAGTAGCGAGCTCAAGAGTTGGAACGTTGTCAATAATGGAAGCAGGAACGGCTATGCTCACTGTGGGTATCTGCTTCGCTTCTTCGTCTTGGTCGTTCTCGTTCTCTGTTTTTTTCTTGTTCTTATTCTTATTCTTTTCCTTCTTCTTGAGCTTCTTCGTATTGTGAGAATCGTCACCGTGTCCACTGTTGGCGTTCAGTTTCGACTCGGTCTCTTCGTGTGTTCTCTTATTCTTCTTCCCCATTCTCTGCAACCCTGCCTTGCCTTCGATTCACTACGGAGTCTGAGGGTTTTACGAACTCCTATTTGCTTCTGTTGACCTTTTAAAAATTAATTTATATATAAAGCACCTCCCTCTTTTTATTTTCCTTGAGTTCGTTTGGATAAATTTTTAAAAAAGAATTTAATTTTTTAAGTAAAATTTTAATTTTTTAAAAAATTATTTTATATTTAGATAAATAAATAATAAATACTTTTAAATATTAAAAATATTTATAAATATATTTAAATATAAAAAAATAAAAATATTTTTTTATGATCAAATTATAAAAAAATATTTAAAAAAATAAAAAAGAAGTAAAATTTAATAAAAAATAAAAAAAAGATATATATTATAATTTTAATTAAAAACAAAGAATATTTTTAAAAAATAATTTTATTAAAAATTGCTCTTATTTTTATTTTTTTAAAAAGTGGGGTATTTTAGCTTTAAAAAAATAATAAATTAATTTTTTTAATTAAAATATTTTTTAAAAAAATTATATTCAAATACTTATAAAAATTTATAAAAATACTTTTTAAAAAAACAAGTACTTTTTTTTAAAAAAAAAAAGAAACCAATCCAAACGAGCTCTTTATCTTCTAGTGTTTTTTCTTAAACATACCATCTAAGGTGCCGTTAACTCTGAAATTGTTTAAACTTTAATATGGCAAGTATTACTGTTTTTCTTAAATTTTGGTGTTAAATAGTATCTTTCAAGCATATTTTGATCAAACATTGGAATGAGCTGATGATATTCAACCAGAAATAATAACGTGTTTAGATCAAATATATCTAAACACTAAGCCGCGTTAGATGCATGAACGTGAATGCTTCTTTTTACTAAACTTATTTGAAAAATCATACATCGTCTGCGAAATTGGGAATTTCCCGATGGCATTGCAAAACAAAAACCCAAAGCCCTAGTATCCAATTTTTGCTATACCTATTCGTTTTACATTCATTTGTCAAACACCAAATTAATAAGGAAATCACTATTTTATTTTGCAAGTTTTATTAAGTTTGAATATATTGTGTTTTGACTCTCATTTCCCCTTCTCCCATCTTTGAGAAAAAAAAAAACTATTTTCCTTCAAAATATATTTTCAAAAAACACTATTCTTCCTTGACCATTGACATTCACTCGAATATGAACCAAATATACACACTAGTTGTTTGATTTGTCACTAAATGAACAAAATATTTTACCCCTTCAAATCTTATATTAAGTATTTTTGTCTACTTAATATACTTTATCGAGTTCTACTAAACACTTGACGTTAAAACATTATGAAAATTATATTTCCGTCATATTTTAACTATGTTTTTATCTGTGCATTTGCATTTCTATGCAATATATCATTCCGTACGACCTAACTTTCGAAAAATTTCATACCTTGTACCATACTTGTACTGATTGAACTTACTCGAATCCATGCAACCTTGGGTAATAGCACCCAATTTTTTGACTTCCAAGTGTTGAGCTTGAGAAGAACTGAGAACAGAACATGTTCCAGGGAACAAAAATTATATACTACTATTACTGTAACACTATTCCTAAATCACACTAGGATTCAACTTTACAAGAGAATCTGGTGAAGTTATCAAAATCTAAGAAAATTACAGAGGTGTTATCCTTTGTTCTTAGTGTTTTAGCCTCACTCAACAAGAAATTTGCGATCTTTTCTGCAGACTTCTCTCTATCTGTGGAGTATCTCTCCCTCATCTGTGCGGTCCAGAAAGCACGGAAAGTAAAAAGTGTTAGAGAAAGTTAGTGGCAAAGTGAACAAAATAGAATAAACTAAACATTCAAGTTTTTTGAACAAAACCTGAAGCACTGGCTGAATTGCCTTCTGCATGCTGATCACATCCCATAACCCATCACTGTATATTTGCAGATGCCAAAGTAACCAAGTTACATTCAACATGGTCAAAAGCAATATGTGAAAGATCAGACAAAAATTCCCAATAATTTCCCAGCCTGAACCATTTGGGAAAAAAATTGCCAGAGTTTGAAATTTGCAAAACAAAGTTAGTTATGTGATGACTTACTATCATTTGGTACTTTCTTACGATTCTATTGATTGATAGTGTAAAGTTGTGTTTGCACTGTCAGTGCATAGAAATTAATCTCTTTCTAGAAAGAACAACATTCAATGATGTCCAGAAGATATGTTTTGCCATAAAAAAATACAAGCATACGTCAAAAGCAAAATCACCTAGCTAGAATGGCGAAAGGCCTGCTTGCTTGATCAATATGCACAACTTGACTTATATAAGGCTCTGAACTGAACCCTGAATCCTGCTGTTTCAGGAATTTGTCCCCGAGCATCCTTGCAAGATTCATACCTGCATACCAGAATAGAAAATTGCCAAGTCAATACTTTAGGTCAGGAAAATGAAAGTGAATATTTTTTTGGAGAGTAGATGAAGTTTTTTAATTCTTCATACCATATAGACGTGTTTCCCCATCTTTCAATGGTTCACCTGTCTCTTCAATTCATAGTCTTTCAGAATAATTTGTTATCTTATGATCTTCTGTCATCTTAATTTGCTTGCCATCAACACTACCAAAAATATATAAATTAATGAGTTTCATATAGGCATTAAGTAGGAACACTACCACATGGACGATATTAGAGTTCAACAGCTATGATTGGAGCCGCTCAGGTAACAAGACATGTATTAGTAGGAATACTGAAATAGTTGTAAATAGGCAGATCTCTCAAACGGGGCAACAACTTATTACTAGACAGTAGACAAAATTATAGAACACTATGCAACTGGAAGAATTTTAAGCTGTCTCCCTCCATTCAAAATTTTTCTCAGCTATCCGCCTTTACAATTCCAGAAACAGCAGTATGCAAAGGTTTTTCCTAATCAAAATTATTATCTATCAATATAATAATTCATGGATCTCAATGAATAGAGAAAAGTTAAAACAAGCCATTACAACCCGGGGACCATAAAGAAAGGAAAAGAAAAAATCTGCCTACTTATGACCAATTTCAAAATTCAAACAAGTGGCATCCCAGTCATGACAGTTGATGAAATACATACCTCAGGACACAGGCGGAGTCTCCAACATTTGCACATTGTGCAAAAAAAATTTCATCACCATCAGCCCACACCAGAAGCACTGTTGCTGTGCATCCCCGCAAAGTGTTTATCATTAAAAATTATAAACCATAAAGGTGAGTAGTAAACAATCCAAAAAGGTAAAAGACAAAGCAAGCAAGATCAGAGGGGAACAAATAATACCTCATAATGGTGATTCATGCATGGTTCTGTCTGAGAAAATGCATTGCGAAGAATATCTGAAGCATCACAGAGTGATAGAACCCTCTCGTGTAAATGAATTTGACAATAAATTGGCAATTGTCTCAGGAAAAAGTCTGAAACAATAGCAAAAATAAACAAATTATTAATAGTAATACTTCAAAGATTAGAACCGTGACAATCATGGATAAGTACCTAAAATATGCAAGGGTATCTTTTGTCAAAATAAAAAAAATGCAAAGATAATTGTTAACGGAAGTTGTTGGAATTGTGAATATTAAGCAACACTATTTGGTGAATTTTTTCCTGTTACAGGTCCGATTCTAGATTTGCAAGTAGGAACACCCTTGGCATGCATAATATATATATGCAAAAGTTTTACAGAAAGAGCAGACAAAAAACAAGGCAGACCCAAGGTAGCAGATCTAAGGTAGAAAACTAAAAATACTAACTTGCCAGCGGATTTGGCAGCCCCATCTCCACCATGCCCATCACAAATGCCAAACAGTCCAAACTGCAAGTTGGGCACATAGGCAGGTTAAATTACATCCCTATGAGAAGAGAAGTGCAAAATTGAATATATATATATATATATATAGAGAGAGAGAGAGAGAGAGAGGGGTTATGATCAAGTTATACTAATGTAACTTTAGGCAATTTTTACATCATTGAATAATCTTTTATTAGTGTAATTTTTTTACAAAACCCACCATTGGATTAGAAATTTATCTATAAGAGACCTTGATTGAAGAAGTGTTATGAATAAGGGCGCGTTCTACGGTACACTTCATTGGTCAAAGAGTGTGGTGCACCTTGCAATCTGGTGGTGAGATTGTGAAGTGCATTGATGCACCAATCACCTATGATGTATAGTAATAATATCTAATTTTAAGAAAATTTAAAAATATAATTAAATATATTTCAAAAAATTATCATACATTTACAGTGTAAAATTATATTGGCAATATAAAATAATTTTATACTGTCAATGTAATCAAAAAATTTTATCATTGTAATTTTACTCTGTCAATGTAATTTTACATTGACAGTGTAAAATTATTTCATATTATCAGTACAATTTTACACTATTAATATATAAAAATTAATTTCTAAAAATTATAAAAATTTTATCAGTATAATTTTACTCTGTCAATATAATTTTACACTATTTATCAGTGTAATATTACACTGATAATGTAAAATTATTTTATATTATCAGTATAATTTTATACTACTAGTATATAAAAATTAATTTCTAAAATATATTTAATCATATTTTTAAATTTTTTAAAATTAGTATATTTTTATAGTGCATCATAAGTGATTATATATCAACACACCTCACAAATCACCACCATCCGATGCACTCAATCACAAGTTCACCTTGGACTGCGAAGCGCGCATAGAAGTCGTTCCCATGAATAAGTCCCATACCTGAGCCAACCCAGGCAGAGGCCATTGACAATAGCAAACATCTTCCATAGGCAGCTTTTTCCCTCCTCGACGCAAAGCCATAGGATCTGATGCCATACCCACTCCAAAGGGAATGTGCTGCTGATTTTGCGTTGTAATATGAACCTGCCATAGATTAAATCACAGCAGATTATATAGCCATGTTTGAAAAAATTACACGCAAAATTTGATAAGAGCAGAAAAATTTAACCACAGTAGCATACTCATTCCAAGTACCAATGTGTGAATGTGAATAATATAGTGCCAAACAATAGCGTTAAAATTTACACTTGCAACATAGACTAAGGTAAAATGTCATAGAGAACAATTGTCTCAGCAGTCATGAATCATATTTACCCATAATAAGAGACCACACAAATTATTTCCTAGTTCCAGTGTAGCAGGACGTATAACTAGATGTCCAAATCAATCTAGCCAAAATACTTTCTAGATAAGAAAATTCTAATCAATCTGTCTCAGCAGAAACAGTCTCATTCTGTTTTATACCAATAAAATTGTCCCTAAACATCTGCATGCATTAAACAGGACAGGCGTAAGAAACTTCTACTCAATCTATCTCAATAGAATCAGTCTTTGTTCTGTTTTATATCATCAAAATTGTCTTTCCACATCTGCATGCATCGAACAGGACGAGCACTGACATTCAAACAAATTTCTTAAAAAAAGAATCTCGAATTGTAAAAGATAGCAGAAAACTCAGTAATTAAATTTCCAACTACAGTTCTACTCAACCTGTAAAACCTGCAGACAGTAACAGCCAATATCATGCATACAGGGATAAGTTTTGCATCAACAATAATCAACATTAAAAGAAGCATAGTCTAAACGAGATTCAGGCATAATACTTACAATTACTTTTGATGTTGTTCCAAGTGTTACGACATCTCCATTACCAAGATCCGCTGGATCACTCCAATCCCTGCTTCCAATGTCTGCATGGTTGATTGGCCGAGAATTCAACAGCGTTCCATTTAGGCTACCCATATCTACCAACTCCCATTTCATTTTCTGAAAATTCAATTTAACAATAATTATTGCACAGCATACGTCTAGAAAAATCCAGATGGAAGTCTCCAAGAACAGAAAAGGGTTTACATACAAGTTCCACTTTATTAGTGCATGCTTTCCTGACACTTCTGAATCTTTTATCAATAAATCACTTGGAGAAACTCTTCCCAAGGTCAGTGGTAAACGAGAGGTATTTGTTGACTGTGCAGAAGGACCATCGATAACCTCCAGCATGAGGCAGCTTCCTGTACTTCTAAAAAAGGATATGATGACATGTTGCGTACATTTAACCAATGCAAATACATAGACCAATAAGCCCTATTAAACCAAAAAGAACAAAGTAATTACTTTGATCAAAGATATCTCTTTGCACAAAGTCTTGCAGTCTATCATTTTCAAACTTCGCTCTACTATGCTTTTGAGTTTCAATTAATTGATCTGGGGGAAGCTTGAGTGTTTGACCAACAGTAAAGTCTTCCGAAGGATCAGAAATTACGTCTAAAACCAAGCTATCACCTGGAAATAATTATAGAGCACTATAATGACTTTGCAATACAGCAGATAAAAGTTCTGATAGGAGTGACAGCTATGCCGAAAATTAGCAATGGTGGTAACAGTACCTTGAGCCACATTAGAATGAAGAGAAACAGCAGGAGTTCTTTGTTTATAAACAAGTCCATGGGTTTGCAGCAAGCAGAAATGAACTTTTTTCAGATAGCAAGCACCCTCAAGATCACAATCTCCAGGCAATTCAGTGCTCTGATTATGTGAAACATTTATGTCCTCTGCAACAAGAGGCCTCTCCAGCTCACCAGCCTGCAAAAGCAGGATTCACTAAGGGTCAAGAATATAAGCTCAAATTACAGATAATGATTAACAACAAAATCAGAAGATACAGAGCACTATTTATAAGTGAACTGAAGTGCACATAACTGAACACAAAATCCTTGGATCACTTATATGCAATGAAGGATCAAACTAGTATTCAGCAATGTTTTTCCCACTCACTACAAGTAGGTGAGAGTAAGGAATTAAAGCAAATGAGAGATACCAGATGCCATAGAGGAAGAATAACATGTCAAATCGTGGCATTTAGATCCTTCAAAGATTAAAGCACACGATTTGAAAAAACTGTAGCAAGTTTAGGACAACATGCGAACTCATTTCACATTTGATCATAAACCAAACCAGTGCTATAAAATAATATAACTAGCTTCTTCCAAATCGCTATCTCCCTAACAGCATTAATCCATTCACAACAGAAACAGACATAACTACATACAACCAAGTACATCAAAATTAAAAATCAATAATCAAATTCATGAAACCCAAATCAGTGGTGGATCAAAATTCAAAACAGTTTGGAATCCATAACGAAACACACAGCAATCACTTGAAAAGACTTGTGATGAGAAGCGAAGAGAGCATTGCAATGCAGCGCAGAAGGAGTAAGGACGAGGGAATTGCGGAAGGGAGAAAAATGAATTGAATGGAATGGAAGGAACCTTGAAGGAGGAGGAAGCAGAGGTGAAAAAGAAGAGCCATGGCTTGCAGGCGAAGAAGAGGAGGATGGCGAGGAGAAGGAGCATAAGGAGAAGAAGAGAGAAAGTGCTTCGCTCTCCCTCTCTGACAGCCTCGCTTTGAAATGATCGAACTCCCGGTCCGACACACTGTTTTTTTTTTTTTTCCCTTTCTTTTTTTCTTTTTTTCTTTTTTTCCGTAGTTATATAAAACTTTGAGTTTGGTTTCTATTCACCGAATACCGACATATAGAAATACTATTATTTTAATATATTTAAATTAAATTCTAAAAATTTTAGTTTTAATACCTTATTATTATAAAAAATTTTATACAATTATCAATTAAAATTTCATTTTTATATATCATAAAAAAATTAATTTAACCATTTATTATTTTAAAAATTTTACAAATAAAAATATATATTTAAATAATAATATAAATCTTTTTTGCACTTATCTCTATCAACGATATGTTTAAAAGACTCGATGCTTTTTATAACTATTCAATAAGTTATATAAAAATATAATATAATTAATTATAATTTAAAATATTTTAAATTTATAATAAATTAAAGTTAAACTTTTATATAAATGCATTATTAATTACACTTAATCATCAATTATCCCTTCCCGTGAAAAAACAAAAAATTCATCAATTACGTCGATTAGAAGGTTTTAGATTTAAGTTATCCAAGTAATCATTCGATAATAGATTATCTATTATTAAGATTTATAACATATTTTAGGAAAAAAGACACTTATAGCATATTTTAACTTTGAAACAAAGTACGCCCGTGTTCGTTATTCAAAAACAATATGATTATAAGATTATGGCTAGTTATAATTATTTTGTAGATATGTTTATTTAAATATATTTATTGATCTTACAATTTAAACTTTTATGCAGACAACCATACAGTTGGGCGCCATCTAAAGTGCTCTATCCGAGTCAAGTAGTATGGTGCACCTTGTAATTTGATGGTGAAGATTATGATATGCATCAATATCCTAATTATCTATAATGTACTATAGTAATATATAATTTTATGAAAATTTAAAAAATAATTAAATATATTTTAAAAATTAATTATTATATATAAATAATATAAAATTATACTAATAATATAAAATAATTTTATATTATCAATCAATAAAATTTTAAAGAAATTTTATTAGTATAATGTTATACTGTTCAAACAAATTCTGTCAATATAATTTTATACTAATAGTGTAGTATTACATTAACAATCTAAAATTATTTTATATTATCAATATAATTTTATATTATCAGATAATTAATTTCTAAAATATATTTAATTATATTTTTAAATTAATATGTTACTATAATATATTATAAATTAATATATTAATACACCTCATAAATAACTCTATGGGTCCGTTTGGTGTAACTTTTGGAAGAAGGTCTTTTAAAAGAAAACCTTTTAGAGGAATTACTTTTAAAAGAATGATTTTTGTTTGGTTTGAATATGTCAAAAATAAGTTTAGGAGAATGAGTTTTGTTTAGATAGGATAAAGTAAAATTACTTTTGGTTGTTGATGTGAGAATAATAGTAAGACTACTTTTCAAAAGGTCTTTTTCTAGAATGAAAAGTAACTTCAATGATACTTCTTCCAAAAGGTCTTCTAGAGGAAAAAGTTAAACTAAACACCTCACTTTACTGTACAAAGTCATTTTCTTTCTCCTAAAAAGCCTTATGACAATCCCAAACTGAATCCAAATAGTCCCATACTCTATAATCACAAGTTGCACTATCAACCTTTTGACTGCGAAGAGCATAAGGAGCATCGATGTGTTGATTAAATTTCTTTGACAAGTGTTGGACCAGTTGGTATAGTCTTGTTTCGAAATTGAATTTGCATGAAAAACTTAAGAATGAGTTTTTGCTTTTTGTCAATTATTTAAAAGAATAATTTTGATGAATTATCAAATAGGAAACTTTTAAATTATCGTTCAATTATTTTTTTTTGATAAAACTTTTAAAGATAATAAATAATTAAATTTAACATTTTTATTGAAATAATAATATATAATTAAATATTTATATAAAAAAATTTATATTGACGATACATTAAAATTAAATTCTTGATATAATTCCATAACGATCATCTCTATATTAAACCAGCTCGGAGAAATCTAAATTAAATTAAGCAGTATGATTGAGAAAGTCTGAGCAGCTAACAAACTGCACGTTACATGCAAGCGTGTGCGTTTTTCAGGCCGGCAATAAGTGGGGATGCCACAGATGGGGGTTGGGGCGTTGTAACATCGCGGAGCTTCATTTCAATTCTGTCCCAAGTCCCCAAGCTCAGTTAGTCAGGCTTTTTTTTTTATGAAAAAAATATTTATTATTATTACTAGGCTAGTTTAATGGGCTCGGGTGTTAGAAAACCCAGAATTCGATTTCGAGATTGAATTGTTGACTAGTCATAAACTTGGCTTCTTCTTCTTTTTTTGGGTCTGAAAACTTGGCTATTTGTGTGTGGTTTTTGGGAGATCTATTTTGGGTTTGGTTGGTGATAAAGGAGAGAAAATAGAAAGTGGAGAAGTTGTGCAAAATGAAAATTGAGTTTATTCATCATTGATATGTTCCTTATATGCAGGGCCAGTGACTTGGAGAAGTCAACAAAGAGTCTAACTAATTAGGAGGGTCTAACTAATTTTTGTTATAACCAATTTACATTAAATTACAACTAATATAATTGATGAAGTTAATCTCCTTAAGTGCTTGGACTAGATCATGGTTGGGCTTGAGTTGTTACCGGCAACAAGCTAAAGAATGCAAGTCATGCATGCCCAGCTCGAAGAGAAGCATGGTAAAAGGACTAGGGGTGTGTACGGGTCGAGTTCAAGGGAAAAAAAATCCAAACCAATCAAACAGACTCGGTTGGGTTGAGTTAGTTTTCAGCATTTTTTACCCCTAACCCGAACACTTTCGGGTTGGATCGGGTCTAGTATTCAGATAGACAGTCAACTTTCTTTCTTTTTTTTCTTTGGTGGGTGAAAAATAGATTAAAACATCCCATTTTGGGACATATTCAAATATGCAAATTATGTTTTTCAAATCTGAATATAATCAAATATATTTTTTAAAAAATTACATACATAATTAATAATTTCATAATTATAATCATAAAATATATTATACATCATACATTATACAATATCAACAATCAATAAATCTATCTATACACTAATATATTAACAGAGTCTGAGGGTGAATATATATATTTGTATTTTTGTATATCAATATATAAGTGAATGAGTCATTATTTATAAAAAAAAAAAAAGTGGGGGTTTCGGGTTGCTCGGTCAAGTAACAGATTTAATTTTTAAACTTGTTACTCGAATTGAATACTAGGCGAGTTAATCAAGTTTTACCTTAATAGACCCAATTACCAACCCAAACTGATTTTTTGCATATGGGTTAGGTTGGGGCAAGTCTTTCAGGTTCACGGATTGACCCATACTCGTGCACACCCCAAAAAGGGACCAGGATGTAGAGATTTAGTGAAAATGTCTACAAGATAGTCATAGGTGGAAATAGAGAGCAGATTCACAAGCCTGGAACCAATCTTCTCACAGATAAGATGGCAATCGAGCTCAATATGTTTGGTGCATTCGTGGAAGGAAGGGTTCTAAACCAATTGTATTCCAGAGTGATTATTAGTATAAGACATTAGTAAGGAGAGGGGACATCCTATAATACCCAATTTAAAATGTTAAAAAATAAAATATTAGTAATATGAAATTTTAAAATTTTACATTAATTTTATAGTGATAGAGGAATTGAATTAAGTTAAGGGGGATAAGTATTAAAGAAGAGTATTTAGAAAAATATAAAAGAAACAACAACAAAAAGGAAAACAAAAGAAGCTTAGACCACCTAAGCCTTAAGTGGTGTGAACCACCTTAGCCCCCTCCCTTTCTCTTTTTTTTTCCTTCTTCTTTGAGAGTCTTTTTTCCCTTCTCAATATGTTTTTTTTTTCTTCCTTCCCTTTCCCCACGGCCTCTATTGTCCCTATCCCTTTCTCTTTGTTCTGTTTTGCTCTCTCCCTTTTAGGGTCTCAAATCTCTCCCCTTCAACCTCACCTTCCTCACCACCGTGACACATCCTTCCTCCACCAACCCCCAATTGCGTCTCTATCTCTCTACTCTTTCTCTCCTTCCTTCATGTCTTTCCTCTCTGCTCTGCAATGCCCTCCAGGCCATTCATCATTGCACAGCCCTCTCCCTTTATTGGCATTCAATCATGTCTCCTCTTTGCTTGTGTCTATCCCCTGCATGCATCTCTTTCTATCATGCTCCCTCTCTTCGCCAGGAAGCCCCCCGCTATGCACCTTCTCTTGATGGCCAAGGGGGTCATTTTGCCTCTCCCAAATCAGGACCTTAGCACCATTGGTAAGTGTTATGATTCTTGTCTTTCTGTTTTCCTTAGTTTGGTTTTACCTATCAACAATCATAACATCTTTAACAATCTTGTTAAATTGCTATAACTATGATAAGGCACTAAATTATTCATAATAAAGTCAACAAGGCAAAAATATGGATGGATGGGGTAAGAAGAGTGGAAACTAATTAAGTGAATTTCTCTTCACTTTGATGAAATTGGGTATTTGAATGGATGATATTGATTATATTTATTTGTGCATCTTTTGGGGTTTACGATAATGGTCCTTTGATTTGGATGATGTGTTTTAAACGTAATATTTTCAAACTTGCATCATAATTTTGGTAAGAGATTGATAGGATTTGACTTAATTGTACAATAGGAAAATGAAGGAGTTCAGTCTCTATGTGCCTTGTTTGTTATAATGCACTTTGAATAGCTTTACGCTATTTGCTGGCCATGCTTGTGTTCTTTGTAAATATGAGGAAGCTATAGCTTATTTCAATCTTTAGAAGTTTTATTGATTATATCAATGTGTTCATTAGGGATTAAAAAAGAAAAAGAGGATTAAGTTTTGGATTTTAGCGTATACTTTTTCTGTTTAAAATGAGAATAATTGGTCATATATGGTTTCAAATCCCCAAGGAGGTCAACCTTCAAAGGCAACGACCCTAGGATGTTCTCTACTATCTGTCAGCGAATAATGCCTCTATAGCATATGTTATTTTTTTATGGCAATTAGTATTGGTTTGATTATATATATATAGTTTTGAAAGCTTTTTGTAAAAGACTACGTATTTTATGAATGTTAGGATAAGCTCTTAAACAGTAGTTTAAATTACTAAACTGACTTGTTAAGTAAATTATATTTTGGATTTCAAACTTTGATGAATACTTTATTCTTTGAAATTTTGATTTGATATTTGTTACTTTCATTTTTATTAGTATCTATTACTTCAGTTTTTATATAGCTTACGAGAAGATTCTCAGTTAATTGATAGCTAGCGTTTGCTTAGCCTTGGTGCACCTTGGTTCGAACCCTATTTAGCAGAGATGTTGCTATCTCAAAGTGTTTGGTCAACACTTCTAGATCTGTTATACTTACACTGGGGACGACAATACGTAGCGCCCAGATGTAATTTCATTATAGTTTGATTTTGATCTGTTATGCTCATGCTGGGGATAGCGATACGTAATGTCTAGATTTGACTTCATTATGATTTAATTTTGGATTGGAAACTTCCTCACTTTGGTAATCATATTTGAGAAATATGTTTTCTAGTTTATGAAATAATGTTAATTCTTTATAACTATATATATATATATATATAGTTTAAAATGATGAAGTTTTATTTATGTTTAATTCATGATATTAATTCTTTATTTAGTGTAGTTGCTTTACTTCTAAAGTTTGTACTCATATGCTATAGTTTCATTGCCCTTCAGTAAGTCAGTTGAACTTACTTCCCCTTTCTTTTCCTATTTTAGACTCTAATGCAGCACCTAACTTAGTTCCTTCAATTTTCTAGAGTGCTTCGCCATTTATAGGCAGGATTTTGTGACTTGATGATTTTTTTTTTGTTATAAGACATTTATACATAGGCCTTACAATTTTTGGAAATTGCTTCTTAGTGAATAAGGTGTAAATAAAAAGTATAATTCGGGAACATATAAATGGGTGTTATATGTATAAATTTGAATTTGTGAAGGGTGCTCTGAGAGTCTCAAACTTGTATTTGTTGATTAATTATCTGGAATAGCTAGAGAAGTTATAAAAATGGGAAAAACTCTGTCAACTTTTCTAAAAAATTAATAATATAGACTTACTAAAGGTTTGTTACCTTTAAGCACTGGTCATGGATCCGAGGTGGGTCATGACACAACCCAAGTCTCAAAGGAGAAAAGCTAGTCACTGCAACTCACATGCAATTATGGCTAAAGCTCTATACTCTGCTTCATTGGATGATCATGATATGGTTTTTTGTTTCTTGGATTTCCAAGAAATGAGACATTCACTTAGGTAAATACAAAAGCTAATGACACTTTGGCGAGTCTTAGGAAAAGTACCCCAATCATTGCCACTAAATGCCCGAAGCTATATATTAGAGGAGCTAAGAAAGAAAAGGCCATGGCCAAGTGCAGCTTCGATTTACTGCAGAAGCCGGATGCAGCTTTGTGATGCACATCAATAGGGCAAGACAAAAATTGACTTAGTTGCTTAACAGCAAAAGATATGTTTGGGCGAGTGGTAGTGAGATATTGCAATCTGCCAATGAGCTGATGATAAGACTTGACATTAGCTAGTGGAGCACTTAAGGACTTGGAAATTCTAAATGAGGGATCTATAGGTATCAAAGAAGGTTTGAAGGATAACAACCCAGAATCCGAAAGAAACTCAAGAGCATATTTTCATTGGTCAAGGATGATGCCTTTGGAGGAGCGAGCAACCTCCAAACCAAGGAAAAACTTGAGGTCTCTAATGTCCTTGATATGGAACTTTGAATAGAGGTGCTATTTGATAGCAATAACTTCAAATACATTATTGCCAGTTAAGACAACATCATTAACATAAACCAATAGTTCCATATATGAAGTGGCAGATTGCCTGGTGAAGAGGTTGTGGTCTAGGGGACGTTGAGAGTATCCTTGGGACTTCAAGGTAGTAGAAAATCTGAAAAACCATTATCTACTAGCCTGCTTCAGACCATAGAGAGATTTTTGTAGAGGACACACTTGGTTAGGAGAGGATGCATGGTGACCCTTAAGTAGGGTCATGTAGACTTCTTTTTGCAAGCTACCATGAAGGAAAGTGTTGTCAACATCTAACCAATGTAAGAACCAATCTTTGGCAGTAGCCAAAGCCAAGACAGTCCGAAGGGTTGTCATCTTGGTAATGGGAGTAAAGGTTTGCATATAGTCCACACCTTTCACTTAAGTGAAACCTTTTGCCACTAGATGCTCCTTGTAGCAGTCAATGGACCCATTAGATTTATACTTGATGCAGTAGACCCATTTACAGCCTATGGGTTTCTTTCCTAAAGGCAAATCAACAAGTTTCTAGGTTTGGGTACGTTCCAAAGCATCTATCTTAGCCTGCATTGCCTTTTGCCAACACTCAAACTTCACAGCTTGTGATTAGGATCGAGGCTCAACACTAGTGGAAATATTAAGCAAAAAATATTGGTGTTTAGAAGAAAATGAATTGTATGACAAGACATCAAACAAGGGATACCTTGAAGTCATACCATGTTTGGGCGATGATTAGACAACAGTGCTAGAGACAAGATTTAGATGGTAATCTTGCAAATAGGAAGGAGTTTGATATGGTTTGGTGGAGTGTCTTTCGGATAAGGCTTAAAAGGCAAGTTGTAGCGATGGAAGCAAGTTAATGGCTGTATTTGTGGGTTGCGGTTGCTGTGTTGGTGAATAATCTAGTGGTTCAGGGTGAGAAAGAGCTAGAAAAGGGTCAAGGGATGTGTAACTAGTGTCCAGGTTGTGGATGGCTTCCTGAAATGGAAAAACATGTTCATAAAAAATAGCACGTCTAGAAATGAATGTTTCACAAGATTTCAACTCAAATAAAACAAAGCCTTTTGTACTTGTGTGATGTCCAAGGTAAATACATTTCCTGGCATGGGGGTCTAATTTTGTGAGGTGGTGTGTAAGAATGGAGGCAAAGCAAAGAAAGCCAAGAACCCGAAGCATGGAAAAATCAGGGGGTGTGTTGTAAGTAGTTCATGAGGAGTTTTATTGTTCAAAAATGTTGAAAGGATTCTGCTTATAAAAAATGCAAGTTGAATGACCCCATAGGACCAGAAGCATTTGGGAAGATTTGCTTGGCATAATAGTGCACGAGTAATATTTAGAAGGTGCTAATGCTTGCATTCAACCACAACATTTTGCAGAGACGTTTTGACACAAGATGTTTGATGAATAATACTCTTAGATGCATAAAAAGATTTCATGGAAAACTTAGTGCTATTATCACTGTGTATAATTTTAATTGTAGAACCAAATTGATTGTGAACTAAAGAGAAAATTTTTTGAATGAAAGCAAAGGCTTTAGATTTCATTTTCATTAAAAAAAATCCATGTGTGACGTGAGAAATCATCAATAATGGCAAGAAAGTAACGATAACCATGTAAAGAAATAACTAAAGCAAGGCCCCATATATCAACCGGAATCAAATCAAAAATTTTATTGTTGTGTGTAATGCTTACAGGAAATGGCAAATATTTCTACCATGCAAAATGACAAACATCACTGGGTGGAGTACAGTAGTAGGTACAAAAGAAAATTAATTATGTAAAACGTTCATTCTATCAACAGGTATGTGACAAAGTCTATTGTACCAACATGTAAAGTCAGAGGCAATGTTATTATAAACTAATATATCTAAACCAACAAGAAATGCTATGGAAAGCCAAGAACCAAGGGGAAGCTGCAAAATGTACAATCCTTCATCGACTCTAGCAACGCCAATTATTCTCGACTAGGCTGAATATTGAATTTGACAAAGATTGTGTAAGAAAAGCAATTTACAAGCAAGTGATGAGGAAAGTTTAGTAATAGATATAAGGTTGCAGTGAAAAGAAGGTGAGTAAAGAACACTAGCTAGGATGAGAACAAGGGAGAGATGTGTGGAACCTACGTAATTGGAAACTAGTTTGTTACCATTAGGTAAATAAATTGTGACAGATCTAGAAAGAGTAAAGGAAGTAAAAAATGAAAGGGAAGTACAAATGTGATCTGTAGCACCAATGTCTAGAATCCAAAGGGAAGAGGAATTAATACCATTGTTTAAGGGAACAGGATCAATGTGAGGAACGCCAGCAATGTTGACATGAATGGGATTAGAGCTTGAATCCTTAACAAATGTTGGAGAGCTTGAGGAAGGCAAAAGAGTAAGGAGGCTTCGATATTGCTCAGTAATGAAACCAAATCTGGTGGTTAAAGTAGCCTGGGATTGCAGCTCGTCAACCATGGATGGATCTTGAACATCAATAGCATTCATATTTGCACCACAATGTTGATCTTTAGTCTTGTAGCTAGGAGGATAACCAAGCTTCTTGTAACACACATCAATGGTGTGCTCTTACTTTCCACAGAATAAGCACAACTTCTCTAGACGTTGGTTAGCACCAGATTCAAGAGGTTTACTAGAATCTTGGGTGATAGAAACATTAAGAGCCTTGGGATTATTAGAATATCCAACATAGAATTGTCATTCTTACTACACAATCATGTCGAATGTGCAGTTGAAGAAAGGTAATGGAGTCATCGGCACAACTAAGAACGAGCAGTAGAGAATTGCTTGTTTAGACTTTTTAGGAAATGAGTAACACGCAAAATGTTTCTCTATTCCTTGACCTTTCCCAACACATCACAAGTGTAATTCACACCACATGTACACTTAGGAATAGGGATAAGAACTTCCAATTCATCAAGCATGGCTTTCATACTAGTAAAATATGTAGTAATTGATTGATTACCTTGCCAGAAATTGAACATCTCTTCATGGATATCGGAGATGTGAAACACATCGATTTGTGAAAATTTCTCAGCAAGTTCGGAACAGAGAGTGCATGCATTGTCGATCCAAAGAACTGATTGAGCAATGGTCAAATTAAGAGATCGGATGATCCATGCCAGAATGAGAGTGTTGCAGCAACTCCAATATAGATAGGTTGCGTCTTGCTTGTTAGGTTCTTGGATCGAACCATCAATGAAGCCAATCTTGCTCTTGATCAGGAGACTCATCTTGAAGTTGCACTACTAAATGTGAAAATTCGATCTAGAGAGAGACGTGGAAAAAAGAACCAACGAAGGATTTTCGTTCGGGTGCACCTAGGAAGGACCATCGATGTGTTGCACCTCTTTGAGAATGAATTGGCGAGGCTGAACGTTGTTCGCCATGGCAAAGGAAGAGGAGAAGCTTGAGAAAGCGCAACAATGGCTAGAAAGAGAAAGAGAAAAAGAGAGAGAATGGGGTTCCCAAAGAGTTTCAATTGATACCACAATAAAGGAGAGAAAATAGAAAATGGAGAAGTTGTGCAAAATAAAAGTGTTTATTCATCATTGATGTGTTCCTTATATACAAGGTCATTGACTTGGAGAAGTCAACAAATAGTCTAACTAATTACAAGGGTCTAACTAATTTCTGTTATAATTAATTTATATTAGATTACAACTAATCTAACTGATTAAATGTGTGTTTGGGAACCCTATCAAACAACTTCTTTTCTTAAAAAAGCTATTTTTAAAAAATAATCTTGTTTGAGTAATTTTTGTAGAATAGATTATAATCAAAAGCTGATAATTTTAAGCTAAAAAATAGCTTATAAGCATAAGCAAATTTTTGGAATTTATAATTATAAGCAAAAGCTGATTATTTCAGGTGCATGTTTGGGTACCTTGCAAAATAGTTTTTTTTTTTTGAAAAAATTCTGTTTTAGAAAATTAATCATGTTTGGTTCAAAAAGTGAAAATAGATTATAATCTAAAATTGATAATTTTAAGCTGAAAAATAGCTTATAAGCATAAGCAATTTTTTGGAGCTTATAATTATAAGCAGAAACTGATTATTTCAAAATTGCTATATTTTTACTAAATTGACCCTAAATAAAAAATATTATATAATATAAATAATTATTTCATACATTTTTTAGTAATTTTACCATATAAAAATAACTTTTTTCATATAACTCAAATAAAAAAGATTATCTTAAAACTACTTTTCGGTTAAAACATTCAAACATAAATTGATTTTCATATTAACGATTATATAAAAAAATGATTATATAAGTAAGTAATTGTTGAAATAATTTTAATTTCACAGCTTTCTCAAACACACACTAGAATTATTATATTTTTATCAAATTAACCGTAAGTATTACATATTATATAATATAAACAATCATTTCATAGCTTTTTTAGTAATTTTACTATACAAAAGTAACTTTTTTCATGCAAGTCAAACAAAATAGATTATCTTAAAATCACTTTTCAGCTAAAGTATCCAAACATAAATTAATTCTTATATAAACGATTATATAAAAAAATGATTATACAAACAAGTGATTATTAAAATAATTTTTATCTTTTAACTTTCCCAAACATATACTAAATTAATATCTCTGAGTGCTTGGACTGGATGGTGGTTGGGCTTGAGTTGGTAGTTGGGCTTGGACTTCTTTGAACTAGACTAAAGCTAAGTTTGGTAGTACTCTCTGTAAAGGTACTCTGAGTTATGAAAAGCATAAGCTAATTTTTTCTATTTGGTAAACCAAAAAATTAAGGTGTTTTTACTCCTAACTTTTAAAAAGCAGGGGGTGCTCTCAGGAGCCCTCATAAGGTGCTTTTTAGAGCTGGCTTGTGCTTTTCAAAATTTAAAAGACTAATATGACATTATTCTATTTAATGATATTAAAATAGAAATTATTTTCTTTAGTACTTATAACCATTGTAGTCATTTTAGATATTAAGAGCAATTTTACCAAACATTGCTTTTGTGACTTCTATTTATTGAGAGCAATTTTTACATTATTTAACCAAATGATACTATTATGACTTTTTGATAACAGCTTTTAGAGAGTCGAGAGAACTCAGCAGCTTTTAAAAAGTCACAACAATACCAAACTAAGTCTAAATGCACTAAATCCTAAGGTATTAGATATGGAAATAATTCTAGACCAAAAAAAAGGTATGGAAATAGTTGTTGACCGAAAAAAAAGTATGGAAATAGTTTAGGCATTAGAGAATGGAAATAATTTGGGTTTGAATTTGTTTAATTGCGTAATGTGGAGAGGTTACAGGTTCATAATATACAAAAAGAGTAGCATTTTTCACTAGCTTTTTAGTCTTTAGAATATTCATTGATAAGCTTTTCCCTCTTTCTTTTCTCTTGATCGAATATGATACGTATACAGAAGTTAGATAAAGTCAATGCCAATTGCTGAAAATATAAGCATAACTTTTCTTCAAAAGAAAGTTAAGTGCTCCATACAATAGCCAAAATTTTTGGCGATAAAGAATGCATTCTTATGATAACACTTTGCAAATTATATTTGTCAAAACCTTATGAATATTTACAATTTATTTTCAATTTTTTATTAGATACATTAAATCAAAAGTTCAAATATCTTATATATTATATTTATAAAATTTAATATCAACCTGTACTTGTTTAGTATATTTCTTATATGCATCGTAATCAATGTAATAAAAATTTAAATAACGTATGAAATTAAGAACTATATATTTACACAAATAATCAACATAATTTATTACAGTAATTCAGTAGTTAAATCAGTAAAATATATTCTATTTTATCTAGCATAAAAACATATTATATAAAAAATTATTAAATAGTCTAAGTATGTAAAATCTTATTCTATTTTCAATAATTACCCTCATTTTTTATAATGATATCAATATCCTTAGTAATTAATTGTTAATTAACGTTAAGTCAAATGTCAAACTAAGTAAAAATACAACAATATATATATATATATATATATATATATATATATATATATATATATATATATATATATATCAAGCTAGTAGGTTAATAGTTAATACTAGTCATTAATTGTTAAAAGGTATTGAAACCCTTACAAAACATGAGGGCACCAAGAGAATATCCTTATCATTAATCATTGATATATATAATTGAAAGTATAGAATTAAGATAATATTATAACAAAAAAAGTATATTTTTCGATATGATCGAGATGTTAGGGTAGCTATATATTTTTTTTTTTTAAGTTACGAACCATTAATAATGACTAGTTATCAAATATTTATCATTTTATTCTTTGATTGTATCTTAGGTTATATCGTAAGATTGACCTCTAGAATATTGTCTTAATTATGATATCAAATATCTGATAATTATATTTTATAAAATTTAAACATTGATTCTTTGGTCGGGAAAAGGGGGAGGGGATGGGATTTGAACCGATACATATGGTATTATAAGACAACTCTTTTACCATTAAGGTATCGTCTCATCCACATTTAAACATTGATTTGATTATGGAAAATATCACCCGCTTATTATGACATATTTATTAGTTATTTGTTATTATTTCCATTTTAATTTATCTGTTAATTTGGATAATTAGGTTTATTCTTAAATCAATATATTTGGATATAAACAATTATATCCAGGTACATTAATTTAAGAATGAATTAAGTTATCCAAATTAACAGATAAATTGAAATGGAGAAAATAATTTTTATGATAAATGTTTGGAGTTCATTAAATAAAATTAACAATTAATTATAAATATTTCACAACTTATGCATGGAAATATTAAGAAAATTAAAATTATATAAATAGTTGACAACTAATCAGTACATAAAATAAGAACAAATGAAAATGATAGAAACAAGTTAACTATTTATATAACCACAGAAAAAAGATTAACTGAACAATTAAGTACATATTATTTATTTTGGTCTGTAATTTGCATACCGAACGCAAAGGATGGGTACCGAAAATGCTGGTGTTGGCTGCAGCCATTCTTCTCTCAGCATGAGTATGGAAAATCTTCATTCCGACTCACTCCAGCAGCTGCCTATTTACTTTTCAAGAAATATGGACACAGACCACGTGTATAAAACAAGTATACATGTAGTCAAGGCCCAAGAACTGTTTGACAGTTTTTTTTTTCTTTATTTATTGTTTTGACATGGAATGGCTTGTTATTCTTATATGGCAATTAAATTGCTATGCGAATCAACATGAGTATTCAAATCAAATTCAATCTAATTAAAATCGTTAAATCAATCCAATTTAAACAAAAAATTGATCAAAATTGCAAAAGTTTGAATTGATTTGAATTTTATTTTTTACAAACTGCTTGAATTGGATCGAATTTCGGATTTAATTTTCAAAATCTATTCAATTCAAATCAAATAATATTATATAATATAATTTTTTATTATTAAATTTAAATTTTTATTTATAATAATTTTAATTTACCATATAATTTTTTATATTTATATATAATTCTCATTTAAATATTATTTTATATATATATATATATATTATATAAGTCACTTTTATTTTTTATTTTTATTTATTTATTTTATTGATTTAAACTATTTTTTATTTATAATATTTTATACTTAAAATTTTCTTTTATAAAAAATCTATTAAACCAATTCAATCCAAATTATAAAAAATTGGTTTGGATTATATTAAATTTAAAATTTAAATTAAATCAATTTAATTCAATGCAAACCGATACGTATTCTATTTTTTTTGGATAAGATGATTTATTTGCTCAAAACCGCACCACGAACACTTGACAACATCCAACAGTTACATTTTTATTTTCGTACTGCTGTGACTTTTTCGGTTTTAGCATGTATGAGTTTCTTGACAAATCAGTGTGTTTAGTTGACTATATTTTGTGATATTATCATTATTTTAATTGGTTTTTATTTATTTTTAACATATTATCAATATAATTTTTTATATAAAATCATTAATTATGTATAGTTCTGTAATTAAAAGTGTTTAACATATTAACCTCCAAAATTAGATAAAAGATTTTACAATGACAATATATCATAATTAATCCCATATATATATATATATAACATGATGACTTAGTGCATTTTAATGATTTCAAGTTTAGGTAGAGTTTAATTGATATATGTTGTTAATTGGTATAAAAAAAAATTAAATTATGTCACATTATTTAGTGAGTTTGATGAATTATTTTGTTTTTAAATAATCTTAATTGAAAATTTTGTGCATAGGACTTAATTGAAAACTTAAGTCATATTCTGAATTTAAGGATATATTTAAATATGTTGAAGTATGTGGTGGCCCCAAAAAATGAGGACAAACAAAATAACATAAAATAAATATATAAAAACTTAAGAAAATTAAGAAGATATAAAAAATAAATATAGTTTAGCTAATAGCTTGTGTCCACTTACAAAGATAATAACTAAATATTTTATTGAGGAAATACGATGAAAATACAAAAATTGTTAGATTTTACCCAAACTTAAGTCCCAAATATACTGAAAATGCCCCACAATATTTTTTTCTTCGGTGTATATACACTTAACATACAAAGAGAAGTATTTAAAGGAATCAAAAGAAACTTTTCTAACACCAAAAGTCTAATGAACTTGAAGCGTTTACTTCAAGCTTCTTAAGCATGCCTTTATGTAGGCATGAAGCCACCAAATGAAGCCAAAATACATTTATTGCATTTACAACTTGCTTTGCAACTGGAAGTGGTAAAGTTTGGAAATTCAGACTTTCAAGGTTTGGGTAATTATACTTTCATGGCTTTTGTCTTGCAACTTGAGTTTCCATTCTAAAATATTCAAAGATAAGTGTTGAAACTCAAACTTTTATGTACGACAGTTTTACCACGGACTTGTTACCATGTAGTAATTGTTGAATATGTGCCCGGAAGCCATACCCTGACCTTGGTGAGATAATTGATGTCGAACTCAGCTAAACTTTTTTCTACCAAAAAAAAAAAGTAATTGTTGAATATGTGTGCACCACCTTAAGCAACTTTGCAGCAAATTTTTGTCCACTTGCAATATTGAAAATTCAAATTGTATTTAACAAAATACAACCCAAACGGAATAAAAACCAAAATTTAATAAAAAAAATTAAAAACCAATCAAAATTAGAAATATTTGAATTGGACTGGTTATTATTTCTTTAAAACCAATTGAATTAGATCAAATTTCAATTCCAATTTTTAAAACCAATCAAATTCAATCAAAACCAAACAAAATTATGTAATATATTGATCATTAAACAAATACCTTTTATTTAAAATAATTTTAACTTATCATATATTTAGTTATTTATATGTCATTTTTACTTAAATATTATTTTATACATATTAAATAAATTTTTTATTTGTTCATTTTAATTATTTAGGTTACCTTTAGCTTATAATATATTTAAGCTTATATTTTTTCGGTTAAAAATCAATTAAGTTTTTTATTTTTTTTATATGAACCACTAATATCTGAAAATCTATTGAATTCTGAGTAATCTAGTTTATGCTGAGTTGACCCACTATAGGGGTAATGCTCTTCCAACACTAGTTTTTTTCATCCATAAGACTCAAACTCGAGATTTGTTTAAAGAAAATAAATGCTGAACCACTTAAATCAACTAAGCATTAATAAAAATCAATTAAGTTGATTCAATTCAAACTCAATACAAGTTGATTTGGATTCAAAATCTAAACTAAACTAATTTAATACAAAAACTTATATAAATTATATTATTTGTACCAGTTAAATTTTTTACTTAAAATAAAACTGATCCAAACCGAATCATATACACCCTTATCCGAAACTCTGTTGTTACCATCACCATCCCATGATATCATTACCACTATATAATATCAAATTTTTGTTTTAGAGGTCACTATATATATAATATCGTGATTGCTATCATCATCGGTTTTACTATCATCAAAGTCACGTTTGTTATTGCATCAACTATCCACTATCACCAGTATTACCACCACATAATCAATCATTAAATACTTGCTCAAATGCTCAAATGTTATAATTACTACTGTTGTAGCCGCTATCGTTAAAATTATTTTGAATGTGGTGAACAAGAAAGTAAGAGAAATATAAAATATGACTAGTAGTATCAGAAAATCCTTGTATGTTTTGAATTTAATAATGTGTTCTCATTATGTAAATATAGGCAGTTAAATTAATCTTGCAGAAACAATTTGAATGTTTGGAAACAAGAAAATAATCTAAATAATTATGTATAATGCATCAACGTTTGAATTAATTTTTAAGTATATTTTCATTAAATAATAATTGCTTATGGTGAAATTAAAGTAAATTGCGGCCCAATAGAAGAATATTTTTACCTGAAATATTAGAAATATAAATTTGCAAATTACTTCTTTAAAAAGATTTTATTTAAAAGAGGTTCTTATGTACTTTTAGAGGAAGAAAAAAAATCTTGTTTTATTCTATTCCCTATTTAACACCTTATATTGGCCACTTTATTAAGAAGTGAAAGTGAAACGAGAGATTCTTAGGTATTATTAGAACAAAACAAAAGTCTTGCTCTATTCAATCATAATTTAATATCTCAATTATTTAATTGAAAATATAATAAAAGTGAAAAATAGTTATAACCCACAAGATAAAAGCATCAAATTATATGTAGCACAGATCAAGTCTTCTTTATATTTTCCTCTGAAAGCACTTAATAATTTCTCAAGCGATCATTAAGGACCAACAAAGCTAAAGTGTAAAATAATACATAGTATAGAGCAACACCTCTCTCATATTTTAAGAGCACCTAAGAATTTCTTGATCCATATCTAAATGTTACGTAAAAAATGACTAAGAAAAAAGGAAAAAAGGAACTACATAAATGCGTGATTAGCTACGTTTAATGCTTACCTATTTGTTACTTTTGACATCAACCTGCATATTCTTGTGGAGCGTTTGCGAAGTGACTTTCATCCACAAAAAGATTTGAGTTCATGACTTCAGCAGCTCTGTTGAAAGCATCATATTAATTTCTTTTTTTTTTCATTTTTGGAAAAGTTTCAAAATTAAAAATATTTTTATTGGAGGTATATATATATATATGTGAGTGCGTGTCGGCTGAGTTTGTTGCTTATGAGATTCTGACTTCTTAGAAACAAAATGGCTGTGACATCAACCTATCGTTGGAGAGAGTTTGCTAAGTCACTTTCATCCACAATAAGAATAGAGTTCATGACTTCAGCAGCTCTGTTGAGCATGAGATTAATTAAGAATGAATATTACATACATGAGCATGCATGTTTTCAAAGAAAAAAATTGATCCTAATTGGGGGTGGAGAGGTAGATAAGAAAAGTTGTGCTTTGGAGAGATAGCCAAAGGGCAAATTAATGCATATAAGCAATTGAAGGAAGTAGAGGTGTGCTACAATACTTTTTTACTTTACACATGGAATTTTGTGATAACATATCTATATATCACATATATAATTGTGTGATTTGCAAATATCTATGTTGTTGAAAGGCCTGTTGGCTACAAAATATTGTTAAAGCACGTAAAAAAAAAAAATTTTAACTTTTCTGACGGTAAATTAAATTTTAAACTTAGTCGTGTTTAAAAGAATAGAATTCAAGGAGTTAATTTCATAATAATACATATAAAAGTATCTTACTATGAAAAATGACATCTGATGGCAGATACTTACTACTTTTATATTCCCTTACTCATGGAAAAACAGTTTTTGACAAAATTTAATCCAGAAGTGAAGGCCAGATCATGGTGGATGATCAATTAATAAGGACAATCACTTCAGCTGGTGAACTAAAGTTTTGTGTCTCACTTACAGGATTAATATTGATATCCATAATCTGTGTAAAAATGACATAATTGTAGGTGAATAGCCCCTAATTCGAGCACAGATTGCATTTCTCATCGCATTAGCAAACATCAAAAAACATACTTTTACTGTTGCTATAGTTGATACTGGCAGTCATATATATCATATCAGAATGCCCTAACCTTATATCAGAGTAGTTATACGATTATTGTTTATAATCACAATTATGTAGCACTGTAACAGGTAGACATTAAAGAGATACAATATTCAAACACAAATTTGAGAAGACGTTTTGTTTTCACAATCATCTACTGATTTATTTGATGGTAGGTGAATTGTTTAAAAATAAGGTTGAGATGATGTGACTTTTGTAATGTTGATGTAACCAACGATAAAAATGCAGTAAAAATTTTGTGTGATTAAGATTTTTAGATAAAGCCTTTAATTTATATCAATTTTATGTGATTAAAATTGTTAGATGAGACGCTTATTATCACAGAAAAGGTTATAATGAATAATAATAATGTAACTTTATTTTGTTAAGGTTTTTCAAATCCGAATCTAACATAATGTTGCTAAGTTAAATGTTAAACTCATTGAATTGTAAAGGTAAACTCATTAAATAAAGCCAACAATATGCTTGAATATTACTTAAAAACTTCGAATCTATAATCTTATTCCAATGCCACTCAATACATCAAATACTTACTATTAAGATAAAAGTTATAGTTAATAACAATTGTACAACTTTAATTACTTAAATTTTTTCAGAATCACAAATAGTGTACAAGTGTATAAGCCTATAAATAACGCTAATCAACTAAAAACTAACAATAACAAAGTTTAGGTATAGATGCAATATTATTCAATTAAATTCCACAAGAATTTTTTTCAAACAATAGCTTTTGTTAGAATGTGTCTGCGAACAATTTATATTATTTAGAACAATGTTGCCATAAGTGCAAAAGTTGTATAGATAACTGTACACTATCAACATATTTAAAATAGAAGGCAGTGTAGTGTACGAGACTGTTATTTGGTGGGATCTAAAGCAAATAGAGAAACTATTTTTAATATTTGAACCCATGATTTAAACTACAAAAAAATAACTTTTCCATTATGTTCAAGATTCTCGCGATTAACCAATTTTCCCCTCACCTAAAGAAAGACCCACGGAATTAGATTCATGCAAATTGTTCAACTCTCTCTCTCTCTCTCTCTCTCTTCATTCCTTTATTTAGAATTGATTGAAAACCCAAGCCATTGGTGGTAGGGACTGGGGCAACGGCAACTGTATGAGCACATAGAGAAGGATTAACACACGTACAGTTTACTGTATGTATGTATATGTATATGCATTTCAGTTCAAGATTTAATTCTGAAGCGCAGCACATTTCCACGGTGACAAGATGCGAAACTTCAGGAAGGATGCTGTATAAAGCAAATATAATATCTGCTTTTGTGACAAGAAAGTGATAGTTCTACGAATTATGCTAATGTTTAAGGATGAAAGCAGGTGCGTGATATGTGTCGACGAACATGTGAGGCTGCCACATAGCCAGCTTGCGACATATATGCGAGAAGTTCTTGTATCCTCCATTGAGGATATTTAATTTTTTTCATCCTCCACTATGGGTTATAGACACACAAAATATTATATAGGACCCACTTTTATACTTTGTTCCAAAAAATTTGTGATGAAAATAAAAAGGTGGATTATAGTTTTCTTACTCTGTGGAGGAGGATAGAACTTCTCTGTATATATACAAATATTCCTCGAAAATTGAGAGAAAAGCTTTTTAACCTTATAATATATAGTCTTTTGAAGGAATTTATTTTCCAGATCATAAATTTTATGCAGAGTATCAAAAACTTTCCTCCTATATATTATTAAATACATACTGAATTAATTTTTTACATTATTATTATCTCTTACTTTAATTATATTTATAATATTACAAACTAATATAGTATATGTTTAATGATATAGGACAAAACTTTTCTTACTTTGAAAGTGCTACCCCAACAAAGTTAGGGATAGCGGTAAGTGAACTATGTTCTTAAGTAAGGTTGAAATATGAAAGCAATATTAAGATGACCTCTTAGATGCAACAATAGTTGAAGGGGGTTAGTTTCACAATAATGCCTGTGACAATAACCTAGTCAAAGACCAAAAAGAGTTATTGCATAAGAGAGAAAAATCTTTTGCCTTCATATGAGAGTCAAATCCAAAAGACAGTTTATTGGGGGAAAATTCTATAATTTAAGTATTATATTAAACTTACTTATTTACTTAATATGAGACTTATAACATTGCTATTTTTTTTAAGAGTTGACATCTATGGCGATTTAACTCTATCAACAATAATTTAATGGTAACCCTTTCTTTCATAGGGCACCAATTGTTATAATCCAAATTCATGAAGAGAGTTTAACCTAAAAGACTAGTTTATGAGATGTGAGAACTATATAGCTTAAATACTATATTAAACTTATTTATTGGATCGATGTGGACTCATAACACTTTTTCATATGAATTTTATACTATCGCAAAGTATATAATGCAATGCAAATATCATAGTATAGTATTACCCAATTGGATGTTATATTATCGAACTCCATTGAAGAATCAATAGACAGTCAGTTTGCAAGTGTGCAGCAAAATTTATCTATTCGGATAATATTTTTGCTTTCCTTTCTTTGGTTAGTTTTTTTCTCTTCTTTAATTATCACCGCCATCTTTCCCACTTGAAAGCCCAAATGCAGGAATTCCTAAAGAACCATCTTCTAGAATACAAAGATGGTAATGAAATACATCAACACTTGTAGAAGTAACAGGTAACTAATTAATGATGCATGTATATATGATAGCTGATATTAGCTAGAACTGTAGTTATGTGTTGTGCTGTGCAACGAGTTATCAACCGTGATATTTTTTAACCATTTCGGGGGCTCGATGTACATAAAATTTAGTTCACCAATATTGTAAATTAGCAATTTGGTTAATAGCCATTAGTTGGTTGACATGTTTGCATGGGTTATACGTACCAGTCTCATTATTTTGTTCGGTTGAAAAGGTGATGGTATAAACAATCTATAATTATTAGAAAGGTGTCAATCACACATGGTCAAAAAGGTGGGTAGGGGGAAATTTTTAGCCTTTGTTTACTTGCTTGTTTAAGCCATGAACTGGATACTCTAGCCCTTCCCAATAAAGTTCCTACTAAAGATTATAAATTTATGGTGAAACAAGTTGAAAGCATAAGAAACCTTAGGCTTCATTTAAGGCCAAAGAGGCGTGACGTACACTTTGTCAAAGATTCTCCATTACTCAAAAACAAGACTAAGTAACGTGCATTTACATATGGATTCTGATGCAAATATCACTCTTTCTCTTTCTAATCAAGTTGTCATACCTAGCTACCCGCCTATAGCTTTAAGCCTTTAACAGGAAAAAACAGAGAGACCCGAATTGGTGCTGATACAAATTTGATCATATTCTTCCTCGCTTTTCCTCTCGGTTGGCGCAGATATTATAGTATCAGGGAAATATTGTTTATACGTAGTGAGTTAAATTTTTCAATTGGTAATTGATGATTATTGTTTAAATAAGTATAATTTTTTATTATATAAGTGTTGAATGTGATGCTAATTAATAATGAAATATGCATTATTTATGAATCCAGTATATTGATTCGATATTTACATAAATAAAATTCACTCTTAAAAATAATATATTGATTCAACGCTTACATAGTTATAACCTATATTTATTTAGACTATAATTACCGAATGTCAATCAATGTATATAACTTATTAGGTATAAATAACATAACTCATCATATAATCTTAATGACTTCACTTGTGAAGGAAGCTTTGGTGTCTAGACAGTACCATTATTTGGAAGAACAAAGAGTTACATATGTATACACACACACTACTTTTCAATTTGTGCAGTTTGGCTGTGTTTTAATTTTATGCTAAAGCTACCAATTAATGTGCGGGAAGCATATCAAACTATGATTGCGAATATATAAAGATGCTCGAATGGCGGGTCAACATTTGTTAGCTCAATTAATCTGAACGTTCTTTTAATATCGGGAGTATCATACTTAAAACTTTCTACGGGAACCGAAAACCCACCAGAACAAAATTTATTATCTATCGATCACTTTAGTTAAGCTTAATTAGTATAAACTACAAATTAATATACATGAAGCTTAAACAGCAGCGAGATATTTATGATTTAATAAACTTAATGAATAACCACATGAAGAGAGTTTGAGCCCGTCTTATACTCAAAATAAACACTGACTTTCAATACGAGAATATAGTATGCATTATTTCTCAAATATTCATGTTAGCTGAGAATCTCGCTAGATGTTTTTCAATAGAATTTGTAAGAAATTATATTCGTGAATTTGATATAACACATCTTTACCTAAATTAATAAGATATTATATTTACGAATTTTTCCACTTACATATAATCATCACTTTATTTATCCTTTTATACTTATACTCATTCACAATATTTAAATTTCCTACATTGTGTATTTTCAATTTTATATATAAGAACGGGGATATCATATTTGTGAGTTGATCGAGAATTTCTAAAATAATATATCAAGAACGTCAGACACGATCTTTATATTTCTCTACAGCAATATGAGTTGAATCCTTTGAATAACATATAACAGTAAACTTGTTGAAAAATTACCCACTAATTCATAAAACGTATTGTCAACATATAAATAATGCATTTGATTGCCACATTGAATAAACATTAAGTAAACCTCAAATTGTATTGCTTTACACTATTTGAAATCATGAAAACCTATTGCCATTTCATGCATGTTATACCAATTAATTCCGTACTTGGGAAATTTTATTTGTAATGATATTTTTTATATTCGGGTCAAAATCTACTATTTTTATCAATTTGTAATTTTGTCTATTCGAATAACTTATATTAATCATCCAATAATTTATTTTTAAAGAGACCTAGCTAGAGAGGAGCTGAGAAACCTCCGTACATTCCTTTTGTTTTTCATTTCCACTAGCAAAGTTGTACATTCCTTAGTGTCTTTTTTTTTTTTTTTTTTTTTTGTCGTCGTACGTTCCTTAGTTGTAAATAGGTGTATGCTACCAAATGCCACCTTTTATCGTAACATGCAAACCCACCACCGTCTCACAAAGAAAACCAAGTACTGACCCGAAATGGAAAGTATACAAAGAACTAAAAATGTGCATTTCTTCTGGGAAGGATGCTAAAGTCAGAGTCGTCAGGGAGTCAAGAATTATATTCCCACTTCTTCAATTTTGTTTAAATTATCTTCATGTCCTATTACGGTTGTCAGTTTTTTACCCCAGATCTTCCCCGTGACACAAGCACCCTTCAATTTCTGACTGTATGCTTTCTGGAATGGCAACAAAATAAGATACAAAGCTTCCATTACTTTATTTTATATTATTGGCTTTTTAATTACATTCAAAGCCAAACCCACCAGTTGTTGTCAATATTTCTTTAGGTTAGAGGTAGGATCTTTCACTTTATGGGTATACAAGATGGTACTTCAAATATGTCCATGTGTTTCTCCAGGTGAATTCTGCCTAATTGCTCATATGGAATGGAAGCAGGTAGAATTTATATAAGGAATATTCGGGAATATCAGTGAAATGGAATTGAAGTTTATCCAAGTTGTGAGAAGAAGATAAGTATCCACGAGAGAGGTCTGAAGAAAATATAAACCCACGTCCACTTGACCACTTCGGAGTAGCACATAGAATAATGAATCTGCACACTAGAATTTAGATATGCATAGTCAATGAAAAAGTGTTTTACAGTCTTGTTGTATTAATTTAAATTCATTGAACAACTGTAAAATACAGACAGTCATAAATTTCCGAAACTCAATTTGAAATATATATATATATATATAGAACTTATTTTTTGCATTCACCTAAGTTTGTGTATGGGTTGATTAATTTAATTAAGAAAAGTAACTTGATTTTGGTCAAAGTGAATGTATATTGAAATTGTTTATGATTTAAATACTTAAATTAAAAAAAAAGTGATATTACCATTAAGTTATGGCAAAAATATTTATAATTCACCATTTTTTTTTTCATTTCCACTCAATTATGGTTTGTAATTTTATTTCAGTTGAGTTTTAATAAAATTTAGATACTAGTAGTTTAAGAGCACATTTGTTTCAATTTTTTTTTAAAAAAAGTGATTTTGAAATTTAAATTTTATATATAATTAAAAATATCAAAAATTAATTTTTTTTAAAAGCTACTCTTTTCAAGTTCTATAAAAAAATTAAAAACAAATTTTTTTAACATTTTAATTATTTTTAAAAATTATGCAAATATCTGAAAACTATTTTTTTAGTGAAAAAATAATTTTTCCTAAAAAATCTCAAATAAACGCACCCTAAATTAAAAAAAAAAAAAAAATCATTGGACATGCCATAAATGAAAATTTGAAAAACATATTGGTTTAAGAGTGAAATTAAACTTAATTTACACATTTCAAATCATGATTTGAAATGGGCAAACACAACTCTAAACATGCTCTAAATCTTTTGAGCTGTCTAAGTTGTAGGTGTATATATCATAACCTTTTTGACCAAATGTTCTAAAGTTTAATTTTTGTCTTCCTTTTCTCTAGTTAAATTATGATTTCACATTAAAATGAGTGGATTTACATTCATCGTCATTCAAGTCCGAAAAGACTTTCATATTTTTTGCTTTATTTTTTAATATAAAGATTTCGACTTGCTAATTAAAATATTTTTTTAAATAGATTATTCTCAAATAATGAAAACTTTATTCAAAAGCATATTTTATAATTTTCCATAATATTCGCATTTTTTTCAATATAAGATTAATTCTTTCAAACATACATTCACTAGGAATATATTTAGGGTTTAAACTTTTAATTTTTCCTTCTAAAACCTAGTTTGCTACCACTTTATTAATCTCTTGTAAACTATCATTTTATGTACTTTTTATCATAAAGATTGATGCCAGCTTCCAGCTATTGCTTTTACCTCTAATTGTCACCTGTAACGGCTCGACGTGCCACTGTATGATTCTTAATTCCTAATTTTCTATACAAAGTAAGTATGAGCCTTAACTGCCAATTTTGTAGGGTAATGAGACTCGACACACTTTAAGCATTAGGCTGAACGTAGGCCATTAACTTGGGTCTACCACATGGGTTTCGGGTTCCGTTCTTTCAGATGTTATGTTAACCAACGTCAAAAGAAAAACACATAAAGTCATATGCATCTTTTATGATTCCCGAGAAGCATTTGTCAAAAAGAAACATATTTCCCGCCTACTTAACGTTGTGGCGCTGAATATGCATTATTTTTTAAATTAAATTTTAACATATTGTTAGTACCTAATTTCATTATACTATTATTTAATTACATATTAAAATATTTAATTTTATCATAAATATTTTCAAAATGATACAGATAAATTTAATTTGTTGATAATATAAGATATTTTATATTGATAATGTACTAAAATAAAATCTTTTAACTTTTGTTTACAGTTTTGATGTACTATAATGAAAAAAGAATAATGAAATTCACAAAAATTCATATTTATATGTTTTCTACATATTCTTAAGCAAATTATTAGATATTGACATTTAGGTTTACTTTTAATTTTTTTTGAATTCTTTAAATTGTACACTTATTTCATATAACAATTTTGTATAAGTATTATTTTTATAAATAACGTAAAAATTTAAAAAAGATCAAGAGACAGTTTCCATGAAAAGTATAAAATTATTGGATTTTCTTCCTATAATTTTATTTAAAAAAGTTAATTTAATGGTATAGATTTAATTTTTATACTATATAAGTCATGTTGTCACATTAGTTAGTATTTTCTTAGAAAAACTTATTTTATTCTTTTAAAATTTACCAACCACATAAAATTGGTCCTTTAATAATAATAATTTAATGTTAATCTAACTGTAAAATACTAAAATTATAAAATTAAGTAATCAATTTAAGCTACTTATATTTTTAAAGACTGGTTTAATAAATTGCCCTCCCAAGTTAGTTTTAGAACAAAATGTCAGTCATTTAGTATAATAAACATTGTACAGGGGAATCTTTCGGTGAAGGGATGCACAATTTTTATTTAATTTTCATTAAATGTATTTAAGATTCAAAGGTCAATCCTAGCCGACAGTGGTAAAGGAGGGTGACTTAGTGGAGAATCACTTCATTCCTTTTCGAAGGGCTTTTCAAAATGTCCTTATGATCTGTCCGTACGATTGGGGAAGTGCAAGCCAAACATGCTTCTTAGCGTTTAAACTTTAAGGCATATAATAATGAAGTGCAATTCAATGGGCAATTGGTAATATGATTGTATGAGTCATTATGTAAATAGATTTTATAGGTAGTATATAAATATGAATTTCATTTAAAGCACCTTTAACTAAGATTATATTTTTTGATGGAGTGTTGGTGATAAACTCTAATAAAAAAATATTGAAATTTATTTAAATCTTAAATAAATAGTTATTTTAACAATAATTTACAAGTAGTTTCATTACACTGTTTAAATAATGATTGAGTGAAAATTAATCACACACTTATTAAGAGACAATAAAAATTTTAAAAAAATATTTTTAACAAATCAATGACATCCTTGGAATTTTAATTTGTCTTTGATATTTAAAATTTCACATATTTTTTTTTCACAAAATAGGTAAGGACAAGAAAACTAGTATAAGAAAAAGGAAACTATAAAAACATGGATAAAATTATTATAATAGCTGCACAATTTAATTTTTTGTTACATCGATTGAAAGAGAGAGCAGAGAAAAATATTGTAAAGAACTTTAAAGAAATCAATATGTGAAAATTTGTTTATAAAAAGTTTCAGTATATAATGTGAAATTTATATATTAAAGCGGGCGTATATGTATATATTGATTAGAATATTTTTGCAAGCATTATTTTAAGCGTAACTCTTCGGATAAGATTGTGATTTACATTTTTTAATAATTATCTTTTTTAGAGTTTGAATTTTAGTTCTCTTCTCTAGATTAGTGCAACTCGCTAATTACCATAAACAACTTTTATTGATAATCTATATATCAGTACTCATAAAAAATTGATAATTACACACTTTCTCGACAGACTTCACAAATACCCTAAAAAAAACTTTTTTTAAAAAAAAACTAACCTTTTAATAAAAAATTTCACTCTTAAATTATTTAACTGGTGTCATAAGAGCAGCGATTAATAAAATTCCAAAAAATAAAACTTATGCATGAACATTTTCTGAGACAAAACGTGGACCTGTTTTGAATTTTAGTAATATACACTTGATATGACAAGCCCCGAATTATTATATCTTGAAGTTTGGCAATGAGAAGTCCCTAATCCTTTGAGCTGGTGAATTGCAAATTAAAGTTTGAGTGATTTTTTTTAGCCAAAAAAAAAAAAAAACTACAACTATTTTAAAATATACGCATTTCAAAATGAAATAGTAATGTTGGCCATATGTGATCATTTTTTTTTTTTTTCTGAAAAAATAATGATGTGAACGCCACTAAGTATCTCCTAAGCTTGTTGCGGCAAGCTATTATGGAAAAATTGTTGACTTGTCGTAGTTCCTAAAGCATCACATAAGAATGTGGTCACTCTACTTATTGTATAATATGTTAGTTTAATTAATGGTAAATTTTATCATTAATTTATATATTTATTTTTTTAATCATATTTTTTAATTTATAAAAAATGAACAAATAATAAGTATATAAATTAATGGTGAAATTCACTATTAACTAAGTTAAAATAATATGAAATAAGTAGAGTGAACACAATTTTATTTGATACTGCAAGAGTATCCGTTTGAATAAACCATAAAAAAAAATACTTTTCTTCTATAACCAAAAGCAGAAGCTGAAGTTGAAGGAGAAAAAATGCATTTGAATTGGCTTATGAAAAAAAGTGTTTTTTTTTCAAAAAAAATTTTAGTAGGGCTTTTTTCTCTAAAACAAAGCTATTTTATATTTAGATAGATAATTTTAAAAATATTTTTAATTATTAAAAATACTTATAAATTTGTTTAGATAAAAAAGAATAAAAATACTTTTTTATTACCAAATTACATAAAGGACAAATGTGTATTGATGAATTTATAAACCAAACGGATTTACAGAAAAATTTTCCACTTTGTCGCAACAAATCCGTCATCACTGTTAGAATTCAACAAAACTTTCCAATTTTAGCCCTTTCTGTGTTTTTTTTCATTTTGGTTTTTTTTTTGATATATTCAGTTTAACCAATAATTTGTTAGTTGTTTAATCTTCTTATGTTTGTACGTAAATAATGTAGAAATCAATATTTTTTAAATTATATTATGATGTCTGCAAAGGATTTAACAAAAGATAATATTTTTTTGGGCTCTTTGCCATCGTCGCTCGTCAATTGATTCTTCTCATATAACAAAAACTCCAGAGCACTGGTGGCAAGTCACTATTCGCTGTTTACATAAAGACTGAAGGAAAAACAAGAGAACAAATTAACGATGGTTCACTGATATCATGTTCTATATCTTATCGTTTCACAACTGCTACAACCATTAGGAAAATATCAAGCAAGAATCAGTGAAGAACTTAACTCAAAAACACACAAGATGCAAAAGAAGAAATGGTTTATTTAACTAGTAAGTTTTATGCATCATAAGTGAATTAAGTATCTTGTCATCATGGCATATGGGTATACTGATGTCTGAGGGTATATACTGTGTGCCATTGTATGTCACATTGGATTGTTGTTCAAGGGAATTTTTTTAGGGTTTGTTTGGTTTAATTTTTGGGAGAAGATTTTTTAAAAAAAGATCTTTTAAAATAAGGCTTTTTAGAAAAATTACTTTTAAAAGAATGATTTTTGTTTGGTTTGAATATATCAAAAGGCCTTTTAGGAGAATAAATTTTATTTGGATAAGATAAAGTAAAATTACTTTTGATTGTTGATGTGAGAGTAATAGTAAGATTCATTTTCAAAGAATATTTTTCTAGAATGAAAAGTAACTTCAACGATACTTCTTCTAGAAGGCCTTTAAAAGAAGTTAAACCAAATACTATTATTTACTGTACAAAGTTATTTTCCTTCCCCTAAAAAGCCTTCTAGTGTTTGCAAACACCAATCCAAACAAGCTCTTAAGATTTTGAGAAGGGATATGATTATAAATATAAATAATAATTAGGAATAATTTTGAGAGATAATTTTATTAAAAATTATTTTTATTTTATTTTTCTTAGAAGCTTAATATCACTATTTAAAAAATAATAATAAAACAATTTTTGTAATTATAAATGCTTTTTTTTTTTTTTAAGTCAATCCAAATGTCCTAAAAAATATTTGAAAACAATACCTTTTCCCAAAAGTCAATCCAAATGCACTCTATGTAATAATTTCTCATTATCATATAGGCATTTGAATTTAGTGCACCATTAGACAGGACATGTCGAGCCGCGTAGGACTCACTGTTGTGGATATTCCAGAATTTCAAACCTATACAGAAAATAAAGTCACGAGATCCTGTTCCTTGTGGCTTCAGATTTTCCCAAAACACAATCATGCATGTAGCAGGCAGTCTTCCAAACATGTACCAAACACACCATAGTGAATCATAAATAAACTCTTGACGGTAAATTGGTAAAAACTATAAAGTTGATTGTTTGCCCCATAAGATTCTGTTCACCATTTTGTATACAAAAGAGAAATAATTAAGCAGTTATCATTTTTGTCAAAGGCTGTGTGCTCATTGCTGATGTTTTGCTTCTTTTTACTTGCTTTGAATAACACAGCAATCAGCCTAAAATTTGACTCCACATGGTTTTTGCTGTAAGCTATGCTAAAAGGTACAAAGATGAAATGCACGAATTCAAAGTTGGTCATGATAAAAAAGCGAAAATTAACTGAGAAAATGGGTAAGAAAAAATAAGTTTTGAAACTTAAAAAAAAAAAAAAAAAAAACTAATCACACGTTTTGCTATTTAATTTTTGATCGAAAGTAATGATTAGTTAAAATTCTTCTTATTAAAATAACTATTTCAAAATTCGAACTCCTAGTATTAATTTTCACTTTCACTTTCAATGTGATCAATTTGTTTGGGTCACATTCACTTCTGCTGCAACTAGCTCACTTCACTATGGTTATTTTAACCATAGACAAAGAATACCTATGGATTACATTCAAAGTCATTCGTAAGACCTTGAATATAACGAGGGAAGCTTTTACTTTCATGCAATATTTTAGAGAATCCACCTTTGTTCTAGCCTTTTGTTGGTTTTCTTTTGGAAAGGGAATAGTAAAGCTGGTAATTTTGCAGCAAAATAAAAACCGTCTTGTATCTACCTTTACACATTGATTTCCACATCAGGACATGCCTATAAGCCAGAATTTCTGCACACTTAAGATTGTGAGAAGGGAAAATTTCTGAGCAAAATTATTATCCTGTCCCATTAGGTCAGAAACAAAATTCTACCAACATGGGCAGGATCTTCTTTTACTTCCTTGCTCCCCCAATATATATATATATATATATATTCATTCCATAATTTTTTTTAATTCTATTTTATGTTGTGTGGTGGACGAAGAATTGTATAATTTCAAGTGGTTCAGAAGGCCCTTTATCCTACCTCCCTAAACGACATGCCCCAGGCACTTTTGGAGACTACAAATTCACTCGCACCTCCCTCACTTCTCATCCCATGCCAATTCCCATCAATCCTCTCATGCTCTCCCTCTCTTTGTACCTCCTATAAGCATTTGTTTGCATTGTAGAAGCTCAAAGGTCTGAGCTTTCTTTCCCTTATTATCTCTCCACCCCACGCAAAACAGAGCACACTCTGTTTCTTTCCCCTGCCTTGTTCCCATTGCAACACTTCTTGCTTTCAGCTTTGAACACCTATAGCTTCCGCAACATGGCTGCAATTGTGTGCCAGTGCCACGGGTTGCGGTCACACCTGGAGTCCCAGATCGTGGAGTCAAGAACACTCAGGCTCATGTTACCTTCCTCGAAATCACTCCCTCCTCCTCCTCCTCACCCCATTGATTTATCATTCAAACCCTGTTCCTGGGGGGACTCAAGCCTCGAAAACCAATACGAGGAGGAAGAAAACAACATCAACAACAACAACAGAACAAACATCAACATGAGTGGTTGTGGTTGGAGCTTCCTTGAAGCACTCTCCAAGGTGTCCCAAGGCACCAAAGAACCATCGCAGAAAGAAGAAGCCACCTATGTTCCCCCTCAACAAAAGCGTTCCTCTTTGCTCCTCAGCCCCAAGAGCTTGGAACTGTGCACTGAGAACTTAGGGAATGAGAGTGGCACTGACATTGTCGAGAACGGCATTGACATGCTCTCTTCAACGCACGGGAATTTGGAGACAGGGGAGCAAAAACAACAACAACAACAACAACAACAACACCAACCCCAAGAACAACAACAACCACAAGAACAACCTCGTCAACATTCGACGGCTAAGAAAGCGAGAGCCCTGAATTTTCCACCACCTTTGACAACGATAAGGGGATCGGAATCTCTCCGCGTGAGGCCCCACCGTGAAGATGGACGGCTCGTGATTGAGGTCACCAAGGTCCCACCAAGTCCCTCGTGCTTTCAAGCTGAAAGGAGCCATGGCCGCCTTCGCCTCCGCCTTTTGGAAAATCACGATTCAAGTTTTGACCCGGAAGGTGATGACGTTGTCATAGACGAAAGCGATCCAGTGACCAATGAGGGGTTCGAAGAAGAATTCGGAAACGAAGTGATTGGACAAACACAAGATATTGAAGAAGAAGAGGAGGAGGAGGGAGTAGAAACAGGGGAGGAAGAAACAGAGCAAGCAGGGGAAGAAGGAGATCCTTTTGCATGTGGGTGTGAGGAGATCAAAGGTGGCGGTGACATGAGAATGGAGAAGTTTGAGATTGAGATGCCAAGAAGGTGCAAAGAAGGTGGTGACCATGAGAACAATGAATTGTTAAATTGGGGTGAGCCATTTTGGGTGGCTACTTCCTAAAGCTAGTTAGTATTAGTAACTACGAGATCTTTGGATCTCTCATCTCTGCATGTATCAATAAAATTTTTTATAGCTTTATTTCTATTTTTTTTTTGTCCTTTTCCCAATTTTATTTTCCCTTTTCGTTCCTTCCTTTTGTTTTTGTTTTGTTCGTTGATGTTTTTCTTTTTTAATGGATCCCTCATGTTTTTCCCCCCATAAACTATGGTTCTGGTCGGTAGTTATTATGGTTACTCACTGTCTTATTTCTCGGACTATACACACTCTCCAACACGAGCAGAGATGCAGTAGCACAGTGAAGGGTGGGTGGTGGCATGTTTGCAAAGTTGAGTTGCCGAAAGGTTATTGATTTCAAAAAGGCACGTTTTGCATGCCCTTGGTTAATATAGAAATTAGTTTTGTTTCCATAAATTGGGTTGATTTATGAGAAATTGATAAAAAGCATGGGTGGACGAGGTGGCTAATGGGGCAAGGCGACAGGGGTGGTTAACTTCACATCGATAGTGGAAAAACAGGATGGTGAAAGAGACTACTGAGGTTGGTGCGGGGTGGGTATGAGCGTCACTGTAGCAGGGGAATCTTATAAAAAAGAGAAAAAAATAAAATGCGATAAAGTTACCATTGAGAATTTGAGGTTAGCTACTTTGATTCAAAGATCAATTGATTAGCTTGCTTGCCACATCTTTGCTGTTATTTAGTCTACATTAAGTCAAAACTCATGGTGCTGAGTTGAAAATTTAAGGAAATATCAAGAAAAATTCTTAGGTGTAATACACCAAGTGATTTTTCTCAATTTCATTCAGCCATTATTTGTCATTTCAGTTTTGTGGCTTAATTTGATTCACTCTTTTTTTGGTAGGTAGAAATTTAAATTGAGAGGAAGATTTATCCGAATATAAGATTATGATATATTTTTAAGCTTATTAAATGCTTAAAAAAATTTATAAATCATCCATCACTAAAAAATTTAAAAATTATACTTAAATCATGTATAATACATGAATCGAAAGCTAACAAAGTGAATTAACCTTGTTGGCAAACAACTTACTTTAAAAGCACTTAAAAGCTTCTCAAATATTAAATAGCTAGAACTTTGTTGCTACAATTTTTGTTAGAATAATGTGACATTATTTTTAACTATTAAATTGATAGGTGGGATTTACTCCTTTGACTTATTTAACATTCTATTTTTTAAATCTTGACAAATCTCAATATCTATTCTGATAAATAACTTTTAGTGTTACACATATTTAAAATAAAGGTGATATTTTAAAATTATTTTAATCTAAATCGCTACTATCTAAATTTTACTGAACTCAAATTAATATAATTCGAGCCAAATCAACTCAATCATTGGAGTAAAGCTTTCATAACGCTAATTTTTTTTTATTTACAAAACTCGAACCAAGGATATTATTTAAAGGGAACAAGTAACGAACTACTTGTTGGTCGATATTTTCAAATTATGGCTACAATAATAATTGTCATTATGAAATGCATCCCCAGTTTGTGAATTCTTTTCTACACTACGAAAATATAGATAACAATAGTAAAAAAATTAATAGTTTTCAAATTTATGTATTTTTATGTGTGTGAATCATCATTATATTGTAAAAGTTTAATTTTTATGTATTATCAGTATAAACAAATTTTATACTGCTATCCAGTCATATGTTATTACATAAGCAAAAATAGTTGACTCTCATGTCTGACCACTGCCTCAAAAAAAAAACTATATATTTTTTATGTGATAATAGATAATTAAATATTAATATAAAATTTTTTTATATTAACAATGTATAAAAATTAATCTCATACTGTAAACAAATCTATAAAAGAAAATTAAACAAACTTGCACAGATACAGAAACAAATCTAATGATTAGAAAAAAAGAAGGTATGCATTTTTTTTTAAGAAAAAAACACATGCGAGTAGAAGTACCCTAAGGAAAATAATTATTCATATGAGTGGAGAAAACCTACGGGCTCATAATGACATTCTCGTTTAGGTTTTGTATGTTCATTATTTAGGCAACATTCTAATCAACAACTCCTATCAAACAGTTTCCTCGCAAGTTAATTTTCGCAAGCACTCGGTTTTAAGATCATTAATTAAGCTTCAGTTTTATTCATTAAGCATTAACATAATATTTATTGGTATTAAACTGATCATCGATCAACGTCGTTTAACATGTTAGTTCCTCCCAAACGATATGGCATCAGATGTATCGTCTGAGTCGTTTTCTAATGGATGTGGAAAGTCGTTAATAAACATGCCGGGGTATATATACGAGTCTGTATAGAAAGGAGTCTGATTCCATTGCATCTTGTAAAATAAGTACACTGCAAAATCACACCAATTCAAAATTCAAGTACCAAATTGAAAATTGAAACAAACGATGCTTGGGATCCAGATAATAGAGCGTTTATTTTTTACAATAATATATGTATCTATGATATAGCTAGTTATTGTATATATATGGATAGACTAATTTGTACTCATTTTTCAGACTTATTATAAGTATATAATAAGAAAGACACAAGATGACAGATGTATAATTTTTTTATTTTAACTCCCACCACCTTTTATCTTTTTTTTTTTCTTATTATGTGTTTATAATAAATTTAAAAAATAAGTACAAATAACATTTTCCATATCAATATATTATACTTTTCTTACCGTTTAAGCTACATCCTTTTCTTTCCCAATAAAAAATTGTATTCTTTTCAAACTCTTATCTAACTCACTCTATAACCCAACCAAATTAAACAATAATTTTAGGAAAAATCAGCAGGAAGAGAAAATAACTGCAATTATGTGATAAAACATGGCACTTTTGAGAGTTTTGGGTGCACTTTGAAACATATTTAACTTTTTCCGATTTCTTCTTTACTTTCTTGCTTTTGCTTACCCTTTTTCCTTTTCTTGGCCTTGTACTTTTAACATGGAAGATTTTGGTGGTTACGTCTATTAAGCAAATGCTGGAATCCATTTAGTAGTTATTAGTTGAGCACAAAGAAAAAATGGGGAAAAAAACTTGAACCCAAATCTTCGGGGCTACATGGCATGAATTAGGGTTTCGTTTGGGTTGTGCCATGTTCCTCAATCATCCTAACCAAAAGTGAACTGATCTCAACAAGATTCGATTCATCATGCATTTCAATTCTGCAGTTAGTACGGCCTCTTGAAATCAAACCTTTTTCTCTTCTTTTCACCAAAAGGGCACTGCCCTAGCTTGTGTCTTTGCTCAACTAGATCTTATCCCTTTTGAGATAACTCAAAGTAACCTACAACAGTACCTAAAGGGGACTATATACCATGTCAAACCCTCAAAAGGATTCGTGCATGATGCGCCAATTTTGGGGACCACAAGATATGCAACTCTGAAACACAATCTAAACCGATCCTCTCTTGAATCTTTGAGCTTAGTTGTTCAGTGCAAACTTCCACTATTAAGAAATTTCTCTGCTTCTATTTGTAAGTACTATGATTTTATTATTATTATTTTTTAACTAAACAGCCAACATTGTCCCTATTAGAACACATATCAGACAAATTAGTTCCTCAAAAAAAAAAAAAAATAATCACATGTACACCTCCTAATTTCTCACCATTAAAAATATAAGATAAATTAGTCTCTCCTTAATATCCTTGATAATCTTATTTTTCTAATTTACTTTTTATTAAGGATCAATTTGAATTACTTATAAATCTTTAAGAACCAATCTATATAATAAATTCTTTCAAAATTTTGAAGAAAGACTAACTTGTACTATATTTTTCATAATGAGAGGCCACAAAGCCTTTTTTTTTTTTTGGAGGAACCACTTTATCCAATACTATTCTTGACATGAATGATATTGAGGATTTACTCTTTCTTTTTTCTTTTTTTCTTTCTTGAATCCTTGCAAATAAAAGAAAAAGGTGATCACTGATGAGTGCTGTGGCGGTTGACAGTGCCATAAGGGTGGGTCGCACGCTCCCAATTACTCCCATCTCACATTGTGCACCGACCTTCTGTACCTGTGGTTTAGGCAATGCTCGTGCCTCCGTACCCTCTTCTCATGTGCAAACATGTACTAGTGATATTCACCCGACATGAACACCATTACATGAAGAGTAGTAACATGTTCCTCCCTCCAAAGTTCCTAAAGTAATGCTTCATTGTCTCTTGATCATTAAAGCATGTCTTTTTTTTTTGTTAATGATCATTAAAGTATATCATATAATTAACCAGCCGAACCAAATATCCATCTACATTGTTAACTGAGTCAGTTATGTAACACTTAAGCTCCCAACCAATACAACTATATCTTAGTACAACTAATCTTATTTAAGCTTACTTTGTGGCTTAAGTACATAGCTAATAAGCTATGGTCAGATGTATTCCTATAATAAGCATGATCATCTTTATCTATAAGTGTGATTACTAAACAAGTTAGCACGGATGAGTGCTTTAGTGTCGTCTTAAAAATTGAGTATGTTGGTCGCTAAAGACGATATATTTAAGAGAAAATAATAAAAATCTTACCAACTTATCAGACAAATAATAGTTCAGTGTGATTTTAGTCTTTTTCTTTTTTTAGATTCTTTCATATATAACTTAATACTAATATTTAATTTTCTATACATGAAGAAAAAAAAAAGGAGGCTAGAAACATGACATAACAAAAGAACTAATTATATATCTATCTTCTACTACTATTTTTTTCTTAATATAGGATATATATTACATCGCATTTTTATATTTATATTTATATCTAAAATGAAAAGGATGCAAATAAAATGGTTATAATACACATATATACACATCCCAGAATAACTGAATAATATATAAGAGATAAAACCCGCAACTAGTTTTTGCACGAAAGAAATTTGAAGTTGGATCTCAAATTCTTGGACTTTGAAGGGTGAATATGAATACGAAAAATAGTTTCGAGCCTCAAAATTAGGATTTGGATTAAATAATTCCTCCACCAAATATGCTATAAGTCTCTAAAATTTTTTTTAGAAAAATATTATCTGTATATTTATGTTGGATAAATGGAGATAGAAAATAAATGAAAAAGTTCAAAGAGAAAATTTTTTAAATATATTTTTAGTACTACATATGAATAAAAGTGTAATATATTTATAGTTAAGAAGGTGTGCAAATAACACTTCAAAAAATTAAACTGTTCATGATGGATTTTATGTCAACGGGGATGGTACGTGGAGTTTTGGTATCCAATCAATTTAAGATTTCATATCCGACAAGTTGTGCGAATGGACCCAAATTTTGCCATTTTTCTACTGTCCTTCATTCATCATCATTACTTTTTCAACTAGTTGGACTGTGTTTCAACGCTGCCACATTGAAGTTAATGCTTACTTTTGCTCAGTTGCAGATACGTGTAAATTTAATATATGTACTTTTTAGCGTGTTTCTTTTTCATACTCACAATTAAATTTGGAGTATTGCATTTTTATTATAAATGTAAATTTTCTTTTATCAAAAAATATTTTTTCCTCAGAAATTATATTAAAAAAATTAAGAAAAATTGGTAGTAATAGTGAGTAAAAAGTTCTCTCTCTCTCACTCCATATATATATATATATATATATATATATATATATATATATATATATATATATATATATATATATATATATCCGAGTATTAATTTTGGAAGATTGCAAGTGCAAATTTGAATTGCTTTTTTTTGGGTTAATCTTTTTTCTTAAATTTATATATTTTTGAAATTTTTATTAATATACTAAAATCCCAAAAAATAGTATTTGGATTTCTAGTAATATTGTGTCACAAAAATAAAAAATTTAGGATAAATTATACAGACCTACTCTATAATTTGATAAAATTCACTACGACCTTTTCTATTCGTTTAAATTACATCGATTTCTCTTTTTAGGAAGGTTAGTATTATATTTACAGGGGTGTTTAATATTATATTTTATAAAATATAATAATATTAAATATAATATTACCCAAAACTTAAAAAAAGTTAGTGTATATTTTTGTAAATTAAGAGGGATGATAGTGAATTTCACCAAATCTCAAGGAACGCCTGTATAATTTACCTAAAAATTTGAGAAAGATAATTTTTTTTCCTCTCCACTATTGAATTAAGTTCTCCCAACGTTTTTTCATCTAATTCTTTGATAAAATATTTTCAGCAAAAAAATTTTACATTTATTAATCTAATTTAATTGTGAAGATGGTAGCTTTATTCCCTTTTAGCTGCAGCGGCTGATCTAAATTGCAACTTGAGTTGACTCAATTTAATTCAAATTAATTAAAATTTAATAAATTTTAAATACCGAAGATGAAGGTATTTTTATTTGGAATTTTGAGTGTTTACTACTCGAGTTAATTAAATGAATCTATGAAAGGATTAGTTTGTATTTATGTAATACATCATAGTAGTTGTTCCTTTTTTTATAGTTAAAATTGTAAGAGAAATTGCTAAACTCGAGTTGAGTCAATTTGATTCAAATTAATTAAAATTTAATAAATTTTAAATATTGAAGGCAAAGGTATTTTTATTTGGAATTTTGAGTATTTATCACTCGAGTCAATTAAATGAATCTACGAAGGGAGGATGGGTTTGTAAACATACACAAACTTCACAGTAGTTTTTTTTTATAATTAAAATTATGAGAGTTATTGCTCTTACAATTTCGAGAGATGGAGCATTAATAGTTACTCACCCTTTCAACAAGTATGCTTTTTAGAAATAGAATTTGTGTCATCATTTTTATCGCGACTAAATTGCTTACCACTAATCTAATAATTTATTGGTATAGTAATTGTTCTTTATAAATCTTGATTTCTTTTTTTTTTTTTGGGGTGGAAAAGAAATATAAATCTTGATTTATTTGCTCTATATATTGCGTCCAAAAATAAGACGCTTCATTCATTTGATTTGGGATCATTTCGCCAAATATTTTTCTTTAAATAATTATATTATTATAAACTACAAAAAAAAAACAGGCATTTAACCGTGGTTGTTTGGTTCGTTTAGCTTCCCATGTTATACGTACAATATACCAAATGCGTCATTTAGCCTTTTCTTAAATCGAATGCAACTCTTTAGGCTTGGAAATCGACATCTTAGCAGAAAGTGGAAACTTTCAAGCAACTTATATTAATAGAAGTAATGCCTAACATGGAAACTTAGAAAACCTAATACGATCATAATATGTATTGACAAAGTTAACACAGAACCAACAAAAGTTTATTTCTTTAAACTTGAGTTAGTTTTTCGAGATATGAATAGGAGGGGGGAAAAAAACTTAAAGATTACTAAAAAATTAACTCAGCTTGAAACCTGTAAGATCACCATCTGTATAACTATCAATGCTCAACCTAATATAGGCACAACAATAAAAATACCTCAAATAGTTACAATAGAAGCATTACAAAAAAAAAAAATGCCCAAATACAACTTTAAGTTAGGGAAAATTTTACAATACTCATCTTAAATAGTCAATATTAGATATTTACTCTCTTATTACTTACTGCAGCCTGTTATTTTATTTTCTGTTATGTAACTCCCCTAAATGAAAAGACGATTATAAACTTTCTTACAAATCCATACACAAAAATCTCTCCTTGACTCTAACCATACCTCCTTATCTCTCTTCTGCATTTAGGTGGTGTTGAACCCAGATTTGCTAAGAATATCCTTCACCTCCACCGACCTTGAGTTCGGTTCGAGCTTCGACATGCACCACGACCACCCCAACTCACTGCCTCTCTTTCCTACGTCCGCATTAACATGACCTTTCCTGCCTTCCTTGTCTCCACCTCACTCTCTCCATGCCTCCCTTTGCTCTGTTATCACGTCCTCCACAGCACCATCATTGAGGGGCGGCCCAGGCGGCAAGATATCATCAACCCACAAAGCTCTGCTCTGCCTTCCTCATCTTCACCTCATTCCCTCTTCAACCAGAAGTCGTTTTAGCCGCCGACACCAACTATAGCTTAAAGCAGTCGCCGACGATAGCATCTGAGATGTGAAGTGTCCGATCGTCGAAGGTCGGACCTCAGTATGGTTGGCAAGGTGGTGGAGGAGAGAGATACCTAGTAGATAGCCTTCTCCAACTGGCGTTTCCTCTAGCATGACATTGTCAGTACGAGCAGTGGAGATGCGAGGTGGTTATAGAGGAAGCATGGAAAGATGGGGAAGGAAGATGGGTATTAAGGATGATTTTGTAATTTTAAAAATATTAATTATTGAAGAAAGTGTTTAAAGAACCGGTATTACTGGTGGAATATCCATACTCCAATTCAAATGTAACTATCTTAGAGTTATTCCATGCATTTTAACCATTAGATCTTCGTTTTTTTTTTCATCAATGGTTTGAAACTAGATGAACATTGAAAGTTCCATTTTGGGAGGGAAGCACTTTAAACACTACCTTAAGTTAGAAGTTTCTATCTGGTCGAAAAAAAAAATCTAGATTTCATGTCCTTATCACAATTGTTAAATAAAGAGATGCTGTTTTAATATTACAATACTTATTTAGATAAAATACAATATATTTATCTTATTCGATATATGTATATCCTGATACTCACAAAAGCATATGGTGTCTATGTAATATTTATACATTATGAATGCCAAAAGAAAAAAAAAAATATTTTCTCCTTTAATTAGTATATACACTGAAAAATAGGCGCAAACTTCAATATATTACTTTTAAAAGGAAATTATAATAACCTCCTATGAAATTTTTTAAAATTAGACTCATCCCCCTCATGATTTTAAAAATACATAAACATCCCTTAATTGATGTAAAGGCAGCACATAGACCTCCCTCACACTTAACAATCTGCTAGAAAACTAAAAGCCATATGTATCTCACATTATTTTTAATATTTTAACATTTGAAAAAAAAATAAAAAAATGTCCCAAAATATCATTCACGTCCCTTTTGTGGTCTTCACCATCATCCTTCCATCAACAAAGCCTCGGTCTTACTTTTCTTCCAACCTAGAACAACCTCAATTCTAGAAGCCAAAATAATAGACAAAATCACAACATTCAACAAATAGAACCTCAAGATTTTGTCATAAAATCTCAAAGAAAATAAAAACACAAGAATCACTTAAACACCATTGCAGGGCATTTGTTGTGCCCCCAGAAGTTTTGAAAGCAACCACGTCTAGATCTACCACTGTGCCTCCACAGAGTTGGAGAAGGGGTAATCGCACCACTGCAATCTCACCTCTACTCATCAACCACCATCGTGAAGCACCAGTTGTGCCCTTGGAAGTGCCACACAAACCACCATGAACCACAAAGCCTCTATTGCATCCATGGTGACCCTACTGTGCTTAGATCTACCACTGTGTCATGGTTGTATAATGTCACTGGGGTTGCGACCTTAGTCTTTTGCATTGTTGCCTTGCCCTATTGCGATTCCTATGCCCCCGCCAAATTTCTCTTCCCCCAAATCTGGTTTTAAGCATATCTATGTTTAAAGAAAAGGGAGAAGAGAAGATGGCTCTAGTTTTTTGTTTTTTTTTGAGTGTTGAAGAAAGATGGTTTGGCTCTGTCAAGGGGAAAGGTATGTTTGTACTTTCATATATTGTCATGTAACGATGATTAACACCATTTGGTCTGGGGGTAATGAGTGTATTTTTAAAATTAAGAAGGGGATGAGTGTGGTTTTAAAAGAATTGAAGGAAGGTCAGTGTAATTTTTCCCATTTTTAATGATTTTTAGTTATAGTTTTAGATTAAAAAAATTATAATATGAAATAAAAAGATTGTAAAATGAAGAGTATTTATTAAAACATAGATTAAAAAGTGCATGGTGAGAAAACAATTTTTTAAAAACACACGGTGATCTTACAGTTTAGAGGGATTTACCTTTCAATCAATAAATTGCATTATATGTGTGTGGTTAACCAAATTATCTAAAGGTAAATACACTCTTTCTTTTTCTCTTTACATGAGTTCTCACAAGATTCAAATTCTTTTAAATATTTTGTAATAAATACTCTAAACGTTTGTAACTTTTTATTTCAAATTATAAATTTTCAATCTTAATAATTTTTAAAAATTATTGTAATGTATTTCTTCCAAAAAAATAGAAAGATACTATTGAACCCCGCACTTCAAAAATAGTCGTCTTTCTATTGTAGCAACTTTCCTTGCATTACACTAATTTTAAGGTTGGTTAAGTAATTTATATTCCGTGAAATGCACAACAAAAGTTTAAATAGAACCCACTAGAAATTTCATATATAGTGTAAAAGACAATTTCTTATGTGTTCTTTGACTATACACACAATACAATAAAAATAAGTGTGACATTATAACTATTTAACGATTAGTTTAAACTTAATAATTTAAATATTATTAAATAAAATTTCAATAAGTTGGTATAGTAGTTTGAGAGTATATATTTTATTTTAATTTTTTTTAAACTCAATGATAATACCTTATGGCTAATGGGCTCTAACAAGAGTTATATTATGGGAATGTAACTTATATTGGATATCGTATCAATTTATACGCCATCCACCATTAAATGGGGTGTGATAGATGGGATATAAGTGATAGATGGGGTATAAGTGGCATGATGACCAAGGAAAATCTCGTTAACAAACGTTACAAATCTATAGTTTCTTGCTTATGTAAGTACTTCTATTTTTCAAAATTCAAATCTTAAGAAACATTGTACATGCAAGTTACAGAGCCTAACAACATGTCACATTAACTTTCAAGCACAGTCCTAAACCGTGACATCATGCACGTAAAGCTCAAAAACTGATCATGCCATTGATTTAAACCGAACACAACAAAGAGAATCCGTGGGCTTCAGAATCTGTTAACATTGGTCCGAATTAAATTGCTTCCCTCTTTTTTCCTGAAAAGGGCACCATCTCTATGCAATCCACGGAGTCATTGGATTGATCTAATCCACAATGCCGAGTTCCAACCATTAGTATTACGCCATGTGTAAAAGGAAAGGACGTAACTCATATAAGTGAATGAGTTGTGAGGCCAAATGGAAGCACATCGCGATGGAGTTTTTGGCCTCTTTGTTAAAAGAAACAGGTGCATGGTTTTCTTGTTTGTTAAGCATTGAAAATCCTTTCGCTTTCATTTGTGTGCAAAAGAAATATACACTTTCTTTCTCTTCATACCACAGTTTTCACAAAGCCAATAGTGAGATAACACCTACTTGGGCACCAAAACTACTAAAGATAATTAAAAAGAAAGAAATCTTCACGTAGGCACAACTAGTTCCAACTATTGTTTGTTTGTAACAAATATTGCGTTGGAGGAATTTTCACATTTTAATTTCTTTGTTTGCTTTCGTTTTCTCATTTCTTAATATGGTTAGGTTAATTGCATGGATGAGCTTTTCCACAAATGGACAATTCAATGGGCAGTATATGCAACTTTTGAAAAGAAAATGCACTTCAATTCTCAATTTTTAAATGAAACAAAAATGTGCTATAATTGGACCCCAAAAAAAAGGATTGATAAGTATGAACGAATTAACAAAATAGAAAACGGTTACGCTTGATTTATTTGAAAGTAGAAGAAAGATTGAGCATTGCAAGAAGAGATCTTTCCCGCATTCTTGGTGGGTCGAGCCTGCCATGGCGCCACCCAACAAAAGGAACAACCTTTGACATAAAAGAATTCCATCACCCTCCTCCTTAGTTTAGAGGCCTTAGACCCCGCCACCGCATCCACACATTCGTGGACACAAGCACAGAGCACACTCGAAGGGGACACAATTGGGGAAATAGTCAACTAATTCAGTCGTTAATTGGCTATTTATAACATCATGTCCTTCATGACTTCAATTCATATATCCGCATAGGAAAATGAAAACACGTGTCACCTATATTATTGGAGAACCTTTTATGTTATTGACCATATAATTTAAAACACATAACAAGAATAGAAATATAATAAATTATTGTTGTTGCTATTATTATTATTAGGATTATTTCAAAGTTCCAAAACAAAAGTTTTGCTCCAAAAGGAAAAGGGTTAGATTCTTTAAGTTTGTCTGGCGTAAATTTATAAGGCCTCCCTCTGTCTTTCACTAACAAAATGGATAAGCATCGAGCATGCAGTTATATGAGTGTGACGGTGCACTAACAAACCTATTCCCTTTGTTTAAGAGAGAGCTACACGCATGCGTTTACACACACATGTTTATACCATGCATGCATTGGTATATCGCTATCACTATAGCCTATAGTCCTTGCTACTAATACAATCCTTTCCTTTTGATTGTGGATAGAGAATTGTACTCACAAATCTTTTTATGTATGTGGTGTGATTTTGATCCTTCCACGTACGAGCAATTGGATCACACCCTGTTGGAGAATGTACTCCAAATCTGTTATTATATAGTCCACGAGAAACAAACAAACTGGCTGAAAACCTTGGAAAAAAAATTAAAGAGGAACAAAAAACAAGCATAGAGACAACTTTCAATCATAGCCATCGCACGTCACTATAAGAATGTCGTGTGTATACATACACTTATTCTTTTGGGATTCTATGGCTTGTGCTTGTCTTCAGCGTACTGTGATGTATGATTATGTGACATATAGTAGAGTAAAATGAAGATATTTTTAGCCATGAAAGCAGGGGCGCGCTTGGCAGAGATGCCAAGTAGCTTGCCCACCCAGAAGCGTATATTAGTGAGAATCATTACACGCCTTTCACTCTTTGTAGGCATGACAATGTTTATATGAATCCTTTTATTTTCCTTTGCAGAATATTGTTGAAATGGGGTCCACCTATAGCATACTTTACCATATCCGAAAGATTTTGAGATGATATCCTCATGTCTCTGGTTTCTTTCTTTCTTTCTTGCAGTTTTGTTTTTTTCCCCTTCTTTTTGTGGAGGTTGGAGGATGAATCAATTTCCCTTTCTGTTCATTTAGAACAACATAGAGATTATAACGTATATTATATTTTGGGAAAATAACTAAGCCATCTAAAATTTATCTTTTAGTAAAGGGATGCTATTTAGTAGAGGGGATTAACAAATTATATATAATTCTAACAAATTATATATTGGCAGACAAACTATTGCCAGATACATATAACAAACTCTAAGTAAAAGAACAGAAATCATGGATGGAAAAAACAAAAATATAAGATGTTTATCCCATACCTTGCCACATAATTTGGACAACCAATCTCGGGCATTGGTCGTTTAGTAATTTCTCTTTCAGTAGTATTTTTTCAAAGACTCAAAACAGTTTGAACAAGGGAAGAAAAAAAAAAAGGAAAGAATATTTCATAATTATTTTTCTTGTATAATGAATTCTACTATTACAACTATATGAACTCCTACCTGTTTGCCCAAAAAATTAAAAAACTACCTGCCTTAAATTTAACCGACGGTGAAATCACTGAAAACTGAAAAGGGGTGAACTTCTTACAGTTGACACCCATGCTTTATGGCATTATGGTTTCCCACAGAAAGTGACATCCTTTTCGTCTTAACTTATTGATGTTGATTTCTCTCTCCCCATTTCCGAAATGATATTTTCATGCATCTTTTCCAAAATCATGTTGGATCTCACCCCCCCCCCCCCCAACCCAAAACAAAAAACAAGAATCCAGGTCTTTCACGTTAGGAGTTTTCCTTTATGCTACAGAAGAGAAAAAGACACGCCCACCTGGCCAGCCTCATCCGGCACTAACATCTTTTCATTCACTTTCTTGCAATTCAAAATTCAGCCCCTAGTTCCCTAAGTTTGGCCTTTCAATCATATTGTTTCATTGTTTTGGGTACTGTTGAAATCTTTGATCAAAGCAGTATAATTAAACGGTATCACCAAAAAACAAAAACAAAAAGGTGCATCTTTTTGTTATTTTTTTGACTTCAACAATGAATTATGAAAAAGAGATTTAAGGATCCAAGGGATCTTGTCCATTCTGGGGAGCAAAAAGAATTCATTAGGATTTTTTTTTCTGATATTTTTTCATGGAGCATCAAGGCAAGATGGGTCCAATAGAATTAAACTGTGCTTAATTTGGGAAGCACATTGATAAATCGAGCAGGAGTGCTAAATGGTACGAAGCCTTTTGCACAAACTGAATACGAATTTTGTTGCGGTGCGGAATAAAAAAGGGTAAAAACGGAAAGTATGGTTGAGAAAAAAATAAAAGTAGTTAATAAAAAAAAAATAAACCAATCAATAGGATTCGTGGTTTTCGTATTCGTACTATTCATCAATTCTCTAAATCGAGGGTAACCAGCAAGTAACATAAGCAATTCAAACAGTTCTTTGCGCCTTCGTCGCCCACATTAATCATTTCCATATAGATACAATCTCTTTGACTATCTAATATTTCTGTCGTGGAAGTGTGTAGCACATTATTACGTTTTTGAATTCCCTCACAATAAACATGGAAACAACTACTACCTTCGGTGTCGGGAAGTTATTGTTTTCTCTAATTTATGCCTGAAACAATGGTTTCCATATAATTTACAGAAATGCGACATTTGGGCATCCACATGTGCATAAATGCAGCTAATTTGGACTTCAATCAGTTGCCTTCAAAATCCAAATTTGATTCTAATAGAAAGACATTGCATTATGTTTTAAATGTGAACTAAATACATTTAATTAGTCAAAGATATAATTTTGAATACATTGTCATTTCACAAAGAATTTGATTATTGACAACTAGCAAAGTGATCAGATTATTTCAATAATTAATCAACACATGATTAAGTTGGTAATCCATATTTTTTTTTTTACACAAATTATAATGCCAAAAACCAAATATTCAAGTCGCTTTCCAGGTTTTATCAAGACCCACAGCTGGTCAAGAAAGAAAAAGAGAGAGCCCAGATATTATATTATTTTGCAGGTTAGATATTTTGCCTAATATTCATCATTTCTTCTTAAATAGGACCTATTTCTGTTAAACAATCGCTAAATGGTAAACATTAAAAACTCATGATGAAAATGCTGTCTCTATCTGCTTCTCTATGCAGCCAATAAAAATTGAGTTTAATTAATATGTACTGATAGTGTATAATAATTTTACACTGTCAATCAATAGAAATAAAAGAAAGTAAAAAATTATGGTAAATCCCTTATTATAATGAGTGATTATTTGTATGAGTTACCTTTTTCTCCTATTTCTATTAGCTGATAATGAAAAACTGTTTTACACTGTCAGTGCAATTAAATTAAATTCATAAAAATTTAGCAAGTAGAACAACTTAGAGTGGTACAAAAAAGTGGGGAAAAATGAAATTAACACTTGTTGTATTTTTGTCTCATGTGAAAGAATTATTTTGGATAGACAAAGGACAGAGACATACGGAAGATTTTCCCTGAAAATTCAAACCCTCAAAGGGCTCATCTATCCGAAGTAAAGAAGTGACAAGCATTAGAAAAATATTTTATAGTTAACCCAGAACATTATAGGAAGATTAAATTTACTTTGATTCTTTCTATTAAAATGATGTTTGATACATATCTCAGTACATTATATTCATATCCCGCAATATTACATGGAATTAACAAAACATTTTAAGGGAGGGAAATTAAAATAATGCGAATTCTACATTTGCCTGCTGAACCAATATTTGTAGCTATCTCAGTTGTTGCAAACTTCTAATCTGATGACTTTGGAAGGTTGCTGGGTATGGCACACTGCTGCAGTTTCACCAATAATGATGCATATTACATTACACACACGATCACTCCTCCAAAGGAAAAACAGTTTTTCCTTCTCCCTGTAGGAAAATGTCATGATGAACAAAAAAATCAGTAGCCTGAATTAGCAATGCCAAAACAATCAGTCCCCATAAAACTTGCGATCCTTTGGTGATGTTATCTTCCCTCCTAATCCTGCATGACGCATCATCTCTGCAGAAAAAAAATAATATTTTAAAATTCTTGTAACTCTTACTAAAGAGACAAGTTAAGAAAGGGACTACAAAATAGAAGCCATGGTTCTTACAAAGCTTAAAATTAGAAATGCTCATCCAGTTTTAGGCTAATTTTATCCAGGAGAAAATTCAAGATAAAATGTATTGTCAGCAAGCTTTAATGTAGAAACATGTGCTTTGCAGGTTGTTTCAACTAGAACTGGAATTTCAAATGACATTTTACCGAAGCTTTGACATTATGATACATCGCTGTTTAAAAACAAAGAATGAAGGAGACATGACTGCATGTAGTTTCTAAGTAACTGGTTCTCTCCATACAAATAGAAAGGAAAACATGTCCACAAGATTCATTTTCTATCAAACAAAAAGAAGGTTAATCAATTAAAACTAAAAACTTCAAAGAGGTAATCTGCTAAAAGTGTAAAAAGTTAAAGTGAGTAATTAGAAGCTTGACCTAAAAAGAATATATGCTTAAGAGAGGTTGTATGAGTAATTAAAGTTCCGTTATAGCATATTAATAATGTAGCCAGTTGAACACCTCCAATCATGCTATGCATGTCTAGGGACTAGGGGGAAATCAAACTCGCAATGAGGATTTCATAGGGCCAAGTCCATTTGTTATGTACGGACATGATTTCTAGAATCTCCTCGAGGTTCTTTTCAACATTTCCAATCCTGCCCTAATCTTTGCTAAAAGATCAAGAGAATTTTTCATGTTCCATTTTCTACCCTGTCACTGGAGCCAGGACTTGATGATAGCTCAACTTGCAGCTGACCATATAGCAGGAAAGGCTTCCAGACTTTTTCAAGATTATTTTATTTCCATAAATATTTTATTAGCATGGGGATTTAGTGTATCTGTGAACCCCTAATGGTATGTTTATGAGTCGAGATTTTGGAGGAAAAAAAAAGATTTGAAGAGTAAAATAGATTTATAATTACTTTTCAAATCCTTCCTTTCCAAAAACCTCAACTCACAAACACATACTAAGGCTATAATAATTGAAAAAACACACCAATCCTCATAACTGCAGAAAAACAATTCACATTGCATTTTTAATTGTAAAAACAAAAAGAACTTGCCTCGCTTCTGCTCAAGCTCTTCAACAAGTTCTTCTTTCCATTTTCTTTGTCTCTCGGAGAAGCTTGAGCTACAGATGAAGACATTTTTCATATTTAATTTTGGTATGCTGGCAGATTAAATAAGGTGCAGCCACTATTAAGCCTGATACATACCTAACACTAAATGAATCCAGCTGAGCTTCATGAAGAGTCTCCTTTGATTCACTAAGCTCAGGCGGCTGAATTTCCTGCAAAGGTTGATTGTGTGCACCACTAAGCTTTGATCGATATTTGTTATGACTCCTAGGGCTTGCAAAATTGGCACTACTAGCCATCCAGAATTGTCTCCTAGCATGACTGGGAGACCTACCTTGTGATGTTAGATTTGAGATATCAGAAACAACATTACTCAGTGCAATTGCAACAGGTGCAGGAGCAGTGGCTGCATTTGATATGCCAAGGAATTCTTCATAAAGAGGTGTTTGGAGTTTCTTCAGTTCAAAGGCCTAATGTAATTTATCCAAGAGAAAAGCAATTGTTTTTAATTCTAACCATGTCAGATTTAAAGAAAAAGACAAACGAAAAGAATAAGTAATGACTACTGAGTAAAACCAAAGTCAACAAATATATCGTCTCATAGTAAAATAGAACCTTCTCATCCAAGAAAGCTTTAATTTTGGACTCAGTGACTTCATCATCATTTTCAGCACCTAGAGGCTCACATGAAAATGGGAATTTATCCTCCACCTCAGGAGATGGTTTGGCACTTGTCATAGTTTTACCAATAGTTTGATCTGGAGACAAGTTCATTCTGCTTTTCTCCAAATTTAGATTTTCATCAAACTTGCAAGGCCAGTCATCCACGGGTTCACACATAGGATTGAAACTCTGTTCCAGCAACATAACAGAAGAGTATTCAAGAAAAGATAATCATGAAAAATCTAAAACATCAGAACATAAAACAAACTTGGCACCTTTATAGCATCAGAAGCAAATAGCGATCTAGATTTTACTGATGCACCAACCAAAAAATCATCTTTATCATCTATCTGACATATGTCTTCATCATTGTTGTCTGCTCCCCGGTAGCAATCTGCTTTTAGAAGATTTTCAGAATATACAGTTGATAACCTTATGCTATCCACCTGACAGATATCCTTTAGGCCTATGCAGGCTGAACCCCGGACAGAATCGAAACTGCAGAACAAATACGGTATCCTAGTTGATGCTCCATAACCATCAGAAATTCCACAAACAACAGATGATATACTTACAAGTTTCTAGAGTTCTTCTCATGCGTTGCCTCCTGATTGCAAGAGTCCTGAAATTGGAAACAAACAATACATGAAAAATAAGATTGTCTAAATAATGTTTCCATCATATAAATTCACAGCAGAGAAACTAACCCTGACTGAATTGCATAATATTGAATGAGATTCCCGATAATTGCAGGTGATAAAAGGATGCTGCAGATAATAAATAGAATTACTATAATTACTATATTGATTATGAAGGAAAAGCTATGTCAAATGCAAACGAACTTAAATGAATGTGATCATAATTGAACATTACATAAGTTAGCTGAAAAGGAGAAAAATGCACAAAATACCAGTAGCAAATCTGATGCAGAAGGCCTTAAACTTGGTTCCCTGCCACCAAAATTTGATGGATAGTGATTAAAACTCATTATCTTATATATATTAACACTGTCCACCTAAATTGCTAAATGTCAAACTGTATCATTGGCCTTTTCAAAAACAAATGCGGTCAGCATAAAATAGAGGGCGTGATAAAAAATGAATGGTAAAAGCATTATATGTATGTACTTCTGGAAGCATTTCAGCAAAAAGTCCTTTGCCTCAGCAGACAGATGTTCAGGTATGGGTGGATGAGATTTAGTTGACCCAATGTGGAAAAGAGCAGAAACCTGAAAGAAAGAGAAATTTGCGTGAAATCATTTCATCGAATAAATTCAGAGAGATCCAATTGAAGAATTCTATTATTTTAAATAGTGTCTAGATTATTTGTATAGACTAACCATATTTTGTAATTATAATCATATCATGTGATTAGGATAACTATAATTTGTGTATTTATTAACTCCATATATTCAAGTTCCAACTATTTGTTGAGATACAAAGTTTCTACCTTCTATGCTGCTCTTTTCCTATTTCTTAACATGGTATCTATAGCCTAAAGAGATGTATTCCTAGAACTATGCATGATCGGCAAACCCACTGGTGAAAATTTTTTGCTGCCAACTGTGTTCTCCTTCCAACTAGCCACCTCCCTTTGCTGCAACATTTGTTTGTGACAATAAAGATGCATTGCATATCACTAGGGGTGGGAATAGATCAGGCAACCTGTTAAGGGCCTATGTCTAGCTTGCATTAACCTATTTAATAAACAAGTTAGGCTAATGCTATTTTAAAGATTGATTTAGCTAAAAAAGCTAGATTTTAGGCTTTCAAAAAGGCCTTTTAGGCCTAATAGGCTGCCTTACATAATTAAATAATACATATTATTATTACTAATATCCATAAATTTATATATAATATATTACTTATTTAAATTTTAAAAATCAAAGATTTAAATTGTTTGCATGTTTAAAAGTATAAACCAAATCAATTAGCCTATATAAAAGATTTAGGACTTATTATCAAATAGACCTTTACATAGGCTTTCAAATTAGGTCAGTCTTTTAAAAACACCAAGCCAAGCCTTTTAAAGCTTGCATTAAGTAAATAGGCCAGAATCAGGCCATATATTTGAGAGACAGGCCAGGCTTATTTAAGGCAAAGCCTCCAGTTTTCACATCTATGCTTCTTTTTTCACTAGGTGGGAGCCTCGTGCAGTGGGCCGCCTTTATTTATGCTTTTATCATCTATCTTAACATCTATGATAGAATTGTATTGCTATGTTTACTGAGGCTTCAAGTACGTACCTCCTGGGGATACTGTTGACTCCATGGAGGCTTCCCTGTGGCCATCTCTATCACAGTGCATGCAACACTCCATATATCAGTAGAGCTAAAATACCACAAGTTAGATGCAGTCCCACAAATGGTTTAAATTGAAAGACCGAAATGAAAGAAAACAGGCCCATGAGTTTGTCCATTCTTAAATTATAGGTTCAATTTACAATCACATAATTCCATCAAATATACAGAATGAAGTTAATGACAGATTATCAAACATTATTCCTTATGTTGCTTAGTTCAAGTTTTAACATAACTTATCCTAGCTAAATACGCAATTCACAAACTCATATGATCCTCCAATAGATTATGCAATGATTAGAGATGGTCGGACGTGTATGCTGAGGAGGGAATGGAATATTAAGCAGTAAGGTAAGGCCTACGTAATAGGCTTCATGAACAGTAAGTAACGACTTAGTGTGATCAAATCACATATAAATTCTTATAAATTAATAAATGCATCTGCTTGTTCTTGTTAATATTGAAAAAAAAAAAAAGAAGAAAAAAAAAGGAGGTTCGTCAAAATTTCCTCATTAAAATAGCACATCAAAGTTCTCTTGTCAATGAACCTTTTCATTCTAAATTACTTTATCCTATGAACTATGTAAATAAAGATAACTTAAATATCACCAATACATCATTTATTGTTCAAATATTATGTCAAGCACCTGATAAGTGTGTCCTATTTGACATATCCCTATCATTCCATGTCATACGAAATAGTTACGTATATTCATTTGACAGCATTTACTTTGACAAATAAACTTTACATTGTATGTCCTGTCTGTAAGATAACTTCAGGAGACATCCAATGTGCGGTACCCTTCATTGACTTTGCACCATTTATAGTTGCCTATATCAATCCACAAACTTCAGATGTCATCACCACAAAGTACACAAGAAGCTTGTAAGACCATTATAAATTAATATTGTCAACAATGTCATACCAGTTCAACAACTTTCTTGGATGCACCAAAGTCTGCTAGTTTAATGCACCCTTTGTTATCAACTAGAATGTTTGCACCCTATATCCAAACAACATATTGAGTCATTGACCATTATGAGAGAGAAAAATCAAGAAAGAGAGTATTTTAAATAGTAAAAGCAAAGTACCTTAATATCTCTGTGAATAATCCCATTATCATGAAGGTATTCAAGGCCCAGTAAAAGCTGTTTTGTATACATTTTTATAACCTATTTTGTATTTTAAAAAAGAAAAGGAATATGAAGCTGCTACCGAATTACAACTTACAATCCATTTAAGATTCTTTGAATTTCATAAAGTAATAACCACTTACCGACTCAGGGAAGGATCCAAATTTCCCCAAGAGTGAAGAGATAGATCCACCAGAAACAAACTCCAGCAGAATATTCAAGGAATCCTCCTCTCTAGCAGTTCCCAAGTATCTCTATAACAAACAATAAAGAAATTTTTTCTTAATAAAGGTTACTATATTAGACACCAGGCAATCAATATCCCTATCGTAATAAGATTACACTCACAACAATATTCGGATGCTTGAGATTCTTAAGAAGCTTCACTTCTTCTTCAAGCTCCCGAATATTAGCCTGATAAAACAAGGTAAACAAGAGATTTTTTTCACATCATCAATCATGTCCAATATCAACATAAATAAGCACTCAGGTAACGCTGCCAGCTTACATAAAACAACAACAGTATTAATTCGCATACAGCAAGTGACGCATTATCACAAAATTCAAAGCCACAAACTGGCACACGCACACACAATTACTAGAATCATACTAAAAGGTCCCATCTTTACCTGCGTATTCTCCTTGAAAGCGCTACCAGGCGCAATCAAAACCTGAATTCCAAAAGAAAAGGCAAAAGGGTCAACAATTATGCAACACAACCAAAACACAGAATCACAGATTGAGCACAGAAGGGAACGAAATTGTTACCTGTTTGACCGCAATAAGCTCGCCACAGTCAAGGTTCATCCCCATGTACACTCGACCGAAGGCGCCGGAACCGATCAACTCGCCCTTCCGCCACCGGAAGGGAGGGGCGTCGTCGGAGCACTTGGGAGGCGGCGGCGGAAGAAGGGGCTTGTTGGAGCGGGGCTGGGAGAAGAGGCCGATTCGCGACTTGCGAATAGTGGAGCCGATCCGGTCGACGATTCCGGCGAGGGGTCCATCATCGGTGGCGGCGGCGGGTGGGTTTCTGAAAACGAATGATCGGCGAACAGAACCCAAGAAATCTTGCATCTGTTTGAGAGAGAGAGAATGGCGAAGAGGTTGTTGGTTGGTAAACGGTTATTTGAAGAGACTGGTGAGGTTCCTTTGTGATGAATGAATGAATAATGATGGGAGTGAGAGTGAGAATGAGAAATGGCAATACAAAATTTGAAGGAGGGAAAAAAGCAACTTCAAGGTTAGTTTTTCAAAATGGTTGATGCTGTGCTGTGGTGCTGGTGCTGGTGGATTGTAACGGTACTCTCATTTTATTTTATTCTCTCTCTTTCTCTTTTTTTTTTTTTTTTTTTTTTTTAAGGTTTGATTTGAATGGGTGGCACTAGAATATGTTGTCGGTACTCGATATGAGCCAGTATTGAAGAAAAGAAAAATTGATAAAATCTTCAATTGAGTTCATGACAATATTTTTTGTAGGTATCCCTCTAATAAAAAATAATTTATTCCATGATACCCGATAATTGTAAAAATTGATCACATGTGATTTTTGATTCATTTGCAACTGATAAAATGTTTAATATAGATAAAATAATTATTAAGACTTTTCTAATATCATTTTATATAATATCCATTAGACGTACAAATTGTATAATTTTGAGAAAATAAAACCCAAATGCATCATTTTCAAAGTTATACAAATTATGTTTTTAGTGGGCATAAGTGAGATGGGCTAAAAAAGTTCTAGTAATTATTTTATTTCCACATCAAATTTTTTACTAGCCGTAAATAAATAAAGAATTATGGGTATTTAATTTTTGTAATTGTCAAAAATTATGAATAGATTATTTTTTGTTGGAGATCAACGTGTTCACCAAAAAGTCAAAGACATTGTGATGGAGTGACGTGGGAGTTTATGCCAAAAAAAATCTTTGCAAATTTTTATTTTTATTGAAATTAATTTTTATATATTAAAAATATAAAATAATTTTATATTATTAATTAAGAATGGCAAAAGCATGATAAGTTATAATAGGTAGTTATTATAGTAGGTAATTATTTATGAGTTTAATTGGTATGCACTGACAGTGTAAAATAGTTTTACACTGTCAACCAATAGAAATAAAAGAAAGTGAGAATTCATGGTGGGTCCCTCATTATAATGGGTAGTTATTTAGATGAGTCAGCACTTTCCACCATTTCTATTGGTTGACAGTGTAAAACTATTTTACACTGTCAGTGTATTTAAATTAAATCTATTATTTATTATAATTTGACATATTTTTATAATTTTATTAATTGACAGTATATAATTATTTTATATTTTCAGCTTAAAAATTACTCTCATTTTCATTTGTGATAGTGCATTAATGTTTTGGATTTTTTTTTTAATGCACATTTGAATTTAATTTGGACATAGTATTTTGGGGTATATATTAATATATGAGAAATGATATTTGTACATACTATTTTTTGACATCTTTAGACACCCTTTCTCTATCTCTCTCCTCTCTCCACTTGCTTTTTCACTTTTTCTTTTTCTTTCACAATTTTTTTTCCAAATTTGTGAGAGGGTATCTAGATGTCCACATTAAAAGGTGGTACAAATAACACCCCTCTTAATATATAGGATATAGAGTATTTAAATACAAATAAGCGGAAATTTCGTATTTATCACAGGAGAATCAATTAAATGCAATAATAAATGATAATAATATCACTGGGGATTGATAAATTCACGTACATAATCACCAAATCGGAATAAAAGCATTTTTCTCCACCGCAGACATCCAATTCCTCGATCAAGGTCTCGCGGAGTAGAGGATAGACAGTGTGCCAAATCACACATTTTAAAGTCTGAGAAATAGGCTTTTGTTTATATGCTATAATAACAGAGAATCTCAGCTATTTATATTTGAAATTCTCACCTACAAGTCTGGAACATTCATAAGGAGCTCACATTTACAATAGAAATGGCAAAATCGATTAAACTCGTTGAGTTAATCCACACAATATGTAATTTTTTGTGAGGTATGTTGATATTTTCAACCCACTTTGGCCCATAGATTGAAGCGGGTGCGGGATGAGTTTAGCTCATAAATTAATTTTTCATTTTTTACACACAATATATTCAATGTTTGGCTCTTTTGTTGGCCAACGCATATATGCCTCAGAGGATATTGATAAATTAGGTAGTTAGGATATTTTTTAATTTTATATAGATGTTATATTGTTATATTTAAGTAAAAATTCCTTTTTTGAAAAAAAACTAAATAAATTAATTCATTTATATTTTTTTATTTTTTATTTTTTTTAACAAGCCAATCTCCTGACTCGCAAAAAAGTAAGGTAGGTTGGCCAGCCTCACCCGACTTAAAGCTTGACCCACAGTGGGGTGAGGTGGGTTGGTTGTTTGCCAATGTTAATTTATATTCTATTCAGCTATACTTGATACTTGACATTTTCCTTATTTATTTAATGGAATATAGCATTCCCTCAATTGCATAGTACAGGACGATGCATGTAAAGAACAATCAAGTTGCTTTGCCAGAATTCACAATGCTATATATACTTGTTTTCTAGCCTGCGTCCTTGGTTTGTTAAACGATTTAATAATCTTAAATTTTTTTTTTGGGGGGGGGGGGGGTCTAATCAGCAAAAGATTAAGGAATAAAAGAATCTCATAATACGATCTCTATGTTAAAAGCTCCAAATGACATTTTGTTGTGATACAAGGAACAAATATTACTAGACAACGTTGATCAAAAAGTAAATTAAAATGCTATTGAGGAAGAAAGTTACTTAAGGACATTTCATTGACAGAGAATGGCGGGGCAATGTTGATAGATTGACCGGAACTTGAGTTCTGAGCCAGTGCTTCTGGATCCATTCTTCTATATACAAATGCAGGTTCTGGTAAAGCTGGCAATTCAATTGAATGACTACTAACATATAAAACAACCGTCGTCATTGTAGGTCTAGCATTAGGGTTTTGTTTAATACATAATAAACCAATTTGAATGCACCTAATAACTTCAATTTCAGAACAATTATATCTAATATTTGGGTCTAAAATGCTTAATGGTGTTTTATCCCTCCATTGTCAGCCAACCTGTAACAATTTGGGAAATTAAATATCCAAATTATTAACTCCTTTGTGTATGGATCAATTTGAATGTATCTAATGTCATAGAGTACAATGTAAGGAAACGACTAGATTATTACTTACATAATTTAGGAGGTCATAAGTAACATGATGTGATTCATGGGAACATGTATTCTTTCTTCCACTAATAATCTCTAATACTATAACTCCAAAATTGAAAATATCTTATTTTTTTGAAAATTGTCCAAATATTGTATATTCTAGAGACATATATCCACTATAAAATAAAGTTAGAGAAAAGTTTCAGTTTGACTAAATTAAAAATATCTTAGGAAGAAGTAGATAAGAAAAGTATATGGATGAATGTTCAAAACTTACTGTATTCTAACAATTCTCTTCGTACTTCCTTAGTCTTGATTTATTTCAATATTTCTAGCTAGGCCAAAATAAAATATTATTAGATTTAAGATCACAATATATAACTTTAGGTCGGGAATATTCATGTAAATAAAGAATTTCTTAAACAATCCCTCTTATAATATTGTAATAATCAATCCAGCTTAACAATTTTTGCCATTCAATATCCACAAAATTGTTGAAGTGAGAAGAAATGTAAGCATGGACCATGTTTTATTATCAATAAGTTGAATTAAAATTAAGTGACAAGCATATATACATAGTATATAAACGATAAATATTGAGTAAAAAGAGAGTTTAAGGTCAAAGGTGTCAAACCAAATAAAAAATAGTCAAAGTTCTTATTTGGCATATATTCATAAATAAGTATTTTTTTCTTGTTCTTCAAGGCAAAAGCCTATGAATGCCACCAAATTTTTATGTTGAAATTGGCTACCAATAGAATTTCATTCTTGAATTCATGGTCACCTTGTTTGGAAGTTTTTGAGAGCCTCTTTACTATTATTCATTGTCCATAAAAAAGATTGCCCTAAAAGTATAAACCATTATTTATGATTGCAAAAAGAACATTTAAAAATTAAACCTGACCACATTTCCCACCTTATAAACTTCTCCAAATCCGCCTCTGGCAATTTTGTTTTGCTGTGAAAGTTGTTGGTTGCTGCTTTAATTACAGCCAACTTGAATTGCAATAGTTCTAAAGTGGCACTTTCATCACCAACTAGGTCAATATGCTCAGCGCGTTAAGCCAAGTTTTCAAACTTCTTGAAGTTAAAAATTAAGAATTATGGGATTAATTTATTATTTTTATCAACAATACGTGCATTTTTCTTTGAGAATAGCCCCGTAACTCTTTCTTGCTTTTCCCCATAGCAAACAATAGCGGAAAGATAACACCATTGAAAAACACAGGAGCATCGCCGAAACACTCAAGAGGCCACAACAATAAAGATTATTGTTCGAAATCGGCCTTTTCTTTTTTCTGCAAGATACAATCAACACGTCTCACTCAAAAGAAACTTTCTTACGTGAAGTAATTTTGACATATTATTGTCACATAGTCAATTACATGTTATCAAATTAGCAAAATTTTTTGACACTATATACATAACTCTATCATAACACAAACATAGGAAAAATGCAAATATTATTTGAGTGAGGCCTATAGGACGCACCTGTAGGTCCTGATGGAGAAGGAGTAGATGGCTTATTAGGCAGCGCAGCTTTGTCACCATCCCCTGTAAAATTGGAATAATTCAAACCTAAGATTGCAGCTAGGATACAGAACTCCCCCCCCCCCCCCCAATGCTTCCCAGACGAGCCCATGGAATTGCTGATCCTATCACATCACTCAGACAACCGCTGCAACCATCGCTAAACAGATCCGGCGTACATTGAGCAAGGGTGTAGATGGTTTGTAAAGCATTCAATTTTAATGATTTTGTTACATTATCTCTTATCGTTGTGCTCTGCCTCGTCGGCCACTAGAGCTAACATATTCGATAACGTAAAAGTTTGCTCCTGACCAGTGGGTTTGAAGCCACTGGTGATGTTCAACTCCCGAAATGCAGGACTTGTGTCCACCTATATGAGAAAGAGCAGTTGGAGTACCGAACCATTCACTCATCGTACCATATCACTGCCTCTTTGGACAAGGAGCACTCTGACTCTGAGTAAAGCATTTAACACGCACTGCCCGCAGAGCTCAGAGGGGACGTCACGCCTGCACATGAACAGCCCATACACTGTGTCGGAGGGGTTCGCTCCGGCGACTATGGCCTTGTGGAAATCAGAGTTAGTGGTGGCCTTGGAAGATAGTGAAGAGAGGAAGGTCCTGAGGTTCAGCTGGAAGGCACTGCCGTCTGTGGTGGCTTTGTCGGTTGAGCAATTTTGGTGCGAAAAAACAGGGGAGTCCTCTGCTTCAGTAGTTGAAAAACTGAAGAAGCTAACAACGATAAAGAGCAGGAGAAGCTCGAAGGAAGCCATGGATGTGTTAATCTTAGGATGCATTAATATCATGGAGGTAGACCTGGGCCTGGTTTCGTTACTTCATTGCCTATATTGTCAAGTTCATGTCCGGTGTGCTTGAAAGTTGCGCGCACGCTCCATCAATGAAGGATGCAACCATGTCAATGAAGAAGGCATGAAGTCAAGCTTGTTATCTTTTCTCATTTTGAAAAGCAAATAATAAAATTATTTGTATAGAAAATAAAATTTATTACAGATTTACTCACTACATTGTAAATAATAGTCATTAAAAAAATTATTTTATATTATTTATTATTTTATAAATAAACTGCTAAAATTGAACTAGTGGTGAAGGGTTTGGATAGTTTGCATGAAATTCTATATTCAAATTTTATTATTATTAATGTACCAAAAAAATTTATTATTTTATAATTTTAATGAAGTATCGATTTTTTTAATATCAAATTTATTTCTATTTTCGATAGCTGAAACTATTTCCTTCATTACTCCATCATATAATGTGACTTTTGATAAGTCCAAAAACAATTTAATCTTTCATAATTCTTTTTTCCCCCTCAAAATTTAAAGCCATTAAATTGTTTTGTTAAGAGTGTATTTGTTTCAATTTTTTTAAATAAGTGATTATGAAATCTAAATTTTAGGTGCGTGTATTTCAACTTTTGAAAAAAAAATAATTATAAAATTTAAATTTTATATATAATTAAAAAAATTGAAAACTAATTTTTTTGAGATTCATATTACTTTTAGAAAACCATCCAAATACATGAAAAGCTGATTTTTTCAACAAAAAAAGTGATTTTTTGCCCAAAAAATCATAAAAAAACACACTTTTTATATATAATTAAAAAATAAAAACTAATTCTTTTTTCAAAAATTACTGCTTTCATCTTTTACAAGAAAACTGAAAATAGTTTTTTTTTTAGGTTCTGATTAATTTTTAAAAAGTTATCTAAATATATGAAAATTAATTTTTTTAGTGACAAAAATGATTTTTTGCCCAAAAAAAATACAAACAAATACACTATAATTCTTATGTCATTACCTTAAATTGTTATTATTGTAAAATGGAGTACATATACTCACAAAATTTAACAAAATTTAATATTTTTAAATAATTAAAAAAATAAATACCATCTTTTATGCATTAATATGACCTTATGATCCTAGAGATACTTTTGAATTTAGAATGAATAAAATTGTGCTAATAAAATAAGAGTGAAATACATTTCACTCCCTTGAAATTTTATAAGATGACACTTCACTCTATTAGTATTTAAAATATATGCGCCAACCCATTATCCTGACCCCTTCCTTAATATCCATTAGAATATTTTAACAGAATATTCCTCCAAAATCATAATAAACCATCTTAAGCCACTAAAACAAAAAAATTAAGCATGTCATTATTTGAATTTGTGTTAACTTCAATTCTCTTTGCAACTCTCTTCATTTCAACTTCCCATAATCAACCCTCAGTCCACCATAAAGACGTGTCTTAAGTAACAGAGATAATCACAGTCAAATTTGTCTATCATAAAGAAATTAAACCAGAAATCAATCTTAAGCTTAAAATCATACTTTAAACTCCTTACTTTTCAGCGTCCAAAGTCGGTTTCTTTCACCACCAAGTTTATTCCATTCACACTCCCAAGTTGATTTAATTGTAGGAATAGTAGAATCTTTACTCAGAAAAACGGATGAAATCTCCTTCGCATTGATGGTCCTGCATTTCATTTCATGGAAGTGTGGTGTAGTCATATAATGATGATGACATTTAGCCTTTCTCTTTTCTGCATATAGAGTAAGTTAACCCAAGTAGGTGAGACTTGATTAAAATGATCTCTTATATTCCATAAAGGCTAAATTGAGGTTAACACAAAAGGTTGAGTAATGAAGGGGTTAGAATAGTGGGCGAAATATAGATTTAGATGTTAATAGGATTGAGTGTCATTTTATTTCTCTAATTCTCACTTTAACTATCTCCTCTTCTCCTTTGCACCCACCCTTCCAACAACTCTGCCCCACCACCATTGCAACCTCTGTTTCCACATCATCTTCTCCAAGATGCTCATCTTCTTCATTTCACTTTCTCCCTCCCTCATTTCATCTCCCCTGTAACAAAAAACAAAAAAGAAAAAAGAACTACAATGACAAATCTTTCTCCATTACTGCTTAACACTCATTCACTTCCATACTTCGCATACACAACCACCGAAAAAATAAAACACAAAAACAATTCTTTTCTTCTTTTTTTCAACAATTCACCATCCATACTTCCACAACACATTGAACTTAAGGTGATGTTACTATAATATCTTATAGCATGTTTGGAAAATTTTTTAGCAGGATCAATTTTGAATGGCCAAAATCGATTTTGATTAAATTTTGGGTTATTTGATTATATATTTTTAGAATTAATTTTTATTTTTAGAATTAATTTTAGGAGAAATAAAAATTTTTTATTTTCTGTCAGAATCACTTTTAAAGAAATTATCAAATATAAATTATTTTATCTCAAAATTAATTCTATTTAAATCAATTCTATAAAATTAATTCCCTCTAAAATTAATTCAATAAAAGCAAAATTAAACACACTATTTAGTATTGGTGTTATTCTGCATTTTGATTCTGATGAACTCTGATATGGTGCTTCTCTTTCTTGAAGAGTTTTAAGCAGTTTTTAATAATTATCGAAAAAGTTGAAATTATATTACTTAAAAAATTATATGACTCGTTTAACTTGACACGTACGTCAAACATTAGTTTATACGGGAAGTTGTGACCCAAAAATATTTCACAATCCTTGTCAAAATGAGAAAGAGAAAAGATAGAATAATTGGAACTTTAGCCGGTGACCGGAAGTCTCCCTTGAATCAAAATGAGAAATAGAAAAGATAGAATAATTTGAACTTGAGCTGGCGATCAAAAGTCTCCCTTGAATGGGTTGTCGGGGGCAGCACTAAATTTGAAAATGGACAGACCTTTTTAGAGTACTGCACTTTGATAGATACAGGAATTAATGTATAAATAATTAAAATTTTAGTGATATTTTTAATAAATATAATAAGATAACCAAAAATGAAAGTAAAATTGTTAATTAAAATTTATTAATAAGACAACTGATTATTAAAATATGCTCTAATTTTTTATATCTGACTTCATGCATTTATAAGTAAATTTATCAATAATATAATTAAAAATAGTATTTTCAAATCCATAAAATGTATTTTCAAATAATATTCAAATAACAGTACAGGGACTTAATATACCAAAAAGTTACGAAAATGCTTGATAGCATAAATTCTTTAAAAAGAGAAAGAACACCGCTGGCGGTCGTTTTCTTGATTGCAAATTTTGGTATGAGAAAACAGGGTAGTCCTGTCTTCAGTAGTTGAAAAGCTGAGGAAGCTAACAACAAAAAGGAGGAGTAGCTTCAAGGAAGTCATAGGTATATCACATTTTAAAATGACTAAAATTGATCTACATAATCTTAACTTAAGTAGAATATTTCATAGTACTATGCACACAAAAATTAGGCGTAGTTTGGTAATAGCATATGAAGCAGTGTTTTGATTCATGAAAAATATATATCAATTTTTTCTGTTTGATAAATTAAAATATTAGAGTGTTTATGTTTCTAATTTTTAAAAATTAAGGGGTATTTTTCAAATATTTCATAAAACACTTTTTAAAATTTATTTATATTCTCTAATATTTAAAAGATTAATATAATTTTATTTTTTTAATAATATTAAAAATAAAAATTATTTTTATAATTTCTACTTATTAAAAATCACTTTTATACTATTTTATCAAATAATACTATTATAATTTTTTTTAAAGTTCAAAAAGTTTAATAACTTTAAAAGAAAATCATATGAACACTAAACCAAACTTATGCAAGCCAAACCTTAGTCGATTTTAAAATATATTAATTATATTTTGAAAATTAAAGAATTAGTGTAATACATGTGATTTAATATATCATTCGATGCATCTTATTATATTCACTATAGTTTTTTTTTTTGGTATAGAATATTCACTAGAGTTTTTAGTGTCCGTACAAAATGGTGCCTTTATTGTTTTATGTGCCCATTTGACTTAGAGTTTGTAATTTTTAGAAGATTTTATAGAAAAAAATAATTTTATACAATAAATAGTAATATTTAGTTTAACTTTTTTTAAAAATTTTTTTGAAAAAGAAATATTTTTTAGATTATTTTTTATTTTAAAAAAAAATTTTGAAAATAAATTTTACTATTACTCTCACATTAATAACAAAAAATAATTTTACTTTATTCTATTCAAACAAAACTTATTATCCTAAAAATTTTTTTAATATATTTAAATCAAATAAAAATTATATTTTTAAAAATAATTCTTTTAAAAAATTTTTTCTTAGAAATATTCTTTCAAAAAATCTTCTTATAAAAGTTAAATCAAACGACCTATATCTATCATCCAAATATCCTGTCAGATTTTGACATAAAATGGTATGCTAATGAAACATTTTCGTGCTAGATTTTCTTTTTCTATGGTATTAATTTCCTATCATTTTCCTTCTTAGCCTCATGGAGTGACAGAAGAGAAAGAAACAGAAACCCCATATGTTTTCGATTCCCCAAAAGATTGAAGCTCAATTGTATTGAACTCAATCTTTGCCTTCTCGTTTCTCACTTAGCTGCTGTGCCCTCTGGTCCCCTACTCATCCTTCTTGCTTGTGTATATAACCATTGCCCTTTACCTTCTTATATCCATTTTGGGTTCAACAAATGGGTGTCCTTGAAGCTCCCAAATACAGCAGCTTTTGTTTCATGTCTTTGAAATCCATATACCCTTCTGTCCAATTAATCTAAAGTTTGTGTCTTGTTGTTGTTGGTCTATTCTCATTGAGTTCGTTCAGTCGTTTATTTTTGGAGGGTTTTTTTGGTGAGACAAGAAGATGCAACTTGATCTGGAATCCTTGTCAGAAGCTACTTCTGGGGCCATTGGATCCCTTGTTAGCACCACCGTATTGTACCCACTTGATACTTGCAAGACCAAGTATCAAGCTGAAGTTCAAGCTCACCATCAGCGAAAATACAGGTTCCATTGTTGAACCATTTTACCATTTGGGTCCTACTTAATTGCATTCTAGGTCATGCCTACCAGTTTTCTTAACATTCATACAATTTGCAAGTGATAATTATGGTAGCATGCTCTGATCTTTTTATGCTTAGTTTCCGTGTAAATTAGCTTATTCTATATTAGTGTAAAGCTTGTTATTTCTGCTCAACAATAAGAAATCTTGTTCATTAGAGAACGCCAAATGATAATCATAATAAGAATCTTGGCTTTTTTTTTTTTTTACCAAACAATAACATTCCAATTGCCAATATTAAAGGTCTGCTTTGATTTTATCATGATGGTTTTATCATGGCAAAGTTAACTATAAAGTTTCTACTTACTAGTAAGTTATGCTTATTTGATTTTGTTGCTTTGTCCCATGTAGGAGAATTTCTGATGTTCTATGGGAAGCAATTTCTACCCGTCAGGTGCTTTCATTGTACCAAGGCCTTGGGACAAAAAACATCCAGTCCTTCGTTTCGTCCTTTATTTATTTCTATGGATACAGTTACTTTAAGAAGCTATATTTGAAGAAAACTGGAAATAAGACCATTGGAACAACAGCAAACTTGATTGCTGCTACTGCTGCTGGGGTCTGTACAATAGTAATAACACAGGCAAGTCATAATTGTAATTATTTTCAGAGATAAATTATTGTGAGCTACATGTTATGTGCTTGTTTGTAATCTGTTAAACTGAGGGCCCTTCCCTAAATTACTGCCTGAAATTAAGTTTTTCTGAGGTAATTGCCATCCTGTGGGCAGGACAACATTGGAGAAGTTTAATATTTGGCATTTCTAGTATGTGATCAATTAAGTCACCTGAGGTTAGTAGCTATGTTGGTGGTGGTTGGTGGGGATTTGGGTAGACATTTTAGGCTCGTGTCATTGCAATGACTTTCTGATCTACCACAAATGTTCTAAGAAGAATTAAAGAGTATGATCAACTGATGCTGTAAGTTCTCTCAGGTAGATTGTTCTATGATAAAATCTGCAAAAGAAACAGATTGATCCCAAATTACTTGAATTCAGCATCCAAACGCATGCTTTCCTTGTTATTTGGCACGCAATCTTCAGTAACCACAGCCTCTGCCATATGATATACAACATCTGCATGTATTTTACAGCCCTTAGATACAGCATCCTCAAGGATGCAGACTAGTGAATTTGGAAAATCCATGGGACTCTGGAAGACCCTTTCTGAGGGTACATGGAGTGAGGCATTTGATGGTCTTGGCATATCCATTCTTTTAACAACAAACCCATCCATTCAGGTATCTCTTTTTCTTATGATATTTACATAAATGAAAGGTAGAGAGGATCTGTTATTCAAGATTGGGTTCGACTAGAAGACACCCCAAACTCAGACAAGGTTTTTTCCCCCAACAGTATACTGCATTTGATCAGCTGAAACAGAGACTACTAAAGGGCAAGATGAGCAAGAAAACAGGTACAAAGTCATCCCCGGAAGCTCTTTCTGCGTTTTCTGCTTTCATGCTAGGTGCTGTTTCAAAATGTGCTGCTACATGCTTGACATACCCAGCTATCAGGTGGATGATCAATTTAAATAATTTTCCCTTAGAATTTTTCACTTGCTTTACTAACTTCTAGGAAATTTAATGCAAAAGGAGGAAAATAAAAGCTAATTTAATTTTATGCGGATTTATGTTTTTTGCATGTGTAATGTATCTCTCGAAAAATAACTAATTTGAAACATTGGCTTTTTCCTTTGTTTATGCTATGCGGTGGACTTCCTAGGTGTAAGGTCATGATTCAATCTGCTGATTCAGAAGATGATAAGAGAACACCAGCTGAGAGGAAGGCACAGAGGACAATCTCTGGAGCACTCTATACAATTTGGAGAAGAGAAGGCCTGATTGGATTTTTCAATGGATTGAAGGCACAGATAGTGAAAACTGTTCTCAGCGCAGCATTACTTCTGATGGTAAAGGAGAAGATCACAAAGTCCACATGGATACTCATGCTCATGATCAGAAGATTCCTGTCTGTCAATTCCCCCAAATTGAAGGCAGCTTGAATTTATCATGATTATATATTAAACAATTTCTCATCCAAGAATATGCTACTATTGACTTAGGCTGCCATGGAGGAAAATAAGGGCAGATGCAAGAAATATGAGTGCTGATGGTGGTTAAGGCAATTTCTAAATAAGGAATATGAAAAATGAAATTTCATAGTAACGGGGTGTTGCTGTTATCTGTTAGCACTTTGTTATGCACCTCCAATTGGACTTGATTTGAATGGCGAATTTCAAACTTCCAAGCTCAAAAATAATATTATTGATGGTAATTACAACGATGAGGTAAAACAATGCTTTCTCAACTATTCATCTTACTCTTATATAGACAATCACAATACCGACGCAACAGATATACAAGGATCTCAAAATTTTCCACTAGAAAACCTGTTGTCTTTATTATTTTCGGTTTAACCTGAGACCTTCATGGCGGTAGCATGGCCATATGATAGGTAACAAAATTGTAACAAATGAAGCATTGCCAACAACATTGGAATCGTTAGAACATTGGTTTCATCATAGGAAAATGCTACCAACTGACAAGAGCATTGAACAGTAAATCAATCCAATTTTGGAAATCAAATTAGCACCACTTGAACTATAGGGAGCAAAGTTTCCTGCCGGAGTGTTAGTGGTCAAGACAACGACAATCCAGTTATCTTCTGAACCAATACCAATTCCTGTGTACTTTGAGTCATTGAGATTATCTGAGTAGAGAGACTTTGTGAAATTAGTGAGAACCTTGCTTGGAACCAGGCCAGGAACACAAGCAGGCATTACAATTCCATCCCTTGTGTTGGAAATAGCCAAGTGGCATTTAGCCAAAAGGTCAGGGTAGTTGGAGAACTGAGGTTCTGTGCCTGGCACTGTGTTGGCACCTGTGGTATTTGTACAAGGTTGTTTTTTGAATTGGTCAGATATTTTATCAGCAAGGCAATCTGCATTTTCATTCTTTGTTAGAGCTTTCAAGTTTAATGATGCTCGATGCTTGTTGATTCCCTGATAAAGAGCATCTTCCTCATCTGCAGGAGAGTATTAAGGTAAGTGCGGTCTCAAGATGTCAATATTAGTAAGTGCTCATATTTCTTCGGAGTGTGCACGTGGGCCAGAAAAAAGGTGACAGAAATTTTCATGGAGAACAATGGCTTCGTTCTTTGTTATTTGCTACATAGTGCTATTACTAAGTCAACTTAGTTCCCAATTGAGTAATTAAAATCTTATGACCTTGGAACAATCATCTAATAGTAGTAATTAAAATCTAAGTCATCACTCAATGCAAATGATCAAATCATTAAGATAAGCATCTAACAATCAGATTATTTATTACGGCCCCCCCATTATACTCAGCAATCCTAAATCATATCTCTCTCCCAATTAGATCTAGCTAGCTTAGGCTACATAGAAACACAAGAAAAAGTAAAGGCAGAAGTCACAACACAAAAAGCAAAAGACTTCAAGTCATAAACTTATGTTAGCATATTATTCAAATCAGAGAGACACGCATTCATAATTTCATACAATAACTTCTTTATAAAAATAATACCAAGTGAAGCCCATTTAAGGTTAAAGATAATGCGAATAAGCTGAAACAAGAAAGACTATAGCTGAAAATATTAGAAAGAGAGACTCGCTACTCACCATCATCACATTTAACTGGATAATTTATTAAGAGAATGGAAGAAAGGAGAAGGGATAAGAGAAGAGAGAACTTAAGCAATGCCATTGTATTGTTTGCAGCTGAGTGGGAATGGTAGAGGAATGAATAGAGAGGTAGAAGAAGAGTCCTCCAGCAAAAAGCGTGTCATCTTCGGATTCTATATATGTGTGGTGTAATTAATCAACGTAAGTTTGCTTGCAGTGGGTGCTTTACTGTTTCTTCAAGCAGAAGCTAGACGTACGCTATAGACAGCGTACTGACACTGAGCAAGACATCACAACGTTAAGTAGTTAGCGGCACTGGCAATGTTTGTTTCAGTTTCAGATATATGTATGTGTATGCATGTATCTGAGGACAATTGTTCCGGGGTCTCTTTCTTGCATGTATGGCTAGGTGTCATATTCTCATATACACCACGTTAATGACCATTTATCTTGTTGATTTTGCTCTCCTTGTAGGTTTATTATACTTTATATTTGTGGGACTTAACATGAGATGATGATGATTGTTACCGAGAAAGTAAAGGTGTCTATCTCAACTCTCAACCAGTTTGGTGCAGCGAGAAAAAATGAGTAATTACATTGAAAAATATTAAGAGTAGACATCATAAAAAAAAAAAAAAAAATAGAGATATAGATCTTCAACCCATTCACTGTCATCAAATACTTTGTGTGTTTCTCTTGTTAGTGTCCACTGCAAATAACATTACTCAGAAAAATGTTGGATTGGATTTGATAGTCAACGTTTAATGTCCTGCGCAATATTTCATATGAACTATTTTTTTAGATAAATTTCAATGTTTTCTTAATCAAATCGGCAAATCGAAGTCTAACCACAATTTTATAAATATCAATATGTTTTATTAAAAATAACAAAACAATGTATGTATAACAAGAATAATTTTGTAATACCATTCAAGAGCAACTATTGGTACCATATAACATAACTCAATAAGAAATGATAGGGAAATTCATTTCTTTTAAGACACTATGCCTACTCATCACTCATCTATTATTGGATGGGATGTAGACCCAACTTTTAATGGTGGATGAATAGTGAGTTAACATGATATCATATAAAAAAGTGAATTCCCTCAATATTTCTCTAATGCAATAGGGAGGATGAATTCTTCTTGGCCGTTCTATTTTGACCTGTTTAAATCCGTGCTGTATTATCATTGGATTTTGATTTATTTATTTTTGGCCATACTGCAGTCACTTACTCAATGTTTTATAGAGAAAAAAATTAATATGGATTCCTGTCAAATAGTTTATAAATGAACAATACTATGTCCTGTAGCATGTAACATCCAAATCGAAAAGAAAGACCATTTTCCGTGCATAAGTTTTTTCCCTCGTAAAAATTCACATCTATTTCTACAGTGATATCCAGGGCTGAAAAAAGTAAAAGTATACATGATCCAAAGTTACAATAAAATATATGCTAAACGAAATATCCGGCGACTTGCTACGTAGTAATGTATTTATATTCTACTTTTCAACTTTCAACTTTTCCTACCTTCCATCTGTGTATCGGTGACTAAAGTCTGAAGCCACAAGTACATGAACGGTTCAAACAAATCTGATTGTGCAATACTTTGAGGCTTTAGGAAGCTTTTGTAATTGCTTAAGAACATTCCTTTCCCCGTCTAAACCGCCATAAAATTCCTCATGATGGCATACTATATCCATTCGCAGCAAAGTTTCAGCATTTTTAAGTAAACTCTTGACTACTTGCAGCTCCCCATCTGTCCCACAGAAATGACATATCTTAATGAACTTGAGATGACTTGAGAAACATGAAGGCACTGGATCCAGTATCTCATTTCCATCTTCGCGATTCCCAGAAAAAAAGATGCCCTATAATTCAGAAACAAGTGGCTAATTATATGTAATACCACACATAGATTTGAAATAAATTGCAAACCCTTGAGGCTCCAGGCAAGTTACCGATTTGAATACGAGGAATTCAAGGTTGGGTAGTTTTTGGAGGAACTTTGCAAGTGTTCCACCTCCAAAATTGATTCCTGACCCCGGTGGAGAAAATCCAAGACAAGTCAATTGGCATAATACAGGCATACATGCATATAATTCTTTTGCAGATGTGAGAACCTAGAACAATAGCACAGCATGTCATTTGAGACACAAGCAAATTTAATGAACATTTAAACGAAAGGAACACAGGTTTTCATCTAATAAGTAATAATAGGTCACATACCTCAAACGCATAAGGAGTTAGCATTAGTTCTTTCATGCAAGAGATCCCTCGAAGAAGCCTATCAGCTCTATAAGCAACTTCTCTTTGCCTGCCACTCTCTACAATGTCATCTGGGCCCCACAAAGCCAAGAATACACAACCGAAGGATAGAGAGTCATAGATGCAATAGTCATTTCTGAGTGTACCGATGTAAAAAAAGTATTTGAGGTTCCCTGCAATAATGAAGAACTGGCAATTATCAGCGTCGGCCACATTTTCCTTCATATCCAATTTATGAAGCATGGGAAGAGCTATCGTAACAGCTCTGACATTCCGCCAGCTACATCTATCCAAAGTTAGCTCCTCCAGGACAGGCAAGCCAGAAAATAATGGTTGAGTGGAACGATCGTTGGGGAAAACAACATACTTGAGACTCAAAGTCTTCAAATTTGAAAGGTGGATGGAAGATGGAAGCTTTAGCAAAACGTCAGCCATTATAAAAGCCTTCCTGAGTGTATCACATGTAAATAGGGAATGAGGCAACTCAAATGGCTCTTCATGAATCTGATGGAGTTGGAGAAGCAAGTGTTGAACATTGTGCTTTACTGCAGCACCTACCCACAAACAGATGCGAGAAGCATCAGACAATACTTCACATGCCAATGCAAAAAGATGGATATCCAAGGGTTTACGAAGCGCAATAACTCTATCCACAAAATCCATGAAGAGTGATCTCTTCTGGCTCATATTTGACCCAAATTCTAAGATGTCAAGGTTGGTGACTGACATCCATTTTGTCCGCCACCTCCTAGACAACACACTAGTTCTGACTGCATCTTTTGTTTGAAGTGAACTTAAGATGCGTTGAATGATGTTGTCCGGTAGATTGCTTATCCTATCCACGTTGTCACCCACATTCCCTTCATTGTTCAGCTTTTGAACTTCGGCCTTGCAGGTGGACAAATCTTCATCCATCGTTTTTATGTTTTCCTTTCCTAGTATACAAATGCACCATCATAATCATAAGAATACAAAACACCACAAATTCCATTTTGTTCCCCCATTATTCTGTTTGGCCATAATAGGACAGGATCAAATCAGAGGAACAAAATTGGAACGAAATTATTTGTGCTATTCAAAGGAATGCCCATGATTCCTCATCTAATCTCGTGTCTAAAAGTCTCAACTTTACAACCTGCTGCTCCATTTGATTGATTCAAATTTCACATTTGGATTTTATCGAGCAAAACCCTACTGAGTAACTGGGTAAAAACCCCAGCATTTCCAATATAAAGAAAAAAGGAAAAGATTAACCTTTATCTTCTATATGATAATAATCATTTAAGTTGATAATGTCGTTCCGCTATTATAATCTAATCAAAAAAGTTTCAACCTCAATTTCATTTTCAAGAGTTTATAAATTACCAGTCACAGGTATGAACAGTGGCAACTGCAACAATTTGAATACACAAGAAAGAAAGAAAGAAAGAAAGAAAGAGGGAAAAAAAGAAGAAGATGAAAATGAAGTTGAAAAAAAAAAGTAAGATTGAAGCGAGGAGAATAGATACCGTGGTGGGTGGTTGTAGCTCACTGCAGAGCCAAGAGTGCAGTTGCGGTTGCAATTTTCTGAGTTCCCTTTCAGTTCAGTCACAGAGCTCACTGAATAACCGCCTGCTTACAAGACGCTATTATATAGCCTTGCCGCTGCCTCCAACGCAGCGCCGTTTACGGGTGGGGAATGCAAACGATTATGGATTAAAATCCTCTAAATTGATATGAATTTAATTTAAATATATTAACAGTATAAAATAATTTTATACTGCTAGCTAATAGAAATAGTAAAAAATATCAACTCATATAAATAATCATCTATTATAATAAGAGGTCCATCATAATTTTCTACTTTTCCCTATTTCTGTTGGTTGATAGTGTAAAATTGTTTACACTGTTCTGTTCGTGTATACCAATTACATTCAATTGATATTGGTTGTAAAATAAGGTAGAAATAAGTTATTTATCCTTGAATTAATAACTTATATTATATATAAGTTGATAAATAATTTTTTACTTTTTTACTTTCCAACCATCCTCAATTTAAAGAATTCAAAATGCTTAGTTGTTAACTTATTCTTAATAATAAATGAATTACACTGACCTCTCCTGAGGTTTAGTGCAATTATACTTGGCACCTATCTATCTATAGATAATACACTTGGTATAGCGAATTAGAGGGGTGCCGAATGTAATTACACTAAACTTTAGGAAAGGTCAATGTAATTCACCCTAAATATTATATCACAAACAATTATATCCCTTAATTAAACTCAAATTCAAATACATAAATTATTGTAATTGACTAATTAGTGACCCGTATATTTTTTTCACCAAAACTTATATTGACGAATTACAAAACTTAAATTGATAATTAAATCCTGTGATGAATAATAAATCTAATTGACTAATGGTAACAGATTGGATTTTTGAGAAATGAAAAAACTATTTGTTGGGAGGGCTATATTCCCTCCAGGACCTCAACGAGCTCACGCCAAAATTATTCAGACCCAGTAATGGGTTTGGAAACTGGGATTGGTTACACAACCTCAAAAAAAAAAAAAAAAAAATGTTAACCTCATAATTCTCAATGTCTCACTGTTACGCATTGCACAGTGAGAGGAGCAGTATATCAGGCATTTCTTTAGACTAATTGATTCACTAATTATTATTATTGCATTAGTTATTACACAATTGCTATATATATTATATATAACATGGTTGCAGATACAAACTCCCTCGTTCGCATAATCCTCTATTTTCCTCCTTTTTGTTTTCAGCGACTCTATATCATAACTTAGTGCTAATACTCATGTCTTTTAACTACGACTTTGTCACCAATATTACTCCGGTAAAAGAATTGCAATGTATTGTTGCCAACATTATATGATAATGGAGTGTTCCAAGTTATGGGGCTTCAAAACTCCCATGCTGCATTGAAATTGTTTTGTTAGATGAATGTTTAAGTTATTTTTTTTTTTTTTCACTTTTGCTAATATAAAACATTTGTTACTTACAATTACGTGTTTATCTAATGTATTTTCATTTTAGGGAGGTAAAATTAATGTTTTAGTTCGCAAAGCAGTGGTGTATAAATTTATCAATCTTCTTTATGGTGTTGAAGTTTAATCAGATGTCTCATTTTGGTATTGAATTTAACATGGGTCATTTCAAAACTATAAAACATGAATATAAATTGAATTTTAAACAAGAAATCGAAATCAAAAGGCTCAAATTGTGTGACATTCCAAGATATAGATTATCTTTTGTTGCGCCTGCTTTTCTAAAGGCTAAAGATTTTGATCCATCTTATTTACAAGAAAATATCTAGCGATATAACTAGCGTCGAATCCATCTAAACTTTTGTAGGCTAATGATTTTGATCCATCTTATTTACAAGGAAATATCTAGCGATATAACTAGTGTCGAATCCATCTAAACTTTTGTGGGTCAAATGAAGAAAATATCTAGCGACCTACTGCATAGTAATGTATTTATCTTCTAGTTTGCAACTTTCAACTTTTCCTACCTTCCATCTGCGCATGAGTGACTAAAGTCTAAAGCCACAAGTACATTAACGCTTGAAACAAATCTGATTGTGCAATACTTTGAGGCTTTAGGAAGCTGTTCTGATTGCTTAAGAACATTCCTTCCCTGGCTAAGCTGCCGTAAAATTCCTCATGATGGCATATTATATCCATTCGCAGCAAAACTTGAGCATTTTTAAGTAAACTTTTGACTACTTGCAGCTCCCCATCTGTCCCACATAAATGACATATCTTAATGAACTTGAGATGACTTGAGAAACATGAAGTCACTGGATCCAGTATCTCATTTCCATCTTCACAATTCCCAGAAAAAAAGATGCCCTATAATTCAGAAACAATTGGCTAATTATATGTAATACCACACATAGATTTGAAATAAACTGCAAACCGTTGAGGCTCCAGCCAAGTTACCGATTTGAATACGAGGAATTCAAGGTTGGGTATTTTTTGGAGGAACTTTGCAAGTGTTCCACCTCCAAAATTGATTCCTGACCCCGGTGGAGAAAATCCAACACAAGTTAATTGGTATAATGTAGGCATACACGCATATAATTCTTTTGCAGATGTGAGAACCTAGATCAATAACACAGCATGTCATTTGAGACACAAGCAAATTTAATGAACATTTAAATGAATGGAACACAGGTTTCCATCTAATAATAGGTCACATACCTCAAATGCAAAAGGAGTTAGCATTAGTTCTATCATGCAAGGGATCCCTCGAAGAAGCCTATCAGCTCTATAAGTAACTTCTCTGCCTGCCACTCTCTACAATGTTATTTGTGCCCCAGAAAGCCAAGAATACACGACCAAGGGATAGGGAGTCATAGATGCAATAGTCATTTCTAAGTGTACCTTTGTAATAAAAGGATTTGAGGTTCCCTGCAATTATAAGGAACCGACAATTATCAGTGTCAGCCACATTTTCCATCATATCCAATTTCTAAAGCATGGGAAGAGCTATCAAAACAGCTTTGACATTCCACCAGCTCCATCTATCCAAAGTTAGCCCCTCCAGGACAGGCAAGCCAGAAACTAGTCGTTGAATGGACTGATTGTTGGGGAAAACAACATACCGAAGAATCAAATTCTTCAAATTTGAAAGGTGCATGGAAGATGGAAGCTTGAGCAAAACATCAGCCATTAAAAAAGCCTTCCTGATTGTATCACATGTAAAGAGGCAATGAGGCAACTCAAATGGCTCTTCATGAATGTGATGAAGTAGCAGAACCAAGCGTTGAACATTGTGCTTTACTGCAGCACCTACCCATGAATTGATGCGAGAGCCAATGCAAAAAGATTGAGATCCAAGGTTTTATGAAGTGCAATAACTCTATCCGCAAAATCCATGAAGAGCGACCTCTTCTGGCTATTATTTGATCCAAATTCTAAGAGCACAAGTTTAGTGACTGACATCCATTGGGTCTGCCACCTTCCAGACAACACGATAGTTCTGACTGCATCTTTTATTGGAAGTCAACTTAAAGATGCACTGAATGACGCTGTCAAGTAAACTGCTTATCCTATCCACACTGTCACCCTCACCCACATTCCTTGTTCAGCTTTTGAACTTCGGCCTTGAAGGTAGACAAATCTTCATCCATCTTTTTTATGTTTTCCTTTCCTAGTATACAAATGCACCATCATATTCATAAGAATAGGATGCAAAATGCCACAAATTCCATTTTTTTCCCCTTTATTGTGTTTGGCCAAAATAGGACAGGATCAAATCAGATGAAGAAAATTGGAACTAAATTATTTGCACTATTCCTTTGAATACCCATGATTCCTCATCTAATCACGTGTCTAAAAGTCTCAACTTTACAACCTGCTGTTCCATTTGATTGATTCAAATTTCACATTTGGATTTTGCAAGCAAAACCCTATATTTCCAATAAAAAGAAAAAAAAAAGAAAAAGAAGCAATCTTTAACTTTACTATACGATAATCATTTGAAGTTGACAAATTCTTTATGCTATTATAATCTAATCGAAAGAGTTTCAACCCTCGATTTCATTTTCAAGAATCACGAGTTTATAAATTACCAGTCACAGGTATGAACAATGCCAACTGCAGCAATTGGAAAACGGAAAAGAAAGGAAAAAGAAAGATGAAAATGAAGTTAAAAAAAAAAGTAAGATTGGAGCGAGGAGAATAGCTACCATGGTGGGTGGTTGAAGCTCACTGCAGAGCCAAGCGTGCAGTTGCAGTTGCAGTTTTCTGAGTTCCCTTAGTTCAGTAACGGAGCTCACTGAGTAACCGCTTGCTTACAAGACGCTATAATATAGCCTTGCCTCCCCCTCAAACGCAGCGCCGTTTACAGGTAATGAACGCAAACTATAATGGCCATATGGTTTAAAATTTAGGAAAATTACTTTAAGAATTTAATTACTATATATTAAATTTTATTATACTATTTAATTAAATATTTATATTTATAAAATTTTTAAAATAATAAATAATTAAATTAAATATTTTTATTGATATAATAATATATAATTCAATATTTATATAAAAAAATTTTATATTAACAATATATACAAATTAAATCCTTCCTTTTAAAAAAAAAATTTTCTCTCCTTTCCCCCATTCCATTAGGTCATTGCGGTAGCTAGCATTCTTTGCTTAAAACAAATATTACCTTGCAAATTGTTGCAAAATTGATTTCTTCGGTGCCACAAGTTTTTTAATATCGCTATAAACGTCAACATCATCGTTCTACGAACAATAATAAGCTTCTAAGGAGGTCTTTGTTATGCACCATAACGCATAAAGTTTAAATAGCTGAACAATTCAAGCAAATTACTGTTGTCCCTCTATTGCTTTACATTTTTCACTTCAAAAATATTCAAAATCTATCTCGCAATCCATTGACCCTCGAGGAAAACCTCGGATCTGTTTGCGTAAGTTCTTTAAACTCTCTCATCCCAAAGGAGGGTGAGGTGCATACGAGCCACCACAAATATAAAGTTTATCCAATACTGATGCTCATTGCAACAAAATTTTTGTTGCATGTAACTCTTCCTCCTCATACACAGAAAAGGCATAGATATTAATCGTCTTCAGGTGTGTCCTAAAACACATAGGCGCCGACATAAATTTTGCATAACCATTAGGCAGAGACACCCCTCCCTGCATTGTTGAACACAAACAAACTATGAAGAAATTTGTCGGGATTTGCGAAATAGTAGTAAACATTCTGGTGTGAAGGAAGTTATTACCTGAAAGTTAACAACTTGGAGACAAGGTGAGTTCTGCAATATGGCCAGTAACGCATCACAAGACAACTCTATGGGTGAGACCACACAAAGTTCAGCCAAATTAGAAAACACAGGTAGAAGCACTAGTAACTGTGTTGTTCTACCGATGGCCTGACAAATACAATACAATCAAAAAATTTAGAAGCCTCTTTAAAAAAAGAAAAAATTTTGCGGGATAATCAAGTTAATAAATGTTTTGACGTTGAGATCAAACCAGAAGAGCAATGTCAGAGATTGAAAGGCTTTCCACACTCGAGAGATGTTTAAGAAGTCTGAACACAAAATAGCCAGCATCCCTATGCCAACCTCGGTCAGACGACTCAGACCAATAATACGGTGCGTTAATCTCAACAGATGCTTTAACCACAGAGGTTGAGCTATGTAAGAAGTTATCATTCCTGTGGTCTCCATCATAAGAAAAAGACTTCAGATTGGTTACAAAGAACTCTACTTTGCAGCAATTTGAAACATTCTGACCAGCTGTATCATCATCATCATTATCTTTCGACTCCTTATGAAAATTTTTTGAAGACGTGGACAAGGAATACAAACAACTACGTCATTAACCCAATTACAATCAATCAGGGTCAACTCCTCCAAGGATGGCCAGCCGTAGAAAAGCTGTTCAGTTGAAGAACTATTGGGGAATATAATATTTACCAAAGTCAAAAGTCCTAAGACATTCAAAATGAATGGAAGAAGGAAGCTTGAAAATATGCTGCATATTCAATCGAAACTTTGTCAATGTCGCACAGGAAAACAGGTGGCCAGGAAAGACCAAGGGTTCCTCAATTCCTTTGAGGTAAAGACTTGATTCTTGAATCTTAGGGTTGATGAAACCACGTAGCCACTCATTAACCTGAGAAGCATTCTCAACAACTTCACACGAGAGAAAACTTTTTAAGATTCGAACAATCACAAACTAGAAGCAATCTCCTCACAAAGTCTATGAATTGTTGCCTTTTATTAGGTGTTCCTTCTTCCAACTCAATTTTGGAGATATCCGTCTACATATGTACTCATCTTTTGGAAAGTACACTTGTTCGAATTGCTTCTTTTGTGGGAAGGGAGGGTATGAAGAGCAGGAGAATCGGTTCAGGTAGATCACATATCCTAATACTGCTCTCATCCTTTTCCTCTCCATTGCGATGCTTTTTGTGCTTCTTGCCACTGATCAAAAAATTCAGATCCATGCTTTAGATGGCTTCCCTGTATACACCATACACTATGAAACGTAGAATGAAAAATAGAAGCAATAGTCTATAAGAATATCTGGTGCCAAACTAAATTTGCGTTGCATTGATGCTACATCAATACGTCAGACACTTCCCTCAGTAAAATTTAACTATTTAACCCAAGTTCCCCGTTCTTCAGCCAGAGAAAGGAATTGCTCAATCATAAAACCCTAACACAATGCAATCCTTTACTCCAATACCAACAAAGCTATAATGGGCTTCGGATCATAACTTTCTAAACAAGAGTCACTTTTTTGAAAAATAAATAAATAAATAAATAATGACATCTAAAGTTAACATGAAGGTAGCAATAATCACAAATTTGGCAAACCCAAATGGATTTGTTGCTCAATCAAACGGAAGGCACTTATTTTGTTTCCCTTGCGTCATTTTTCACTAATTTTTCTAGTTTTGGGTCAGAGGATAGAAAAAAGACTCAAACTTGATATCCTTAACACAACCCTATACTCCAACAGCACCAAAGCCATAGTGGATAAATCTCTCAGCAAAATCACATTTTCTTTTCTAAAAATGATATCTAAAGTTAAGCAATCAATTTCATAGCTAACGTGTGTCACACACACACACACATATATATATATATATATGTTAACAAAGTGAAAACCAGCACCATATGTAAGGATTCAAGTATGATAAATAAGAAACGTGAAGCAGTTGGAGTTGCAACCTGAAACTAAAAAGAGATTATTGAGTTAGAAATTGTGAAGAGTAGCACAAGACTTTCGACGCACCTGTTCTTGGCGCCACTCCCACAACAAATGTTCCTTCTCTCCCTCGCTTCCACTAAACGACGTCGTACACCTAGTAGCAATATCTATTACTTTTGTTAGTAATAGTCTTTTTGTGTTCAACTTTCGAGAATATTTATCATTAGCTATTATTTTTTTATAATTTTATAAAAAAATAAATTTGCACATTTCTTATAAGATTAATTTTATGCATTTTATATTACAAAAAGTAATATTTTTTTTAAAAAAATAGTGATAAGCTTTAAGATTTTTATATTTAATTAATATATTTTACATAACAAAATTTTATTTTCTCGTTAATATAATCTTTTTAAAATATAAATTGTAAAAGTGCTTGAAATTTATACTCTATTTCCAAAGTTTATGATTTAATTATGAAAAATGTTTAAATTTGTATATATTGTATAAATATCTGATTGATTCGGTCTAACAAGATTATTCGTCTAGTTATTATCAAGTTGAGTCTAGAATTAAAAACAAACCCAATAAAAAAGAGTTAGGTCTCACATCCGATAAAATTTGATTCAATTTGTTCTTTGTACACCCTCTAATATTCATAAATGAAGTATATAAAAAGAATTAAAAAAGAAAATAAATAAAATTGAATGAAGAATTTACATAAAGAGTTTAATTGATATGTACTGACACTGTCAAACAATAAAAATGTTAGAAAGTGAAAAATTATGGTAGATTTCTCATTATAATGGGTGGTTATTTTTGAGTTGACACTTTATACTGTTTCTATTAATTGACAGTATAAAACTATTTTAGATTGTCAGTATATTTAAATTCAATTCTTACACAAATTTGATGATTATTATGATTTAGTTTATATTATTGAGTTTGCTGTATTAATTTTATAATAATTCAGAAGGCAAATATTTTAAACTAAAACTGGATCTTCGAATCTAATATTATGAAGTTTGATGGATTGTTCATATACTCTTTATGTTTGAGAACTAAACGCTCGAACACCTTGCAAATTACCTATAAAATCGTTAGATGACAAAATTTGTTTTTGATAACCGCGTTGTAATAAATTAAAAAGAAAAACGTCTAAAAGTTGGATGTTGGAAATGCTTGAATGTGGTAGCATGCGAGAATCTTTATAAGATCACTTTAAGAGGATGCAAGTTCTCTTTCGTAGTGGTTAATATTTAACTATAAATCTATTTAATTAAAATAAAAGTTTTAGTCTTTAATTTTTAAAAATAAATTAAATATTTAATTTCGTATCAACCACCGTAATTATTAAATAATATTAGTACTCTTAGAAAACGAGTAACGGTTCATTTTAATTTTTGAAAATTGATTTAAATTAATCCCAAAGAAAATGTCATGAAGTTGTAAAAATTAATTCAAATTAATTCCTAAAAAAATACTAGTATAGACTGACCTGACTCACCAAAAAAATTAATTTGAATTATTTTTTATAATTTTAAAAATTAAACAGTTAATTTTTTAATTTTAAAGATTAAAATAAAATATATATAATTTCAGAATCAAAATAATCTTTTATTGCTTAAAAAACGCTGAAATACTCATATTTTTATTTATTTATTTATTTTGTTCGTTCATATGGGTTTGATTAACCAGGAGCGAGAGTGGCAACTTAAACAAATCGGCAGCCTGGGTCCAATGAGCAAATTTTAGCGAAAACAACTGGCAGAGGGCGTTGTCCATAGCACAAAAAATAATATAAGCAGTAATATTCTCGTGAAAAAGGTGGAACAAAAAATCTTGTTGGATAATTCTGCAGTAATAATAATACAGTTATCGAATCACACCGCCATTTTCCTCTTCCTTTTCCTATTCTATTGGGCCGTTGGGCTAGCTAACATTCTTTAATTTAAATAATATTACCTTGCAAATTGTTGCGAAATTGATTTCATTAGCGCCGCAAATGTTTTGACATGGCAATAAATGTCAAGATCATCGTTGATTGTTCTACCAACAATAATAAGCATATATGTCACAAAATATTAAAAAAAAAAAAAAAGGCCCGTCCCGTATGACATCAGCAATTTCTAGCTCGAGCTAGTTTTCAGATTGCTCGGCATAAACACATAGTTTGGGATGCAGCATAAAAAATAAAGCTTTAAATAGCTCAACAATCCAAACAAATTACTGATGTCTCTCAATTGCTTTACATTTTCACTTCAAAAATATTCAAAATCTATCTCACAATCCCTTGACCCTCGAGGAAAACTTCTGATCTGTTCGCACAAGTTCTTTAAACTCTCTGATCCCAGACGAGAGCCAGAAGCATATGAGTTGAGGCAAACATAAAGTTCAGCCAATTCTGATGCTGACTGCAACAAAACTTTTATTGCATGTAGCCCTTCCTCATACACAGAAAAGCCTCCGATGTTAACAGTCTTCAGCTGTGTCCTAAAACACAAAGGTAACGGATCCAATGTATAGTTGGCACAATCTTTAGGCAGAAACACCCCTCCCTGCATTGTTAAACAAACTATGAAGAAATTTGTAAGGACTTAAGGAGGTTAGTACCTCAAAGTTAACAACTTGCAGACAAGGTGAGTTATGCAATATGGCCAGTAATGCTTCACAAGACAAAGCTATGGGAAACTGAGAGACCAAACGAAGTTCAGCCAAATTAGAAGACAAAGGTAGATGCCCTGGTACAGATGCTGTGCTGCTGATGCCCTGACAAACACAATGAAAAGACTTTGAAGGATCTTCAAAAAAATTGCAGGATAATCAAGTTAAAAATAAAAAAAATTCTTTTGATGCGGAGATCAAACCATAAGAGCAATGACAGAAATTGAAAGGCTTTCCACACTTGGGAGTTCTCTAAGAAGCGTGAACACAAAATAGCCAGCATCTCCATGCCAAGCCATATGTTCATCCAATGACTCAGACCAATTATACGGTGACTCCATCTCAATAGATGCATTAGTCACTGAGTTTGAGTTATATAAGAAATAGTCATTCCTGTGGACACCATAATAATAAAATGATTTCAGATTAGATCCAAAAACGGCTACTTCGCAGCAATTTAAAACATTCTGACCACCCATATCATCATCTTCATCTGACTCATCATCATCATTATAATTCAACTCCCTTATGAAAATCTTTTGAAGCAATGGAGAAGAAATGGTAACAGCTTTGACATCCACCCAATTGCAATCAATTAGCAACAACTCCTCCAGGGATGGGCAACCAGAGAAAAGCCGTTGCGTTGAAGAACTATCAGGGAATATAATATCTTTTAAACTCTAAAGTCCTAAGACATTCAAAATGAATGGAAGAAGGAAGCTTGAAAATATGCCGCATATTCAATTGAAACTTTGTCATTGTTGCACAGGTAAACAGGTGGCCAGGAAAGACCAATGGTTCCCCGAGTCCTTTGAGGTAAAGACTTAATTTTTGAATCTTGGGGTTGATGAAACCATGTAGCCACTCATTAACCTGAGAAGCATTCTCACCAACTTCACATGAGAGAGAAAACTTTTTAAGATTCGAACAATCACAAACTACAAGCAATCTCCTCACAAAGTCTATGAATTGTTGCCTTTTATCAGGTGTTCCTTCTTCTAACTCAATTTTGGAGATATCCCTCCATAGATGTATCCATCTTTTGGAATGTACACTCGTTCGAATTGCTTCTTTTGTGCGAAGGGAGGATATTATAAGCAGGAGAATTGGGTCAGGTGGATCACATATCCTGATACTGCTCTCATCCTTTTCCTCTCCCTTGAGTCCCTTGCAATGCTTTTTGTGCTTCTTCTCACTGATCAAAGAATTCAGATCCATGCATTGGATGGCCTCCCTGTTATACACCATTCATTATGACAACTAGAAAGAAAAGTAGAAACAATAATAGTTAAGAATATCTTGTGCCAAACTGAATTTAAATTTACATGGATTGATGCTATATCAAACACTTCCATTTGTCGAAATTTAACTATCTCACTCATTTTCCCGTTCTTCAGCCAGAGAAAGGAATTGCTCAATCATAACACCCTAATACAAGACAATCCTTTACTCCAACATCAACAAAGCCGTAATGGGTTTCATATCATAACTTTCCATGCAAAAGCACTTTTTTAATTTTTTCTTTTCTAAAAACTAATGGCATCTAAAGTTAACAATAAGGTAGCAACAATCACAAATTTTAGTATACCCTGTTGCTCAATCAAACGGCAAGCACCTTTTTCGTTTCCCTTGCGCAATTTTTGAGTAACTTTCCTAGTTTTGGGTCAGGAGGTACAAAAAAGACTCAAACTTGAAACCCTTAACACAACCCTTTTGCTCCACCGGCAACAAAACCATAGTGGGTGCTGCAGACCCTAAATCTCCCAGCTAAATCACATTTTTTTTTTTTTGGGTTTAAATGATATCTAAAGTTAAGAAATCAATTTCATAACTAGCGGGCGTCACCATATTTTGACATTGTAGCAAGTAACATTTAATCACGAACATAGTTAAAACCAGCACCATATCCCAAAAAAAAAAAAAAAAAGGAAGGTAAGGATTCAACTATGAAAAATAGGAAATGCGAAGTATTTAGAGTTGTTTAACCTGAAACTCAAAAGAGATTATTGTGTTGGCTATTGTGATGAGCACCACAAGATTTTCAACGCGCCTGTTATTGGCGCCACTCATACACCAAATGTACCCCCACTCTCTCTCTCTCCCCTCCTTGCTCGCCAAATTGAAATTGGGCTTAGGATCCGTTGGTCCGCCTTGACTATCGGACTAACGTTAGTCCGGTCTTAAAATTACTAAATGTACCCCATATTTTAAAATTTAAAAATTGCAAATTGAGGCTTAAGATATTTCTTTTGCAAGTAAAGTTAGTCTTCGACTTTGTTCTTTGTTTGGAGACATGGAATGACGAAGATGGTTTAGTCACTGTGTTGAATATTTTTATCATGGTTGTGCTAGTACCGCAGTTTAAAGAGTTCTGGATCTACAAAGAAGAGGTCTTTTGTGGACAAACACGGAAGTTTGCATCTTTTTTGGGTAGACACAAAAGTTTGTATCTTGGATCTTTCATTCTTTCATCCTCTTGTGGTTTGAAATTGTAAATGGTGTGGGCTTACACTCTAATGGTCATGCTCCATTACAAGAGATCACTTTGAAGCTAGTTACACACATGAAAGGAGGCTAGACAAAGAGTATTAACAATATTTATACTAGAATAACCTTCATCTCGTAATTAAAGGCATCATCCTCCATCCAGTAGTGTGATATATATCACCATAGTCTATCTCATAAATTCTCAACAACAACTTCTCTCACCTAAGTCTTGTGCATTTATATATTTTCGTGTTTGTTACTAGCTTCAAAGTGTTAGAACCAAAGTTTGCAGTAGATTTGGGGTTAGGATTCCGAATCAAATAACTTTTCAACTCTATTATTATCATCTACTTCTTCTCTACCTCTTCCATCAACTGATGAACCTACGACTTTCACTGATGACCACCATAGTTACCGTCTCTTTCAGTCCTAAACCGGCGCTTATCACCGACAATGTAATTAGCCCACCACCGATCAACATGCACAACAGGACTGATCTACAAAATATAAAAAATACAACCACTCATTAACAAATCCATTCCAGAAAAGCACAGGAAGAATATTAGCCATTGGATTAGTTAAAATACATCTAATGGTAGCAGTGGGTGGACTAACGTTAGTCCAATAGTAAGGATGGACCAATGAATCCTGACCCTCAAAATTGTAGGTCTCTGCTCTCAAAAGTGGTAGAGTTCACACAATTAAACAACGTCTTAGAGCTAATATTGAAAATTTTTATTAAATAATATGTTTTGTTTGGGTGCAATTCTTTTAATAAATAAAGTATTTTTCAATAAAAAATTTAATTGTTTTATATATTTGGGTAAAATTTTTTAGTAAAAATAGAATTACTAAAAAAAAAGTGTAAAAAGATAATTTTTTTTGGTTAGATAAAAAGATATTTTTTGAGAAATTATAATTTTCAATTTTTTAAAAATGATCTTCTTTATAATATAAAATAATATTTAAGGATAAATAAAAACCTTTTAACATTTCATTTAAATATAAGTTTATTTTATATCCAAATATAAAATAGCTTTTACTTTTTTAAAATATCTTTTAAAAAGTGATTATTATAAACAAAATCTTTTTAAGAGAAACTCATCTAAATGAGATCAATGCAAGCAATATCTATTACTTTTGTTAGTAATACATACGGGGGATATAAGTCCTTTTGTGTTCAACTTTCGATTTTAATATTTATCATTAGTTATTATTTTTTATAATTTTGTATAAAAATAAATTTGCAATGAGAATAAATAAATAATAATCTACCAACACTTAATTGGTTTAAATGGTTTAGCACTTGTTTTCCTTAAGTAAGATCTCGAATTCAAGTCTTATAGATGGAAAAAAAAAAAATTAACATTGAAAGAACTTTACCCCATAGTCAACCGACCTAACTTGAAGTAAATTAATCAAAATTTAGTGGACTTTCAAATATTGGTGATCCATATAATAAATAAATAAATAATAATGTGAATAAATTTATCAAATTATCACATGAATAAACAATAATGTGAATAATTTTATATTTTATTAGAATTTATAATTAAATCCACAAAGATAAAGAGAAATAATGAATTCAATCAAATACTAAATTAATTTTATAGATTCCATTATTATAAGCAAGTATTTAATTAAGTTTCTTTTTCCTCCTTTCCCTCCAAAATTTCAACACATAAACACATCATAAGTGTTTATAGCCATTTTTTTTAAAAAAAAATTATAACTTACTCCTTACCATTAAAATGCTTTACACTTTATAAATATTCTGAAAATAGGGACAAAATTAAAAAACTATTAAATAGTAAAAAATTTTGTCAAATTTTATTTATCAAGACAATGTGATATGTTTGTGAATTTACATACCCATTTGTTCTATAGAATAATCATTCTCATTTTTTGCCAAAACTTTTAACTGATTTTTCAATCGTGTAACCTTGCTCAAATTAAAATTGTATAAAAGAGAAATTTAATATAAACTTCTTGGACCCTATGGTTTAATATTTGAAATGAATTCCTTAATCAATAAATAAATAAATATTTTAAATAAATTCCTAGATACGCCAAACCATTAGAAATATCTAATAATGGTCCAAGGGCAAGGATCTAATTAGTACTTTTTTTAAAATGATAAGATTTTAACTACTAACAAAGGAAATTTCTGTTGACAAATTCAGAACACCATCATGCCCTGTTGCAATCATCAACACCATCGCATAATGCAAAACAACTAAAACACTTTCAGAGCTTCCAGCTAATGGATCCAAAAAAGAGATAGCAAGGTGAGCCTCAGACATACCCAGATGCATCCCATGCTGACCCAGTGGCAAACCGTGCACATGAATCTAGCCCTTATGTTTTGTGAAATGAATTTCGACTAGGCGCACACCCCACATGCGCTGGGACTGAATGCTCATGGACTCTGTATTAATGCTCAAAAATAGACAAGCAATTCAAGTACTACTCCTTGGTTAGAACAACAATAAGGTAGTGTTTGATATGAAGTAATATATCTGAATTATTGGTAATGCTTAATTAAATTATTTGGTTCCACAATATTACTTTGTTTGATTATGTAATATTACTGGTAATCTAGATTTTTAACATAATGTGGATTACCACTAATATGGTAATATGAATTGATCCCTTGAAATGTGGTAATATGAATTACCACCGATACCTATTAATAATAATAATAATAATAAATAAATAAATAAATAATAAATATTAATTATTGTAATTATTATTATTATTATTAATATTATCATAATTAATTATCAACAATAATTATTATTATTATTAGTTAATGATAATTATAAATAAAATTAACTATTATAGTCATAATTAACAATTAAATTTTCTTATTCTTATTAATTAATTAATAATAATAATAATTAGTTTAATACATATATTACTTAATAATCTTTTTAATATGTCAAGCAGGATAATATGAATTATCATTTAGATTATCTATGCATATCAAACACTATATTTAACATTACTAACAATTTAAAAGGTAATAATCTTTGTAATTGATAATCTATATTACTAGTAATTTTAATAGATAATATACCAAATGCTAACTAAATGTAATCAATTTGTGCCCAACACATATTAGGAAGTTAGGATATTGTACTAGCCAAATCTTTAATTTGGACATATTATCTTGCAACTTGTTGCAAAAAGTCATACATCATCATTCTACTAATAATTAGCGTAGATGGAAGCCAGTCACGTATGCCATCAGCAATTCCCAGAATCATACATTCAAGCTTTCTGTTTTTTCAAATTGGCAATGAGAAAATTTTAAGATCGCAAGAGATAATCACATGCATACTTTATGATGGTATAGTCTTTGCAATCCAGGTCTCTATCAAACCATAAGCGGTAATGCTTTAATAGCTCAACATTTCAAACAGATCACTATTGTCCCACCATTCTTTCCATTTTCACTTCAAAACTATATAAAATCTATCACACAATCCGCTGACCCTTTGGGAAAACTTGTGATCTGTTTGCAAAACTTCTTTGACTTCTCGAATTTGAAAGGCTTATAAAAATGACCTGGATGGAAATGAATACGAAGTGTACTCAATACTGATGCTGCTTGCAACAAAATTTTTATTGCATGTAGCTCTGGCTCAGACCCACAAAAGTCACGGATATTAATCCTCTTCAGGTGTGTCCTAAAACACATGGGTAACGGATCCAATACACAGTCGGCAAAATATCCAAGCACACACACCACTCCCTGCAGTGTTAGACACAAACTATGAAGAAAATTGTAAGGATTTGTAAATAGCATCAGTAGTAAACATTTTGGCCTAAAGGAAGTTACCCCTTCAAAGTTAACAACTCGGAGACAAGGTGAGTTCTGCAATATGGCGAGGAATGTTTCACAAGACACCTCTACGGTTGAGACCACACAAAGTTCAGCCAAATTAGAAAACACAGGTAGATGCCCTTGTAAAGGTGTTGCCATACTGATGGCCTGCCAAATACATTACAATCAAAAGATTCAGAAGCATCTTACAAAAAAAAAAAAAAAAAGAAAAATTGCAAGATAATGAAGTTAATAAATGTTTTGATGTTTGAGATCAAACCCAATCAGAAATCGAAAGGATTTCCACACTTGAGAGTTTTTTAAGAAGTTTGAACACAAAATAGCCAGCATCTTTTCCCGAATCTTCGTATGGCCCACTACTATAAGGTGGTGGGTAAACCCGAACAGATGCGTTAATCACTGAGGTTGAGCTACGTAAGAAAAAATCATTCTTGAGGACACCATCATAAGAAAACAACTTGAGATTCTTTCCATCGATCGCTACTTCACAACAATTTGAAACATTCTGACCACCTATATCATCATCTTCATCTGACATATTATCATCATCATCATCATAATAATCTTGTTTCAAATCAATTATGATAATCTTTTGAAGCAATGGAGAAGAAATACTAACAGCTTTGACATTCGCCCAATTGCAATCAAGTAGGGACAACTCCTCCAGGGACGGGCAACCAGAGAAAAGCTGTTGCGTTGAAGAACTATCAGGGAATATAACACTTCCTAAAGTCAAAGTCCTAAGACTTTCAAAATGAATGGAAGAAGGGAGCTTGAAAATATGCTGCATATTCAATCGAAGCTCTGTCAATGTCGCACAGGTAAACAAGTGGTCAGGGAAGACCAATGGTTCCCATATTCCTTCGAGGTGAAGACTTAGCTCTTGAATCTTAGGGTTGATGAAACCACGTAGCCACTCATTAACCTGGGAAGCATCCCAAGCAACTTCACATGACAGGGAAAACTTTTCAAGATTTGAGCAATCACAAACTACAAGCAATCTCCTCACAAAGTCCATGAACTTTTGCCTTTTCTTATGCCTTCTTTCTTTTAACTCAATTTTGGAGATACCCTTCCATAGATGTAGCCATCTTTTGGAAAGCCGACTTGTTTGAATTGCTTCTTTCGTGGAAAGGGAGGATATGATAAGCTGGAGAATATGGTCAGGTAGATCACATATCCTGATACTGCTCTCATTGTGCTTCTTGTCCCTCGTGAAAGAATTCAGATCCATGCTTTAGATGGCTTCCCTGGTATACATCATATATTATGACAAGTCTACTTCTATAATATTTCAAAAGCATTACAAGAAAAGTTTTGAAAAGTATCAAATAAAGAATAAAAACTCCTACAACACACTATTAAAAACTTACTATATAAAGAAAATTAAAAATAATTAACTCGCTACCATAGAAGATTTAATAGGAAATTGTTACATTTCAATCTAGTATCTTCATATTCTATACTATTAATTCATTTCTCAAATAATTTTATCTGTCTATCCTCTACTAACCTATTTTAAGTACTCCAGTATCTAATTTGTCTTATCTACTACTATAATCTATTTTTACTACTATAATATTTCAAAAGTATTATAAGAAAAATTTTGACAAATGTCAAACAAAGAATAAAAGTTTCTACAATACATTATTAAAAGCATACTATATAAAGAAAGTTAAAAGTAATTAATCCACTACCACATAAAGGTCCAATAGTTAACTATTACATTTCTATCTACTATCTTGATATTTTACACTATTAACTCCTCTCTCAAATAATTTTACCAATCTATCCTCTACTAACCTATTTTAAATATTCCAATACCTAATTTGTCTTATCTACTATTATAATCTATTATCTACTACTATAATATTTCAAAAGCATTATAAGAAAAGTTTTGATAAATGTCAAACAAAAAATAAAAGCTTCTACAACACACTATTAAAAACTTACTATATAAAAAGTTATTTTTAATTAAAAGTAATTAATCCAGGAGGTCTAATAGGAAACTATTGCATTTCTACCCACTATCTCGATATCCTATCCTGTTAAATCCTTTTTCAAATAATTTTACTAACAAATCCTCCACTAACCCATTTTAAATACTTTACTACCTAATTTGTTTTGTATGGTTTTTTACCAGCTACAAAAATTTGGGATTAATTTATTTTAAATTATTATTAAATAATACTCTTTCATTCGAAATATTTATGTGAAATTTGTTCTTTAAAATTATTTTATTACGAGGCTAAAGAAATTTAAAGGGAAAACAAGTTCATACCTCATCTAAAATTAAAAATCCATTTCTTGATTTTAATAAATCATTCTTATGATGCTAATTAAAAGGGATAGAAAGAAAAGTGAAATAATTTTTCTCTTCAATTGTTTTATCCCTACTAAAAATTTATAAATAAATTATTATAAAATATATAATACCTTCAACAATAAGTTTTATAGAGAACAAATTTATACTTTCAAATATTGTGATATTAAATTATGTAATGGAAGGTGGGAAATTATATGGATTTTTTCTTTTAATTCTTGATGTTCATTTAACTTTTGTAAGAATATCTCTATTCCGTTGGGACTTAACAAATTGCTAATTAAGGGTTGAATAAAGAGATAGAAAGAATAATGGAATGAATTTTTTTTAATAAGGAGGAGGGAGAAAGAATATGAATTTATTTTTTTCAATTGTTCAATTATCACTTTAAAATTGAAGAAAAAGCTTATTAAACAAATTATGCTATGAATAATGAGATGATATATCAAATGAATTTATACACTTTTTGTAATATAGCTTATTCTTTCAACAATAATTTTATAGTTATGCTTTTTTATTTCTAAATTTATTTCATCATAAACTAATTGTACACATAAAAATATTTTATTTAATATTCTATAAAGTTGTATATTTTATTATAAAATATATAAAATTATTTGTATTATTATACTTATGTTTAAAAATTTTATATAAAATATATTTAAATTATGGTTAGGTTAAAAAATTCAATATATATATATATTATATTGAATCCTTATGTAAAAATTATTAAATATATATCATGAATATACTTCAGTTTAAGTTTAATCAAAGACATAAAAGGGTTAGAAAAGCATCAATTTTTCTTTTATTTATTGAATTCCCCTTAAATATTGTAAGCATATATTCTAAATTAAATTTTAAATTTTTTAATTTGTATATATTCTCTTCATTTTAATTTAATAAATCATGCTTAATATAAAATAATACAACGACATAACAAATTTCTTTTTAAAATAATCATAATATGATTCTCATTATATAAATATTAAAAAATTTAGATATTTATTAAAAAAAGCTAAAAATACTTTTATCTAATACTATTAAAAATTCATACTATTTAAATCGATGATAGCGTAATATTATTTGTGCTTATTTCACCAGAGACACCGTGTCGATTTATCCATTCTCTATTATTAAAAATGATAAAAAGAATTCAAAACAAAAAAATTATCATTTTCAACCATGGATGATGGATAAGTGGGCAAATAATGTTATTCTTAAATCTATACGTTTGACACTTCCCCTTGTCAACATTTAACTATTTAACTGATTTTCCCGTTCTTCAGCCAAAGAAAGGAATTGCTCAATCATAAAACCCTAATACAACACAATACTTTGCTCCAACATCAACAAAGCTGTAATGGGTTTCTTATTATAACTTTCCAAGCAAAAGTCACTTTATTTTTCCCCTAAAAAATAATGGCATCTAAATTTAACAACAAGGTAGCAATAATTGGGTGTATGTCTTGCATTAAGAATAAATAATTAAAGAAAAAAGATATTAGTGGTGTAGTCGTATAACGTCCTACAAACACAAAAGAAGAAAAAAAAACACTTAATGAAACCTGAGGTATGGAGTAGCAATAGGCTTAAGGAATATTTCGACAGAATGGTCAGAATTCCTCCAAAATACAACAAACCCTTACCAGAATATCAAGAATCGATGTTTAACCCAAGAGAGAAAAATAAATCAACAAAATAAGAAGATATGAAGCATAAGAGAAGAAAAGATATGCGGATGTATGTGCCATTGATTTCTAAAAGCAAATACATACTAGTGTTTTGTGCCATGCAATGCATGGGTAAAAATTTTTTTTTTTTTAAGTGTAGTAATTATAAAAATACTAAAGCTGAAGAGAAATAATAAGAACAAAAGCTAAAAATGAAGAACACGAGAGTGAATGGGAGGATGTAAAGAGATGTTGAGAACGAGTGAAAGAAGGATTACCTGTGGAGGTGTAGAGCAACAACACTACAAAAGGAGATGAAGAGATTCCAGGGAATATCAGAGATAAAGAGACGCATGGAAGCACGGGAGTGTGACAAAAGATTAAAGAAGAATTATAAGGGGAAGGAGAAAATGGACTATGAACTTTTATTTAAAAAAATTACTATAAATAAGAAGATGTGCAAATTGGGTGATTATTGGGAATATCATTTTTAATAAATAAAATATGAAAAATAATGATTCTAATTAAATATAGGTTAGAAGTCGTGATTCTAATTGACTCATTTGAATTGTTTTTTTTTTAAAGTATTTATTTTTTTTAAAAAAAGTATTTTTATAAGTTTTTATAGATATTTGGACACAACTTTTTATTTTAATTAAAAAAGTCAATTTATCACTTTTTTTAAAAGTTAGAAATACCTAACTTTAAAAAAAAAATAAAAACAGAAGTAGTTTTTAATAAAATTATCGTTCAAAAGTATCCTTTACTTTTACTTAAAATTACAATCCATATCTTTTATTTCTTATCCCTTATCAAAATTTATTTCTTTTTTCTCTTTTTGATTTTTTCTTTTGTAATTTGGTTATAAAAAAAAGTACTTTTATTCTTTTGTATCTAAATAGATTTATATATACTTTTAATAATTAAAAGTACTTATCATATATTCATTCAAATGCAAAATAACTTTTTCTAAAAATTAAAGCTCTAGTAAAAAAGAAATTAGAGAAAAAAGTCATCTTTTTAAAAGTTTATCCAAATAGATTCTAAAAGTTGTGGTCTAATAGAGATCAGACAATAATAGTGATATATATATACATATTGGGGTTAAATTTTAAAAGCTCTAGATTTGAATTTGGAGACTTTTCGTGAAAGAGACAGAATTAGGAAGTAGAATATTGGCATAACTTTTCTTAAAAATAATGATTGTTATCTGCTACGGTAGATTAGGAAAGAATGTGTATTGATTTGAAGACGATTTTGAATTTAAAATTTAAATTTTATAGCAAATTTTGAGTTGTGAAATATACTTTCTATTTTTAATAGGTGAAAATAAATTTTGAAAAAAAAAATAGAAATAATCAAAAAGTAACACTGGACAAATTTTCTTATAATAACCTTTAATTTATAAGTAGTATAAAAAATGCATGTTTTTTTTTTTTTAAGTTGAAAACATCTGAGTATTTAAGAAAGAATTTAATTTAAATATATTGATAATGTAAAATAATTTGATATTTTTAATCAATAGAAATATTAAAAAGTACTAATTCATATAAATAATTATTCATTATAATAAAAAATCTATTATAATTTTTCACTTTTTATACTGTTTTACACTATTAATATATGTCAATTAAACTATATAAGAAAAGAGAGATCATAGGCGAATATATTGCGACACATCCGGAGTAGTTTAAAAGATAAGTCTTGGTGTTTTTAAAACACTCCCCAGGCAGCACTTAATTTTTCATTTAAAAAATTTGTTGGACGGATAGTATCAGAGAGCTAATATTAAGGGGTGTCCATACTTTAAATCCGCGAGATAGTGGGGCTGAAAATCTGCGCACTTCGATAAGGATAAGCAAAAATCTGGGTGGAACTTTCTTTTTAAAACGTTGCAATGACGATATCAACAACGTATCAAATTGCAAAAGACTTAGCCATAGAGTGAAGGTAACAGTACAATCAACTTTAAATTTAATATACGATGAATAAAATAGAAAAATAGCTAGGCAAAGTCTTGTAACCAAGATCCAATGAATAATGAAGCTAACATCAGGTTCCAACATGAAGGTTTAATAAATTTGAATTTTGAAATAAAATAATAATAATAATAAATAATAAATAAAATATTTATTTTGGTAGATCAACGGAGCAAACACTATAATAAATAAAATATTATAACAAGTAAGGGTGCACTTAAGTACGATTATTTTGGCAAAGAAAATAATTTTTTATTAAAAAATCATTTTCAATATATTTAAATAAAATTTTAAAAATTATCAAAATATCAAAAAAAAAATCTATGTTTACTTTTTTTAATTATATAAAAAATTTTAATTTCATAATCACTTTTTTTAAAAATTGAAACAAAACAAATCTTAAAACACACAGAAATAGTGTAAAAAATTTTGAGCGACTATCTGTGGAGCTTTCTTTTTTCTTTTTGCTCTTATTATATTAAATTAATATCTAATAAATAAGAAAAATTATTTAGATAGTCTGACCACCCGCTGAATCGCTGATAAAACCAACAGCACTGCCTTTAATCTCATTGCACAAAACTATGGAGCAATATATTGAACATGAATATCTCGACTATCAATCTTGTTAGCACATTCGGCTAACTCAAACTTTCTTCAATTGAACCATAAGAGCAAAAATCAAACTCAGGATAGTTTCCTCTCTACAAAGAGAGATGATCGCGTTTAAGTTGTTAACGATTAATGAGTATGAGCACACCAGCACAATCGTCTCTTAGCAGAGGATAAAATGCTCACGAAAAAGATTGCAACGAGATTGGCCAATTTTGTCTTCCTTTTTTTTTTTTTTTTCCTAATATGGGGTGAGATAGCCCAAATTTTAGTTAATACAAATAGAAGTAAAAGCATCAATGTACTATGTCCCCCCTTGACTTTTATAACTTAAGACGAGCAAACAATATAAAGCTTTTGGTTATTATGTCAAAGTATGCAAGATTTTGGTTACTGTGCAAACAATATAAAGCTCTATAAATCGCCAGAAAACAAGCACAGCGTTCATTTCAACCGATGAGTCTCTCAAAAATTGAAATCAGGTATCCTCAAACAAAATGTACCCTAGTAGAAGAAACCCAGCACTTTACCACCAACATTCTTTCTCCTAGCCTCTTCATGATCCATGATACCAGCAGAGGTAGTCAACACAATATACCCAAACTGCATGATTTGTGCAATCAAAGGTCATAGGCCGCAGGAGAAACCATATGAAACAACAGAGTAGAAGACAACATAAGTTCAATGGTTTATCTGATAATAGCAACTTAAGCAAGTTCAAATCTAAATTGAAAAATAGATAGACCCTTTTATAAAACCAATCCAAGTTCTTACCAATCTACTAAACCTGACACAAAAGCATTACAACTACTAAAAGCAGCATAAGAAGTAAATCAATTCACTGATCCTCACATAACAATGAGAGAAAGTTGAGAACACCAATATGTTGAAGTCAACCACCATGAACATCTCTAGTGAAGTCCGAATTTGTAGGATAAAAAATAATCATATCATCTACAATTATTAACTGATCAACTACTTTATTCTCTTCTATAGCAAACTCAAAGGACCAGAAGATGCCATTAGTTGTGATAAGGAAGTAAAGAGGACTTTTGGCTTACCTGTCTTGAGGGAAGCAACCTTGCAGTCCAACCTTCTATCTCTTTGACGCCAACATCAAAGCGGGGACTAATGACCCCACACTTATTCAATCTACCATTCAACTCAACCACAATTTTGCCAGCCCTGTGATCATCAACATACTCAAACTCCCCAATGTAACCTAGCAAGCACCACAGTACACCACATCACAACAAAACATAAATATTTAAAAGGCTAACAGTAAATAAGCTGAGGCTCATTCACGTAAGAAAAGATTGAGAAATACCATGCTTTTGCATCACCAAGAGAAATTTTATAATCACTTTTGAGGATGGCCTAATCATGACCTGGCGCTTCCCACGTTTCTCAGCATTGTACATGCTCTTGAGAGCATCATTCAAGACACTAACCCTCACCATGCTCACTGTTACATATTTCAACAAAAGTCAACCATATTTAACAAAAACGAATGTTGTTCAAACCAAATAAAAAACAGAAAAGGGAGGAAAAAAAAAGCTTCCCCATTCAACGGTTACATACTGTTTTCCAAGACATAATCCAATCATTCACCATCGTGCAGAAAACACAACATTTAATTAAAAAAAATGATAATTTGAATGAAAAAAACAACAGGTCCATCTTAGCTATTACTACGAAATAAACACAAAGACAAAATTTTGAAAGATGGGTTCTTCCTATGGCGTACTACAAAACAAAAATGCAATACCCAGAGAGTGTAACACCAATCTAAATCTCAAAGCGGTTGCAAACTTGCAATTGTTCCATTTTCGATCACAAATTGCAAGATAACAAGGAAAATAAAGCGAAGCTATGAGAACCCATAACCATATTTCATAGAGGGAACAATTTCCAAGAAACCAAAGGCAAAGAGGTGCGAAGGAGATCTTACCAACAAGGCTCAGCGAAACTGTGAGCGTGCGGAGGCAGGAAGAACTTTGCGTTGAGATGTAGAACCGAAAACACTCCCAAAGTGAAGTGAATTGGTACAAGACTATTATAATAAAACAACGATGCGTATTGTTTTAGGGTTTGGAATGTTTTTGTCTGAACACAGTTTTTTGGGCCAGAAGGCTTTAGGGTTTATAAATTGGAAGTTGCCGTTATTTTGGCCATAATATTGGGCTGTTTCATTTTGAGCCTATTTTAAGAACATTGTTTGGTCGGATCATAAGGTAAATCAGTTTGCTTGGAAATATGCCCAAAACGAAAAAAGCAGTAAACTTCGTTTATGTCCCTCGCGTTTTATAGATGTTTTTGATTTAGTCTTAATTTTTTTATTTTATTTGTATCTTTAATACTTTTAATATGTTTTAATATTTTTTTGATAGAAAATATTTAAATTATAAACAAAAAAATTAACATGAAGGTTAAATTATAATGTTAGTGATATCCAAGTATTATTAATAGAGATTGTTTATATTCAATTTCTAAAAAAATAACTTTGGGTATGAGTTTTAATAGAAAAAGATTAATTAAGCACTATAAAAAGCCTATATTAAAGAGGAAAATCTTTTATATTTCACAAAAATATTGAGAAAAAATAACATAATAAATAATATCATTATATTTAAATAAGTAAGAGTAGCTTGAGCTTTGCATCTACTTTTTTACATTTATAATTTAGATTTTTTTAAAATATTTTAAAAACGTTTTGGTTGTAATAAAAAAATAGAATTAAATTGAAATCTTTATAAAATATAAATGACTTAAATAAAGCTTTAAAAAAAAAAAACATTGCTACAAAAAGTTTGTTCCGGATAAATAAATTAAATAGTTAGCTTCATTCTTTTTTAAAAAAAAAACTTTCTTCTATTTAATAATGTCTTTTTTAGTTTTTATAATTTTTTCATGATGTGGGAGTAACATAAAACACAAAAACACACCACGAAATCTCTGTGCGACTATTTTAGAATCAGATCTGATTAAGACTGCTATATATTCACTTTAAGTCACTCTCTTGCACTGGTGCATATCCTTTATTATACAAATTAAATTAAATCCAATATATATTTAGAACAATATTCTATTTTGTGCCCATCAATTAACAGTTCCTAACTGTACCAAAACAAAAATTAACCATTCCTAACATAATTTAATATATACAGATTAACGAAATAGAATCTTATCCAAAAAATATATATACAGATTAATGAAAACTGATAAGTCCTTTTCGAAATCGCTTAAAAAATCGAAAAGCTTTAATAATTGATGTTAGAGTGTAAAATTTTGGAAGAATAAGTAAAAAGTATATAATCTCAAAAAAACCAAAATGTTTTAAAAAATGCTAAAACAAAGAAAAGTATATATAATCTCAAATAAAAAAGTATATAAAATCACTGCTAAATCCAAGAATATGCATGTTAAGATTGAATTAAATTTAAAACGAATCCCTCTATTTTTTTGAAAAAAATAATTTATCAATATTTTTTCAGTTATATAAATATAAATTAAACTAAAATCCACGTCGACTGCATCATTTTGTGGTTTCCGTTTTCGGACCAGCATAGTTTCCCCCAAATCACTTCTACACCGTCCGATTCAAATATTCCTGCATCTCTTCCAAGCAACTTCTATTTCCCTTCTCTCCCTGCAAATTCCCAAATCCAAACCCCCCCCCCCCCCCCTCAAAAAAAAAAAATCAATTTTTCTCTCTATAGATGGCGCCGGTTTCTACACCTCCTTCAACGGCGGAACCCAAAAACGGTGACGCACTTTAATTCCACCCCGAAATCAAAAACCCTAACCCTAACCCTAGCCCCCTCTTCTTCCACTATATTTCAAGTGATCTTTTCTTTATGTACTCTCAGAATCTGATACTCTCCGCAGAAAACCCTAGACCTCTTGCGTTTCAGCAACCACTCCCTCCTTCTTCTTCGGCCACCGCGAGACCCATGAGCAATGAGATCGCACAGAAGCCTCCACCTTCGATTCTCGTTGGCAGGTTCAAGGCTCTCCTCAAGCAGCGCGACGACGAGCTCAGGGCCGGCGGTGGTCTCGTGCCGCCGCCGTCCACGGAGGAAATCGTGCAGCTCTACGAGCTGCTGTTGTCGGAACTCACGTGCAATCTGAAGCCCATCATCACCGATCTCACCATCATCGCCGAGCAGCAGAGGGAGCACGCCAAGGGCATCGCCGACGCCATCTGCGCTCGGATTCTCGAGGTCTGTCTCGGTTTCCGCGGAAAGTTCTTATCTTTTTTTCTCTCTTTTGTTCTCGGAAATTTTGTAAAAATACCATTTTGGATTCGGATCGAAGCCACTGTTATATTTGGGTGAAAGTTTCAGTTTTCGCAACTTCGAATTTCAGAAGTTGGGTTCTAATTCTTCGGATTTTACTCTTTTTTTTTTTTTTTTTTTTGCTCTTGGTTTTTGGTCCTGACAATGTAAGGAGAGAAAGGATATTAGTTCTGCGATTTCTGCTTTTAGGTCTTATCAGAAAAAGAAAATGTCACTCAGAGACAGAGAGAACAAGTGGATTATGCTAAAATTGAACTTTACTATGGGTATTATTATTATTATTATTATTATTATTATTCAACTAAAAGAGTTAGTCGCTACTGGTCATTCAAAGTGCAATCTAACTGGTTAGCAAAGGGGAAGCTTAGGTGCAAGTATGCAACACGTCTGCGTACTTAATTCAATTTCATGAAACTCTAAGGGCGTGCAAATTGAAATAGTATATATATACTGAAAGGATTCAATCCTCGCTTCTACAGGAAGTTGTTCTTGCAGCTTTGCTGAATTGAATCGTTTTGGAAATCTGCAAGGAAAAATTGGTTAATGCACGGATATTTGATCATGTAGGCTTAGGAACCCTGTTTTAGATTTTTCTTCTTTTAAATATAGCAGATCGCACAAGAAGATGTAACTAAATATTGTATTGTTAATGATGGAGTTCATTATGTGTTTCTTGTTAATGAGTGGTAGATTTTTTTTTTTTTTTGGGTGTCGGTGGGTTACCTTTGGAACCTACCTTGTTGAATTATGTGCCTGGCTATGCCACTTGTTGAATCTCCCTCTTACAGGTGCCTGCAGATCAAAAGCTGCCTTCACTCTATCTTTTGGACAGTATCGTGAAGAATTTTGGTCAGGAATATGTTAGATACTTCTCATTACGTCTGCCTGAAGTAGGTTGATTAGAGTTGCACTATTGTTTTAATTTGTTCCATTTTATTCTGTTATTGAAACTTGTTGTTCTATTGTGCCTCCAGGTTTTCTGTGAGGCATACAGGCAGGTTCGGCCTAATTTGCACCCTGCTTTGCGCCATCTCTTTGGCACTTGGTCAAAAGTCTTTCCACCTTCTGTCCTATGCAAGATTGAAGCTGAGTTGCAAATTTCTCAAGCAGTTAATAATCAACCGTCCACCATGAATCCCCTCAGGGCATCTGAATCTCCTCGACCAAGTCATGGCATACATGTAAATCCAAAGTACTTGCGGCAGTTGGAGCGCTCAACCGTGGATAGTGTAAGCTTTTTGATGACATATCTGTCTTCCATACAAACTATGCAGGGGCTAGACTGAGGCTTGTTTATCAGTTGATGCCCCAAGGTTGTAATTTTTATTGAGAACTGTTTATTGTGTAGATGTAACCCTAACCAGATGTAATTTTTGTGACAAATATCTTATTTTATCTCAGCTGTTAGGATCTCTCTGTACCAATCATTCTCTCTCACTCTCTCTCAACATTATTCTCTCTCAACATTATTTACCCATTTCTTTTTTGGATAAATAATTTTCTCCAAAGTTAGTATTTTCGTACAACTGGAACTTTGATGTTAAGTTTAGCAACAGAGGATGGAAGTGCTAATGTAGACATGACTGGTATCTTTTGATGGTTTGTTAAGGGAACCGCAATCTTCTATAGGGTTTTTTTTTCCCCTAATTTTTTTTTTGAACTGAGTTTGATATCTCTAATAAGGATAGGTTTGTTTATCACTGAGTTCCCTCTCTAAATTCATAGCTATTGGTACTTTTTAAGCTGAGGGAGAAAGACCTGGATGCCAGATTAAATGCTTTTCATTGTGTCTTCATCTGAGAGTCTCGATTCTGCATATTGTTAGTGGCAAAAAGATCCTGTTTATTTGTTAGTATCAATGGCAACTTGTTAGAAAAATATACTTCATATCTGTTTTTCTCTGTAGCTTCTCAATTCTCTTGACATTTGGCATAGTTATCAGTTATCACTCTGCTAAGTGATTCCCCCCCGCGCTTCCCTTGCTTTCCCTACTCCCTGTTGTCATTTTGTTTTCCCACTCCTCATTATGTTTGGGGTTAAGGGACTGAGACCTGTATCTCTTGATGCTACAATGAAATTGCTGCTGAGCTATATTTTCAATACTCAATAGAAAACACTTTCAACCCTTCTTTGGGGGAAAGTCCTGCAAACAGATAAAATGAATGGCATTCTTACACAGTATTGGTTTTATCCTAACAGGTTGGTGGTGAAAAGTTTGACTTGTCAGTAAAGGCTGGTAATGCAAATTTTGGCCTTGTAGGTAGTAAGACAAATCAATTTGTATCTGGCAGGCTTGGAATATCATCTTCTCCTTCAAGAATCGGTCTAGATAGGCCTTTGTCTGCATCAGTAGATGAATATGCAGTTGATAATTCTGCTGGCCGGATAGTTGAGCGCGAGTCTCCTCATAACTATGGAGCACCCAAAGTAGTAAGTAGAGACGAAGAGTTGAGTGAATGGCAGCGAAAGCAGTATTCTGGTGATGTTCGAAATCGATTTCAAACTTTTAGTAATGGACATCAGCGTCAAAGTCCAAGAGCTCTAATTGATGCATATGGCAGTGACAAAAGCCAAGAAACTTCAAGCAGTAAGCCTCTGTTACTTGAACGGCTGGATAGAAATGGTATAGACAACAAGGTGTTATCAACATCTTGGCAGAATACTGAGGAGGAGGAGTTTGATTGGGAAGATATGAGTCCAACATTAGCAGACCATAGTAGGAATAATGGTATCCTACCATCAGCAATTGGTTTTTCTAGGGAAAAGCCTATCGCCATTGCAGCTAATGCAATTTTGTCGGAGCAAGATACCAGGAAGGGTTGGTCTAGTGGGTCTCAGCTTCCTCCAGTAGATGATTCTGCTGTTATAACACCTGATGCATTTCCTTATTCGGCTGTACGTTGCTCAACTTCTGTATTTTATTCTTTCAACTGTATATTGTTTTAATATGATTTATGATATTGCATTTTTCTCTCTAAAATTTATGCATCTAATCAGATGCCATTTAATCATTGATGCATCTGCATCTAATGATGATTTTTTTGTGATGAGGATTTTGATAGCTTTGTTGGGTATGGCCCAATCAAATGCCTGTCTTGTTCATACTTGTCTGGCAATTGGTCTCTAATTTTTCTAGTTCTCAGATATTATTTAGTACTACATTTTTAAACTAATGCTCTTTTGAATTTAGCAATATATTGGTCACAGCAAATGGATTTTGTAGCAGTCTTGATGTTTTCCTTTTAATGGATTAAATTTGGTTCACACCTTTTCATTATCAACGTGGAAACTAATTTCTTCCTGTATAATTTTAGAGGAAATAGGACTTGCCAATGTAATTGAAAGCTTATATGTTCTTTCTGCAGTATGGTCGTGTATCCATGGGTCAGGTATCTGGATTCCAGAATCAAATAAATCAGAGTCAGGGTTCCCGTCAACCTCATGATGCTTGGAAGATTTCTCATCATTCACAAAACACCTTTAATATTAGGGGACGAGGAAGGAGTCTGTTGATGCCTCCTATCGATAACATTCCCAATACTGATGTAAACCCCTATGGGATTCGACCTGCAGTGTCAAGGATGGTTTCTGGTCTTGCCTCTAACGTTGAGGCTCGTCCGCCAGTTTTGCCTACATCTTTTGAAGTAAGGCCTTCTGTAACTGTGCATGCCACTCGTCCTCCCACCTTAAATCCGAAATTTCCACTGCAAAAACATGCTAGAAGTCAGTTTGAAGCAATAAATACAAGTAATCTTATTGGCAATCATGGCCCAAATAAATCTTTGTTCATGCCTGAACAGCCATTGGACACTGTTGAAAACAAGGATGCAGGTAGAGGAAAGATACATCAGTTGCCTAGTCAGCTGGCTGGACTGATTCCGTCCAACCTGCAAAACCATGGACAATCACCACAACTACAATTTTTTCCGTCTCGGGATCCATCCTCCTCACAATTTAGTCATGGGAGCTCTTTGCAAGGACATGGTGCTTCTATAAGTGCTGCCATGTCAAATCCATTACCTATTACACAATTCCCTTTACCAGTCCCAAGTATTGCAAATAACTCCTTACAATTACAGGGGAGAGTCCCTCCACCTTTACCTCCAGGTCGCCCTCCTGCTCCATCTCAAATGATACCTCATCCAAATGCTGGCCCATATGTGTCAAGCCAACAGCCACCTGTTGCATATACTAATTTAATTAATTCACTTATGTCCCAAGGTGTGATCTCATTGGCTAATCAGCCTCCTGTACAGGTATATAATGTCTACCATAAATTTGTTTATTTATTCTTTTCCCTTGATTTGTTAATTTGATTGTGTAACCCAGTATTGTGACTAAAATTAAGTATTCGTTTTTAGGATTCTGTTGGAACTGAGTTTAATCCAGATGTTCTGAAGGTTCGTCATGAGTCAGCTGTCAATGCCTTGTATGGAGATCTCCCGAGACAATGCACAACTTGTGGGCTCCGATTCAAATGCCAAGAGGAGCACAGTAGTCATATGGATTGGCATGTGACTAAGAACCGGATGTCTAAAAATCGTAAGCAGAAGCCTTCTCGTAAGTGGTTTGTGAGTGACAGGATGTGGCTTAGTGGTGCAGAGGCATTGGGAACAGAATCAGTTCCTGGTTTTTTGCCAACTGAGACCCTAGAGGAAAAGAAAGATGATGAAGAGTTGGCAGTGCCAGCTGAAGAGGACCAGAATACATGTGCATTATGTGGAGAGCCTTTTGATGAGTTTTACAGTGATGAAATGGAGGAATGGATGTATAGAGGAGCTGTATATCTCAATGCACCAACAGGAGCAACCGCAGGCATGGACAGGTCACAGTTAGGCCCCATTATTCATGCTAAATGCAGATCAGATTCCAATACGGCCCCCTCTGAAGATTTTGGGCTGGATGAAGGGGTATGTGCTTCTCAATCTATTATCTGCTATACATTTGCCTCAGTTGTCTAATATTTTAATTTCTTTTTTTGATTTTAATATTATGTGATCCGTATTTTTCTTTCCATATCGGGGTATGCATATGCTTCAAGCTTTCTTCAGTAAATATTATTCATTCTTCATTTTCTTTTGTATGTAGGGTGCCAATGAAGAGGGCAGTCAAAGAAAACGAATGCGGAGTTGACTGAAGTTGACCAGTTTTGTGCACTGTAACTTAATGATTTTTCCAGTAGTGTCTGCTCTTACATAATTTTTAGAGTAGAGTTGAAGCTTGCTATCCCCTGCCCTTCTGCCAAAATCGTGTACATGTATAGTTGGATTGTTTAACATGCATATTTTCTTGTAGTCAAAGGTTAACATTTTAACCTGCAATTATCTCGTCCGTGGCGTTGTCCCCGAATCAAAATATTATCCGTGCTATTTCTGGGATGGGGCACGGGTTTTTAAAACAATGAAGCGAGATGCTATCTGTTGGTTCAGTAAATTACCTCAGTCGCTGTTATTTAGCACAAGCACGTAGTTGGCATAGCTGAATGTCCGTAAGCACTTACTGTTTTGTATTTTATATGATTCATATCATGCATAGATAAGAGCAGACCGCGGAGGTTCGATATCTAGTTCTTATTTTGAATAAATCAGTTGTGCTATTAGATTCTGTTCCCATCGCCCTTTCTAGTTTTCTACTTTTAATTGCTCTCCTGAGATTGTTTTGCTGCCTCAATGAGTGAAATAGCGAAAAAGGGGCCAAGTAAGATACGAGTCTGGCATATTGTTTTAATTCATTTTCGAAGTACTGGAAAATTATTTGTGACGTTAAAGAAGTTTGATGTAATATAAAGATTAGAGAAAATGTTGATTTTTTATATATAGAAATGAAGGTAATTTTATTGATTTATAACTAACTAAAAGAAACTAAATTGGGATGTTATCCTTTGAATGAAATGAATACAATCAGCGAGTGCTAAGGGAAATAATTAATCCAGAGTTGTCTAACGAAGGAAATCAAAGCTCTTTTGTAGCGGTGTAAGTGGATTAGGGTCAATCCGATGAACTCGATGAATCCAAATCAAACCAATTAAATTGGTTTGGTTTATTAGGTCAATCGGGTTCAATCCGATTAGAATCGATCAATATTTTTAGGTATCGGATTAGGAGATTTATAATCTTTTACTCTATCCATCCTGACTATATATCTAAAAAATATATTAATACATGTTACATTATATATGATTACAGATTTATTTCCCTTTTCCATTAATATTACACATGTTACAGACTTATTTTATAATACAAGTTATGTTGTATTGTTGTTTGATGTATGAGCTTGATCATGGATAATTTGTCTCTTTAATTGTGTTAATGGATGTTAAAGAATATTATGTTAATACCCCTTGATGGTAGTAGATTGGAATGAAAATTGTTTGTTTATATTTCTTTTAGTTATGTTCATGATAATATTAGAGTGATTTAATCTTTGGATATTAAAATAGAATTTAAAATTTACTTATATGAAAATTTAATGCTTATTTTTTTTTATTGTATTTTTTTCCTGAAATTGAAAAAAAAAATTAAATGGATAATCTAATCATTCGAATCGAATCAACCTGAATTTAATTGGTTCAGTTTGGTTCGGATTTAGTCAAAAAATTCATGAATCCAAATCACACCAAGCCAATTAAAATTAATTAGATCGAATTTATTTTTCCTCCAAATCCGAACCGAACCAACCCATTTGCACCCCCTACTCTTTTGCGTAAGGGTTGGCGTGTGCGAGTGCAGCATGATTTTCTTGTTGGATTACACATGCATGATTGTCGGGGACGACAATGCCCCACGCTGTCTCTCTTTTTCCTTTGTCGAGTTACGGGTAAGGGATGGTGTGAGTGCCCCACAAGGATCGAACTCGGTCCCCAAACTTACGGGGTAATCATAAGGGGGGGAAGGAAACCCCCATAACACCATCCCTCAACAGTTGAGAAACACTATGGGGAGGATTGCTCCAAATGTGAATTCCATACTGCGGTCTGAAGCTTTCATTAGCAAGGCAATCAGCACATCTATTCCCTTCCCTGAAGGAATGGACGACTTGGGTTGACCAATCCTTGGATAACCAATGAGAAATCCTTCGAACTAGAGTGTTAGGGTGGTCTTCAGGGAGCTTGATTCGTTTGGATTGGGTGCTTCGCTTTGGCACCAAAATCAATTGATCATGCTCCTTGCATACAAACAACATCTTAGTTGCCAAAACATTTTCCTCCTTTTTCTATTAGTGGCTACCCGTCAGTCCGATTATTGGATTATTGAAGTTTATGAGTTGACAAAATTCTCCATAAAGTGGGGATCTTAAGTGAGTTAATCTAAGTTTTATGTGAAATTTATTACTCATCTATTAGCTTGTGTCCATGTGCACAAACGACGTGCATATATAAAATGTGCAAATAACATGATTCAAAAAAAAAAATTTGAGAAATCCTTTATAAATTACCTTTTTTTCTGTTTAATTTTTTTTTTAAAAAAATGGTATTTTGATAAAATTGTCGTGAACTATTATTTACGTGTTTATTTCCTTTCTTTTTTCATGAGATTTTTTAAGTGCAGCTTTTGGAATGAATGTCAGTAACGCCCCGATGTTAAAAAAAAAGAAAAAATCAAACTGAGGGTAAGACAAAAGACAAACTAACGCACTGTTTTTCTTGCCATCAAAACCAGTGATGCCGAGTGTGCTAACCATTTTTAATAAAATATAATGCATTTAATCTTCAAATAACTTAAATAAACGAAAATTAAGAAGTTAGTCAAACTAATTTTGAGTCAATAACAAATAAATTAGGAGAATCTATTTGCCAACTAGATTTCAGTTTTCCAAACAAAAAATGATATAATTATAATAACTTATTTAATTAAAAAAGAATTACATTTTAGGTCAATAGACAAGACTAAACCAAGTTATATCATGTTAAAATAAATTTAAGCCCTAAACTTTAAACTTAATTTTTGTCAGTCTAATTCACAAATTTTATTAGATTATTTAAATCAAATTATTAAACTAAGCTCATGATACATACTAAATTAAAAATACGGCATTATCAAATTAAATTTAATCACTTTAGTCATCAAAAGCCATTTCTCCCGGAATCTTAGAAAGACAAATCAAAGGAGAAATACATATGTATCGGACCACATCCCTTGTTCTACTTTCATTTTATTGCATGAGCTTTCTGGGCAGTGCAAAGACAAGCCATCACCATAACATTTGATCCAATGCTGCTGTCGAAAGATATATCCACTTGATTAATTCTCCTCCCCCGTTCAACCACATTGAGCACCTCATTATTATGATTGATTTCTTTTGCCCTTAATTAAAAGGAAAAGAAATAGCCAGCCCTGCAATATTATCCGTGTATATATATAAGAGCCTATTAAACCAGCTCGTGGACCATCAATTGAAACCAAATATGTTTCCTATCTACCGTATCATCCTTCCCACTTATTCTGGAGATTGAAACAGGTCGAATCTTGCATTTTTCTGTTTGTCTTCTTTGGAAATATGAGAACTATTTGTGTGTTTTCACTTAATCTAATAGACCAAGCATTTGGATTTTCATTACTTTCTTTGACAATTCCTTTTGAAAACTCATTTTGATACGGCGGTATAACATTTGATAAATGGATCAAGAAACCATTGGGGCAAGTAGAGTTACATTAACTTGTGCCATAACTCCGGGCGTTGAGTTGAATCCCTTTCGCCCACACCTCTTAAATAAAAACCCACCCAAGTTATGGGCCCTGTCTTTTGCATATTATTGGTTCATTGAATTTGTTGATTTCGCTAGCCCATTGACACACTTAATATATATATTTTATGCTCAAACTCTTACATTATTTAATATTGAAAATGTTTGTGCACATGTTTTCATTTTTGCATTAGCAATTTGGAATTGTTCAAATCAAAAGCAATTGCACAGATTAGTGGCACCGCTCTTAAATTTATGCAAGTCTGGCCTCAAAGACGAGATATCCACCTGAAAACGAGGTTAGTATCCGACTAAAGCACTACAACAAAATCACTTTTAAATGTATGATATAGGTGTGTTTGTTTGTATTTTTTTTAATAAAAAATTATTTTTTATTAAAAAAATCAATTTTTAATTTTTTGGAAAAGCTGAAAAGAGTAACTTTTAAAAAAAATCAACTTTTAGCTTTTTTCTGTTATATATAAAATTTAAATTTTAAAATCTAAAATAAATACACCCTATAAAGAAATACCAAAATCAATTTTCGTAAATTGAAAAGTGAAAAATTTTCACTTTTATCTAAAATTAATTTTGAGACTATAATTGATTTAAATCATGAGAAACCAAACAACAACAACAAAAAATGGACAAAATTAATTTTGACTTTCGAAAATCAATTCTACCCTTGTAAGGTGCATCCAAACATGCGCATAGTATATGAAATCTGTAAAATTTATTTCGCTTTCATAGTACAAAATAAATTTGAATTGTTTGAACCACCTAGTTCAATAAATTGTGAAGAGTGTCTCCTATAAATAATGGAATGTGAGGGATATGACTTATATGTAGTAGAATCATCCAATCTAGAATCTTATTAATGCCCAATACTAACTACAATTGCACAAATAACTTCATTTGTGTTTCACAAATACAATTTCAGTTGAGATCACTCAAACTCGTCAAAAGAAGCTATTTGTGCAATTGTAGTTGTAGTAACAATATTGAGTCAACAGTAAAGAAACACTAAAAGGGGAAGAAATTTAGTCTCAAGTCTACAATGTAACATTAAAAGTCAACAGTCAAGAGTCAAGACTAGAAAACACTTAAAGCAAGTTTTCTCAAGTTTAAAACACAATACTAAAAGGTCTACGCCATTAAGACAGAAGTTAAATTCGAAGTTATTCTAATTAAGTTATATTAAGGTCTGATGGAACTACTCTCGCCTTCATTAGGGAAAGTCAATGCCCGAACCAAAGATCCTTCCAAGATGGTGACATGAGTTTCTGGCTGCTCCAATGCCTACCAAATCCTAACATTGAGAGGATACTCTACGGTGCGTTCATTGACTTGTTCCCTTGTTCTGAACACTTGAGTATGCACCACCTTCCCAGTGTGTCATCTTTCTCTATCTTTGTTCTAGCTGCATCACAGGAAAATAATTCCTTTCAGTTTCTTCTTTTGTCAATGTAAGATGGTGGACTTGGAAGATTAATGATTTTTTTGTTACATCAATTCAATTTCAAAACACTTCCATCAATTTTGCTGGTTGTGGTTCTGTTCATTTACTTAATTAAGATAAATATTTCTTCAACTTCAACTTCAAGCTTTTGAAAAAAATAAAATAATAAAATTCGTTTCTACTCACATGTTTATAGGATGAAACCTAACATTTTCTTTTCTTATCAAACAAAAACAGCAATAACCTATTCTAGTATATATATAATAAAGCATGCTTTCCTAAACCTAGGGCTGGCACCTACTAGCCATTAAACCTCATGAAAATATTTTGAAAATTGTTCAAGTACATGCGGCGTAAGACGTACCACCTCTATGACTTTAAGCAATTGTTCTCAAGATATTTTTTCGGTGCATTCCACGTATGTTAAACTTAGAAGCAAGTAAACATCAATCCTAAATTGACTTGGTAAATGAATTTAAACGAGTGTAGAGGGATAAATTTGCTTACTTACTATTTGCAGGCCCTGCACTTAGGTTCTGTTACCGGTGGCTACGGCTTTGATCTTGTCAACCGTACACTTAACTAACTGGTTAATAGTGCTCACTGAACAAATGGATATTTTCTTTGCTGGGTCTGATTCAATTAATATCTGAAATGCCACTGTTATTAAACAGCTTCCAGATGCGGGTGCTCCATCTGAAAGAATGGCAAAACCCGAGGGCAGAATGGGAAGGCGATCGGGATCTTGGCCACCCAAGACTGAGTTGATCGAAATGACATCAATCGGAGCATAAATTACAAATGATCCAGTAGAATCAGTGCAACTCTCTTGGAGTAAAATCATATTGTTGTGCTTGGGATTTGAACTCTACAATTGACATTTACCAAAAGACAAGTTAGGATATTTATTAAGAAAAAATATTATTTGATTCACCCATGCATATAGACACATATAGTTATAGATATAGACATATATAGTATATCAATATGAGTGTTGGTGAGTATTAATATACAGGTGCATTGAGATAAGAAAATGTTGTGTATATTTATACGAGAGAAATGCTATATTGGATGTTGAAAATTAAAGTTATGTCCAAATAACTTAACTCATTTATTAATGAGATACATACGATATAGGATGTGTCAATGTTAACTCAGCAGCATGCTAAACCAGCAACTTACCTTGAGACGGAGTAAAGAGACACAGTTTCCGGGATCACGACCGTTTGCTATGCGTGCAAATTCCTCAGCTACCCCCCCGATGGAGAGAATATCCCACTGTAAATTCAACAAAATGTGAGGTAAGTTTGAAGAATGAACAATAGCTACCAAGCTTCCACTTCCACCCTTGGCCGAGAAATCAACCATTATAATAGGCAAGCACTCGTAATTATAAATTCCTTATTATTCATTCATTCCATTTGTCAAGAACTAGTATGCAAAATCAATGTTGTTATAGATCTATTTACCCTTTCTCTCAACTCAACCCAAAATATTCTCCACTATTTCTCAGAAATTTCTGGTAAAAAAAAGAACCAAAATTCACATAAGTTTCTCTTGCTACTGTATTATATAAATGCAGATGTCATATGTGTAGAAACATTGAAATCTTATGCATACATACCTCACTTCTTACGTCTGCACTTCGAATCCAATCAAAAAACCTGTTTGGAGGAACTGGGAGCCGGAAAGAAGTTGCAGCACCGATAACTATACCGCAAGGCCTGCCTGGCTCATCCTTACCCTTCCTGGTCATGATCCTTGTATTGTTGTGACCTCCAGCTGGGCTTACCGTTGTCCAAGCTTGTGCTGTAGAAGCACCAACACCACTGCAAAAGCTCATAACCATTCTCTCTGCCAACTTCAGCAAACCTTTTCTGCCCTCACGATTGGTCACTGTATATAATGATTGAAAATTCACATTTGAGTGATAAGTCATCCATTTGAACTATTAGATAATTATAGAGCACTAGTTAGGATTATATTTTTTTCCACTTATAAAATAATATTTCAATTTTAGGTGATTAAAAAATTTACCACTAACTTACAATTTTATTTAAAATATTAATCGGTAAGTAGACAAAGCACAACCGTGACTAGTGCCACTCAATAATTTCTCACGTAGAACCATTTAACCCAATCTTAATTTTAACATGAATGGAACTGAAAATAAATAATATACCACTAAGTTTGCCTTGTGGTATGTTGGTGGCCAGTGTGCTAGCAATGCGTTGGCATTGTCTATCTAATGAAGCCACCCACCGTCTAGCTCCAAAGGCAAGGCTAGAGTCAACTAGAAGTTTATAAATACTATGCACCGCTAGTGCTCTATCATCCACTTCTACATGTTCAACCCATGTAACCTGAAGAAAACAAAAAACTCGTAGCAATAAATTTAGTTTAGTTTCTGTTTTCTTGGGATGTATGTACCAAAGGGGCTTAAGGAAGAGAGAGAGGAAAAAAAAAAAAAAAAGAACTTGATGATTATTATGAACATTGTGGATCATTGTTGGAAAGTTTAATTTGAAATAACACCTTTGTTGAGTAACCATCTGGCGATGCCTGAATCAAACAACCAGAGGGCCTTCTTCGGGTTGTAGAGACTGTTGCGCTTGGTCGTATTGTTTCCAAGGAAACATCAACCACCAACCATGATTCATCTGGGAGCTTCTTGCAGTGCCTTAGGAAATAGTACTCACGAGGAAGAACAAGTGGTGAAGGGACCTGGAACTCAGCGGACACCTGAAACAAGGAAATTTTGTTAGTTGAAACTTGAAACTTGAAAATGAAATGCAATTTTCTCTTGTTTGATCAGTTCTCTCGAGAAGGTGGTGACAAACTTGATGAGTAGAAGGAAGGAATTAGAATAAGGGAGAAAACTTTGCTTAATTACCACTTGCAAGTTTCCATCGTAGCTTCCAGCCACTCCATTTGATAGGACTTCAAGTGTCGCTGCTCTTGAAACAATGCCGCAAAACACACGTGACCACATATCCTGAAAAATCGTACTTATCAGAAAAAAAGTATATTATTATGGGGGGCTAATATGCATTCTGAGAATTGTTGGGAGCACCATCACTCACCAAGTCCATAAGGATCTCAATGAGGTTAATGTGATTCATGTTAATCACCATGGATTCCCTTGAAGATTCAGATTTAAACCCCAATGGTCTTGGACCTAGTCCCCTAGGGAAAGCCCTAAAGTATTCACGTTCATTTAGAACCTCATCATTGTGGTTGCCCTTGACCCACATAGGCTTTCCTGCCAGAGCCAACGTTGTGAGTTCCTCCAGTGATGCAGCCGCAAGCTCCTCAATCATGGGTTTCTCAGAATATTCAGCATGAACTGGAAGTGACCTAAGACCACCACCACTCGTTTCCCCTATTATGCCTGGTGGCTGTGCTCCATAGCTGCCAACTCCTTGATTAAGCGAACTTGAAGGCATGTTGATCTTATTGTGTTGAGATGATAGCATGTTGCCAATTCCTTGATTGAGCGAACTCGAAGGCATGTTAATGTTATTGTGTTGAGATGATGGCATGTTTCCAATTCCTTGATTAAGCGAATCCGAAGGCATGTTGATGTCATTGTGTTGAGATGATGGCATGTTACCAAATCTTTGATTAAGCACACCCGGAGGGATGTTAATGTTATTTTGTTGAGATGGTGGCATGTTTCCAATTCCTTGATTAAGCGAACTCGAAGGCATGTTAATATCATTGTGTTGAGATGATGGCAAGTTAACAAGTCCTTGATTAAGTACACTCGATGATGGCACGTTACTAAGTCCTTGATTAAGCACACTCGGAGGTATGTTAATGTTATCCTGTTGAGATGATGGCACGTTAGCAAGTCCTTGATTAAGCACACTCGGAGGCACGTTAATGTCATCGTGTTGAGATGGCGCATTAGGGTTGGAAGTTTCAGGTTGTAAAACAATATTTGCCATCATTCTTGACATCATCTCAATCTGAAAGGACAAAAGTAAAACAGAAAATTTAACAAAATTAAAAATAAAAAGAGAGTTTAGTTCAACCAAGAAGAAAATGAGAGATAAAAAAAAAAATTAATAACTCTTTGTATTATGCACCACAGATAAAATTGTTGCTATAAAATAATCATCTTTTGGAGTATTGGTGTACCTGTTCTCTTAAATGGGCATTCTCCAGCATCACCTGCTGCTGCTCGGGAGGAGGGGGCCCTGCACAGCAAGGGCATATAGTATTTGCTAAAATCTGTTTGTAGTTTTCGTTCTCAGCTCGAAGCTCCTCATTCTCGGCCTTCAACGCAACATTGTCACTGCGTTCTTGTAGAGTCTACATATACATACACATGATCAGCAGAAAGAATAATTTTATAATGGGGAATCTTTATTTGACTCGAAGACAAGCCAAGAATAATTCAATCTTATTTTAGGCTGAACCATCTGTAGTCTGATATGAATCCAGTAGGCTATGTATGGGATAAAACTAGATGAGTATTTGTTTTTATTTTAATACATTTTTTCTATTTATGAAAAAAAATGGTAACAAGGATATGTTATTCCAAAGATACTAGAGTGTCATTAACAAGTCAAATTTGGCAAGTGAATTAAATTATAATCTAATAATGTAACTATTAATGCTGAACGTTATAGAGGATTTTCTGTCTCCTTTTTACCTTAACCTGGGTTCGCTTGTTCTGGAACCAAAACTTGATTTGCAAATGGTCTAACCCCAGCACACTGCCCAGCTCTCTCCTTTGCTTCTCATCTGGGTGAGGGCACTCATTGAAGAAGCTAATAGATTAATGAAGCAAAGTTCATAAATAAATACCCAATAAATAAGCAAAACAAAGCAATCAAATTAATGTCTTATTATTATATATTAGATTAAAAAAAAAAAAGGAGGTGCGTTGGAACAGTAAACCCCTACGCTTCCATCTCTTTTATCTTTTCTGGTGAGTGGCGTTGGTAGCGCCTCTTTTTGGGGCGGTCATTGGATTGTTGATCGTCACCGGAAGGAGGTTGCATGTTCTGGTTGCTGTTATTGCCAGTGTTAACCTCGACTTCTTGATTTTCTCTGTTCCTCACCAGATCACTGTCTGAGGAAGTATTCATGGAATTGGAATGGGGTGACATATCAGGCAAATTTTGGTGAGAGTAAGCGTTTGAGTGAAGCATTGCCGCAAAGGCAAATCAGTCAAAGCTTCTGAAGCCACGGTCTACATATATTCTCCAATCTGTGAAGGCAGGAAAGTCTCAACATATGTGAAACAATACAATTCAGAATTAAAGTATCAAAAAAATGGTTTTATATTAAGACAATATATAAAAAAATACATTAAATAATCTTATTTTCTCACACCCAAATAAATGAGGATGCTTGCCCAAAGACAAAAAGAATTAACATTCTCGAAGCTTTTTTGAACAGAAATGTCAAGAACCCATGTGAAGGCTTTTACGTTACACGCTAAAGCTGAAAAGAAGTTCCATCTTAAATCATCTATTCAATCAATGTTAAGCTCATTAACTGGAGGAGATTGCTATCAACAGCAACCATTGATGGGAATTCTCTATGGAAAAATTCAGATATAAGACCATTGATGGAAATTCTCTAGGGAAAAAAACCATTGATGGGAATTCAGAATTCTCTAACGATAAATCCAGATATATGACCATTGATGGGAATTCTGCAAGGGAAAATTCAGATAGAGGGGAAAGAAAAAAGGAAAAAAACTTCATATAATGCTGTAGAACTAGCTAGAAAGAGTTTTTCTCCCCATATCTCATGACACGCTTCATATATAACATGAGATCAATGTTTGTGCTTTCGTCCATTCAAATTTCTGTTCTAGCTAGTCTGCATGCATGCTGAATCTCCGTGCGGTAATGTACTTTATCTGTTTTATTAGGAAAAAAGTAAGAAACTAAAGAAAGGAAAGAGCTCACCTGATTTTGATCAACGTTGAAGATGGGCTGGTGCATGTGTTTTTGTGGCCACCGCTTCACAAAACCTAAACTGATCAAGGCTAACTCAGCTACAAGTGAAGTTCTATACCCTCCCTTCCTCCTTTTTATATATGTCTCTTGAGTTTTAGGTGCGGTTGTCAAGGTGTGGGCCTGGAACTGAAATTATGCTGAGACTGTGGCTTGTAGAGAGAGAGATGGTTTCAAAATTCTCTGCATCAGCCACAGGACATTGAACAAAGTTAATTAATAAGGGTCTTAATTGTTGATAAATGAGTTTTGGCATGTCCTTAACCTTAAGACTCTAACGCACTAGAAAATTGTATTTTAAAAAGAAAAAAAGCAAGGAGAATTCAGTAAAAACGACAATATATATGGAAAAAGAGTTGACAATTTGACAGAGTGTGAAACGTTGATAATAATAATAATAAAAAAGAGTTTAACGCTCGCTGAGTAAAGTCATGATTTTGTCCACCAAGCTGTTCCTTTCACCCACACACTCTCTCTCTCTCTCTCTCACTGACAAGTAACCGAGTCTGGATTAAAATATATGAGAGTCAAAAGTGAAATACCCTTTAGAAAAACAAAAATGCATATAAAAGGTCACTTGAAGGTTGAAGAAGGAGGAATGTGAGAGATGGTGATGGATGGAAACTTGTGTCTGGGAATTAGGGAACTGGAGGAGTTAGTCTGCAGGGAGAATGGCGATTGAGACCTGAACTACTGTTGTATATAAATATATGGTTTGAAGAGAGGAGGAGCTATGAAGAGGGGTCAAAAAGAGAGAAAAGAAACTATGATAAAAATTGAAGGAGATAAAATGAATGAATAGAGAAAGCTTTTGGTGAGATGACGAGAAGAAAGAAGAACATGTTGCAGTGTAGAGTTATTGCAGATTGGATTTAGCGAGTGTAACAGCATTTATGGAGGATAAATGCCGTTGAGAGACAGAGAGAGAGAGAGAGAGAGAGAGATCGTACCTTAAATCTCTTCATCTATGTGGTGTGGTGCATATTCGCTTCTTAATTCTTAGCTCATCAATCTCAACTCTCAATCTTCTACATTTACGCTGCTGCGTTTTGTTCTTCAGTTGAACACCCTTAGACTGCATTACCTCTGCAACGTGGCGTATACACTCATTTGAGTGTGGATGAATATATATATATATATATACACTTCTTCTATTTTAAAATAATAGTCGTTTTGTAGAAAGATTATGTTTTATATTATTTGTCGGTTTAGAATTTTAGAAAAAAATTAATTATTTTATATCAATTTTATTCTTGTCATTATAAATTGTAATTGTTTTACTCTATCTCATCACATTTGTAGACCATCATAATTCTTTAATTAATGTGACTTTTAGATAAGTCAAAGGTCATTTAGTTTTTATAGTTAATTTTTTAAAATAATTAAGACCATTAATTAATTGTTTTTTAATTCTTATGTCATTGTCTTAAGTGACTATTAACTATTTTGGAATGGAAGGGGTGTTTATTGCGAGAGAGGTGATTTGGTTTTTTAAAATACAAAAAAATTTATACCGAGAGAATGATTTACCCTAGTTTACAATTATGGTATGATTCTAGGTTCATCAAATATTTAAAGAGATATTTTTTGATCACCCGTCAATAAATAAATTTAAAAATTAAACTCAAATTATGGTGATGTATAAGTGGAAGGAAGTGAATATGTTAAATTTTTTTTATGTTAAAATCTAATCACTTGTGTTCTATATAATGCAAGTAATCACATTCTATTAAATGATAGTTAGTAAGAATAATATTGTCAAAAGAAACGGTTATATATCCTTGAGTAAAAAGAACTATCTAGAAAAACTAGTGTTCTGAATAATGTTTATTTATTTTGAAACTAAAATTATAAATTGTATCACATATTTGCTTTTTTGTTGTGTTGACCAGGTTTGGCATTTTTTCTCAGCAGACCATAACACAGTATTCATTATGTTTTAGGAAAGTATTTATAACAGAATAAAAAGTTTTTTTTTTTTTAGATCCGCAGAACAAAAAGGAATTTAAAAGTGGTCAACAGAATTATAAAAAAAAAAGAGAAAACCAAAGGAATTTCACCCAAAATATCTAGTGAAAGGAAGAATTTTGTAGCTTTACACATGTAGAGAGAGAGAGAAGGGGGGTGGGAACGTAACCGAGCAGCGTATTTATAAAATTGGCAACAATCGTAAGCTCCTAAAGCTTTCAAAAAAATCGAAAGTCCATACAGAAAAAACTGGGAGATAGATGAGCTTGTTCTCGCGTAATATCAAGTGAGCAGTTTATTTTTATGCGAGAGATATGAGAAGTAAATTTCTAGTCATTAAATTATATATAAATTATCAAAATTAAAAATTATTTAAAGATTACATATAATTACTTTAAAATGTTACATAATTTTATGTTTAAATCTTAGTTAATTATATAAAATTTAATAGTCAAAAATTACTCTTCTTACTTTTATAATTAATCACTTTTCTTATTTTTCGTTCATTGGTGGCAATAAAAATTGAACGTAAAATCTCATACAAATTATCTAAACCCATCACCAATAAACAAATCCTATATATATACACTTAACGCATTGAGTGTTTACCTTTTTACTATATGCAAGCACTTAATCACAGAGGAATCTGTGAAGATGTGGAAAACCTTACTCGCAATTTTCAAATGTTTTCAACCATCTTTATTTTTATTTTTCACTTCGATAGAAGAATAGAAGCAACATTAGTACTTTATACTAGGCTCCAGGTTCTCCTTTTAGTTTTTTAGCTTTTCCCTGAGGTATGCTTCATTTCCCGCTTTGCAAGTTTAAAGTCATTGACATAACCATTTAACAATGTAAACAACGGGCGCGTACGTAGAAGAACCATATATAATTAATCTATAATTATGTATGGTTCATCACTTCATCTATTTAGTGAACACAACTTTGTTATATATCTGCACTAATGACAACAACATTCATTAAATACTATCGAGCTCTCTTCACAAAAACAACAAGCATATCAACTTTACATTCTCTATCTTAATTTTTTTTTTAATGAATAGTTCTCTATCTTAAAATTGCTAAAACTTTGATTGATTATGTCATTTACATATATTCATGCTCACGTATATTTCTTATATTAATTGTAAGCTATTAAACCTCATTATAACTTGTTACACAACTTAAATTGCACAGGTAAACTTGTATATATGTACAAATTCTCACCTCGTCAAAAACAACCCCCCCCCCCCCCCCAAAAAAAGGATCACCTGAGACTCACGTGATTCCAAATGGACGTGCGACGCATGTTAAGTGTCAACTCAAAACGGCACAATGGTGATGTATAGAGGTTAGTGATGATAGGGTGTGCGTTTTTTGGGGGGGTTAAACTTGCGTGGCAAACTTAATGGACAAATAAGAACTAGGGAATTGGATATTAGGTATGTTCGTTAGCCTTGCTATGAATTGATTACAATGTGGTTGATTGCTCTTCGTTTTCGCTTGGTGATGTGCGCTTGTGTCTTAGGTAGACATGAAAGAGAAAGATGTTATGAAACTGCAGCTTGATCGAATGGAGCTTATCAAAATGGAAGAGATGTTCATGGCATGTCACATAAATGAAGAAAGGTGCAAGATGTAATGAAAATGCAGAACCTTCGCCCGGAATCTTGCTTGAGAGACGAGAAGTTGTTTATGGTTGCAAAATTGATTTTTAGTGGGATTATTTTAATGGCTGATCATCAGAGTTAATCTTTCCGTAAGCAATTGCTCACGTGTATATCATACCTGCAATTCCGTGCATTGATAAGCCAGTGTTTCAATTAATTGGTTGCTCTTTTGATAGGAAAATTCTTAGGAGGAATCTATTGGGATATCATAGATTTTGCTTCTTACTTCAATAGAATAGTCATGCATTTATATTTCATTGAACCGTCTTTTGGGACTCACTTAGCCACTCAGTAATTGCATAGCATAACTCTTAAATATAGAACCACTTTGTCACTTGAGTTGGTGCCTCAAAATAAATTTTAGAACATTTGCAGCCGAGGTGTGAGCACAGTGGCACAATGGTTGGCCTATGTTGAAGCTGCATCGGATTCGATCCACGACCGACCCCACCCCCTCGCCCATGTCCTCCTCCCCCGACCAAAAAAAATAAAAAGAACATTCAATCTTTGTTTTTTAGTGCAAACTTCCAATTTGGTCCTTGATCAAAATTTTTACAGACAAAATAGTCTATCACAATTTAAATGTCCATTTAAATTTTTTTATTATTTAAAATATGAGACATTTGAGTTCTTAATAATTTAAAATAAGATATTTGGATTATATCAAATTTTATTTAAATATCAAAATATCTCATATTTTGAATGATAAGAGATCTCAAGTAAATTTTCAAATTTTGAGAAACTACTTTATCCTCCAATATTTTAATTAAGGACTAAATTGAGAATTTTCTCTTCTTTTAATCATAAATTTGAAACAAATTTAGAATATAACGAGGTTCAAAAATTTTTTAAGCGGTCCACAATATCTTTTTGGATTGTTGGTTGTCCGTTCTGGAGCCAATTAGAAGAAAGTGTTGATCATTTATACGCTGCACTTGCCTTGTCTCTTGGAAGGTATGGTGCTCTGTCTTGTGCCGGTGGGGATCCGTGTGGTGCCATCCAAATAGCCCAAGGGTGATAACTCTGGTTTGGAGAATTGCAGAGAATGGTAAATATGCGTCAGTGGGCTTATTCTTTACTTCAGCTCTTGGCTGTTGTTTGTCTAGACCCACACCAACGAGTGTCCCTCTTGGTTGCACAGTGTCCACTGTCCAGACATTCTGAAAGCATGGATGAGAAGGTTCTGATGACATCGCTGAAGATGAAACCTCATCCTCCAAGCCAGCCATGGATTTGACTGGGTCAACCACTAACGGCCATTTCAATTCTCTATATACTTTCCCTTTTCATTCCTATATGCATTTTGGAGTAAAATGGAACAACAAAAACCATTGTGACTAGCACCAAATTAGCTCTGGTGCAAAAAATATTTGATCAGTGAATCAATACATTATGTGACTACATTTTTTTCCTATCCAAATTTATGAAAAATAAAATTGATGAAGGTATACATTTTTTTTCGGAAAAAAAAAAAAACTCCATTATAACCGTTTTGGATGTATAATATAAGGATTGTCAAGAATATGGATAACTTTCGTATAATAACAGCTCAAATTCTAAAAAACACCACTGGGTACCTTTATCCTTTCTTTTAATAATAACATTATTACTTTTTAATTTCATGATTTCTAAAATAGCGGTTGGTTGCAATAAGAGTAACTGCAACCCCAAATAAATTTTACACACAATGTGAAAGTTTTGAATATTGTCATCACTTCAGCAATGACTTTATCTACTCACCACTTAGTCTGAAATTGCATGAACAAATCCTGAAACCAAAAATAAAAATAAAAGTTATTTTTCAAATCAGTGCCAAGCATTTTTTTTCCTTTTTAGATGACTTAGGAATCTTTTATTAGTACCGTCGTTATATTCCGCTTCTTCTATTTCTTTAGGCTGAGGCTAAGAGGTAGTGATCTTTTGTAAATAACTTTTTCTAAAGAGAAGGGGAGAAAGCAAGCAAATCTACTAGAACAAAAATAATAATCACTTATATCAATAACCAGGATAGACCACCTGGTGAATTTATTTGTTTCTTTCAAAGATTTGAAGTGGGGAAATAGCAATTCTAATCATTTTGCGTCGTCAACACGACTACCAGGCGCCTTATAGCTTCTCGGTTATATAACTTGTACGTGGCAAAAACTACAGCATTTCCAACTGTTGGCAACATCCCTACAATTAAAGTTCTATGAAGATTACAACAAACAAGACAAATTATACAATAGAATGCACATTCAACAACTACTCATTAAGCCATGAAGCCATGAAGCCATGAATCTCATAGGACAAAGAGCATACCAACCATTGTTGAACATTTTTTGCTAACATGTCAAAGTGAAACCAACAACTTATAATTCCACTATCTGGCCCCTAGCATTTCACTGTGCAAGTATATAAAAGAGCGCTAATAAAATTATACTTCAAGAATCATCAACTGCTAGCATAATGATCTTCTAAATAACCTTTTGCCCTGTCTATTCATTTTAATCCTCAGGATAACCACATTTTTTTCCCATTTTTTTCCCTAGTGTTGACAACTAATTTGGTTTTTCTCTCAGTGGATTAGGACTTACTAAGCACCAGGAAAACTTTCACAGCCGCTTTTAATGCGTCTTGCTTTCCAAAACTTTATTTCTCCCATAATGCTTTTTGGCTGATAAGGACATCGACTTTTGCTATTCACATTGCTAAATCTTTTTCTCTATCTTCATAGTCTTGAATCTGATACACTTGAGCAATTGTTGCTTGACTTGCTTCTCTCTCTCTATGCTTAGCCTTTGACTTTGCTGCTCTTGATTGTCTTGATGAAGTAGATAGCGATTCAGAAGAGGAGGTAGACGACTTAGTCTTTTTCCGCTTGGACTTCGTAGGAACATGAGTAACCCCAACAGAAGCAATGCCTTTATAAGCAGGTGTTGATTGGCTTCCTGTGGACTCTTCAAAATCTGTTCAAAAGGTTCAGGTAAGGAATAATTATCATTAAGAAGAATAAGAAGTAACATAGAAACAAACAAGGGTTAAATCATAACAATGTAAGTGAAATATTATGTGTCTATTGCTCGTGATTCTCACCCTGGAATAGGTAGGAAATATAATCATAAACAATGGAAGTAAATCAAATTTTTGCATATAACTGCATAGTTGCATTTATGATGATCATGTGAGTGGAATTTATATTATATATTCACTACGGTCAAATTAAAGGCAACATGTAAGTGATAAAGCAAAGATAACACCCTATCTTAGTTAGGATTTAGATACTTAGTTTGTTAGGTTTTTTATTCTGTTTATTATATCTTATCTTCAGTTTTAGGTCTTATCCTTATCTTTTTATTGTCTATTAATTTTATCTCCTATTTTATTGTTATCCCTGTAACCACTTTGTCTATATAATAAACTTCCTGGTATGATCCATATTTGAGTTTAACTAGTCTTTCATTCAAAAACGTCTTTATGGTACAGAGCCTTTTTATGGTTAACACCAAATCAAACACCAGAATACTTGGTGTGTTTTTTAACGGAGAAACTCCAATGCCCCTCAGCCTTGGTGGCTTTATTGGAGAAACTCCAGCGCCCCTCCCAATAATCCCTCCCCTCGAACGTGCATGTAACTAGGCAAAAGATTTGATCATTTTCTGGTATGACTCATACTTGAGTTCAACCAGTCTTTCATTCAAAACGTCTTCAATAACCACCATGAAGATAAACAACCGATTCTGGACACAATTGCATAGTTGACTTATTTTCTTAGCATATGGACTACACTTCCACGCATAGAGTGCCACCTTTCCAACAGAGGATATCACTACCTTGTTTCTGGTTAACTTTTTAACTGTGAGGAGGCAGATCCTCCAGACTTGGCACTGGATCCACCCTTGTACATATTGCTTTTGCAATAATACAGTATATCATATGGTACTGTTGGGATGTCAAGGACTGAAGGAGGTGGATACTATCCCTTTCAAGAAAGGCATAGTAGCTCACAGCTAAACCCCAAAATTGTGCACAGCTAAATTCTTCTCGGGTTGACTTACAACAATCTCCAAACATCTATCTAACCATGGTTGCCATAACATGAGGTTTCAAGAACTACATGCCACTGAAGTAATACAATCATAATTGTAGTAGGCAAGTGCGGCATGATTTCTCCCTCACCAGTATAAAGCTTTTTAAATGGTAACAACAAGCGCTTAACTAGGCCTCAAGACTAAGAAAGGAGGCTGTCATTACAGTTAGCTATTGATACGTATTTAATATAAATTATGACAACAAATTTCTGGAAATCTAATTAGAATGTTACCGTAATGTTGTATAATGATGGTTCCATTTTAGTCACATGCGGGAAGAGCAAAATCTCATAATCACTATCAAATTCTTAATAGAACAATTCATATAGTTTTGCAGCTTTATTTCATATTCTGTAAACATGTATTAGATTACATTTTTTTTAAGGTTTGATTTGATTGCATTGAGGCAACTTATCATATGAAAAACCTAAAGACCAATAAACCATGTTCTTATCAAGCACAGTGGTGTACTAAATCCCTTAATTTAATACAATCAAAACCACTCTGTCTAAGAAAATTCGGTTGTGGACCCCTTTCGACAGTGTTAATTGTAAAGCCAATAATCAATAGATTTCCCTTGTTGGATATGAGTTTTGCTCGTGACATAACAGCCAAACTCTCTGTGGTGGCAAAGAATCTAGATAGCTTTTGCAAGCCTCACAATCTCGAAGATACTTAAGAGACAATAATAATCAAATACACGTTTCTCCTTTTACTAGTTGACCCGTGACCGTGAAAGGCCATCTGTTTGTATTATTCAGGTCAAGGAGACTGCACAGTTCCACATGAACACAACATATCAATATTTAATAGCACCGCATTTGGAAGCCAAAATTAAACCTTGGCTCAGCTGAAATGTTACTAGTAGTTGAGAAGTGAGAAGCAAAGAGTACCTTGGGAGGACCATGATGGAGTGAGAGCCAAAGAACTAGTGTCCCTTAGTTCACCCAAGTTTCCAAGTGAGGTAGTAAAATCAGGAGCTGTTTTAAATTCATTCATCTGCATTAAAATATTAAAAAAAAAAAAAAAAAAAAAGCCAACAACAACAACAACAGAAGAATAGAAAAAATGTTGAAACATAAGATCCTGGATTGTTGTAACATAAATGGAGAGATAAAGTCCACAGGAACCATAACAGGTCCATACCCAACTAGGTCCATTCCCTGAGGGGCCATCCCATCCAATGTGAGCCACGTGCTTAACATCTGTCGGGCACCCAATTTCCAGCTCCCGCTCCTTCACAGCTGCAACAACACCCACTTCACAACTTAGCCCCCAAAACCAACCCCAGAAATAAAGTACATCAAAGTCATATACAGTGAGTGAGGGGTGTACAAAGATTACCAAACATTTGGGCGATGTATTTGAAACTCTTGTAGATTCCTTTGAACGTGGCTGCCATGGTGGAAGATCACAAGCCCTATATTGCCAGTATAAGGATGACACAATGGGAAGTAGAGACCCAAGATTCTTTAGCAGGAAATGCTTTTGCCTGTCACAGAATGGAGCTTTGTTATACACAGTGCTCAATACAACAAAAAAAAGGGAGGGGGGTAGGGTATCAGCTAAGGCTTCATAGCATGTGATATAGGAACCTCTTTTTGTTTCCCTGTGAATGAAGCATGGCATCTGATTATTGAATACATAGAAAAAACGATTTTACCTCTCATTAATGTGAAGACTACACTTTCAAATTGTTTCTAGTAGAAAACTAAGAGGACAATTTCCAGAAGGGAGAAAAAAAAGGTGCGATACGGTACCTCAAGATGATTATGATGAAGGTGCTAATAGAAGCCCAAGCATGGTTTTCTATGCTCCATTCATCATCATTCTGAAACTTATGTTGGGAGTGCTGACAGGTGCAAAGCTTCTCTGTGCCTTATGTCCTGGTAGAGCTCTGCATATGCAACAAAATGAAGAAAAAGATCTAACGGGTTTCTCAAAAGTTGAGATTTTGATTGATGGGGTGGGGAATGCAGGTTGAACTGAAACGGACAGAGGAAGTAGTAGAAGAGGGTGGAAAGAAGAGGGTAAAGAGGTTTTTGTTCCTAAGAGGAAGAGAGCAGAAGGCGGGCATCCATGAATGAAAACTTTGAGGAACTTGAGAATAAATGGTGAGAGAGAGAGAGAGAGAGAGAGAGAGAGAGAGAAGAGAAAGCCTGGCTTTAAAAAATAAGACAAAGATTCGAGTATGGACGTAATTTAATAATGGTTTTAATGGGTTTGTTTATTAAGATTGTCCATTATGGCATGTCTGGTACGTTGCCGTGCTTGGTTTATGGCTGTTGAAGAGAGTTAAATCACGGTCCTCTGAATCTTGTTCTTCTCCCTCGAATGTAAATGCTTTATAGTTCTCTGAAATCGGGCACACAAGAGCCGTTAAGTGATTAAACCATCGAGACAGAAGCTTGAATAGTGTTGGGTCATGGCCTAATGAGCTTGAATAGTGTTTGGTATTGACAAAAGATGAGGAATAAAATTTTATGAATAAAATTTATGTGTAATTTTAGGGTAAGTTCATTTGTAAAATTTTAAATCTCATTTTTATTTTTATATCTAAAACACCCTCAAAGAAAAATTATAGTAATTTTGATTTTAATATTTCTAAAATTTTTATTTTACTTTTTGTCCTTTTTTTGTTTTAATTCAAAATTTTGATTCTTATAAGTATTTTAGAATATGTTTTTAGTTTATATATATATATATATATATATATATATATATATATATATATATATATATATATATATATATATATATATATATATATATATATATATATATATATATGTTAAGAATCTTCTTATTGATTCTTATAAAATATCATTACTTAATACTGGATCTAAATAATAAAGATAATGGAACAAAGAATGAACAAAATCAAAGTAAAAATTTTAGAGATTGAAATCTAAACAACTCATACTTATAGAGATTAAAAATATATTCAACCCTTTCAATTATTATTTTCAAGAGTTTAAAATATCTGTCAATTATGCACCCAAAAAGAAAATTGTTATTTAATTTTATGACAAAAGCTTAAAATGCAGTATCAATTAATTATAATAAATGTAATAAAAATTTGACAAAGTATCAAAATATTAGTATCTAAGAATAATATGTACATAAGCAAATGTACCAACTATGATAATAAATTTAATCAATATTTGGCAAAGTATTAAATTTAATAACGCAATGCACCAACTACGATAATAAATTTAATAAATATTTGATAAAGTATCAGAATATTCATACATCAAACGAATATATATATATATATATATATATATATATATATATATATATATATATATATATATATATATATATATATATATATATATATATATATATATATATGAGTTTAATTTAGGTACACTGATAGTGTAAAATTTTTTTACACTGTCATCCAATCAAAACCTTTAATTTACATGACCATTCAAGTAGTGGATAGTGGATGATTATGTCAAAGAGTTTTTCTAATGTGGTAATTTATAATTGAATATCTGTATAAAAAAATTTACACTAATAATACATTCAAATTAAATCCTATATATATAAGGCAGTGTACGAATTATGACAATAAATTTAATAAATACTTGACAAATTATTAAAATTGATACCTTAAAAAGTGGGCAAAATTATAGGCAATATAATAATTTCCTTTCATGAGTTTATACTTTGTATTGAATAATCGGGTCATTTATTACGACATCTGCCCCACTGCAGTAGTTACAAAATGTTTGGTTTATTTTTATTTTTTCTTTCCTGTTAATATATTTTTACTAATAATTGTGATTTTTTTATTGTTATAACTGTAAAAATACCATCTTGTTATTTTCTCTCAGACTCTTAAAATTAAAAATTAAAATGAAAATAAAATGATTTTTTTATAAAATAAAAAAAATATAAAATTGAAAACAAAAAGAGAAAATAAACTAAACACGTCCTGTGTTTTCGATCTGGCTTTATCAGTGCTGCAGCCATGAGTCCATCTGGGCTAGATGGGCACGCAAAAAGGCCATTAAGATTTAAGCTTCTCTATACAAATTTGTGACAATGTGTGTTGCGTAGCGAAAAGAACCTATGCAAAGCATGCAAGAAGAAATAAACAAATCATAATAAAAGAACACAAAATTTAATGTGGTTTGATTATTTCAATCTATATCCATGACTCCCTAAAAAGGGATAAAAATAACTCCACTAATTAAAATTTCAATTAATAACTTTTGCATGGCTAAAATTGCAAACCTTCTTACCCAACTCACCATCCGATATCCCAATTATACCCTCTCTCTAGTGTATAGTCTCTTTCTCTTGATGGTGTGTTTAACAACCAAAAAACAACTCTCTATGTATAAGGGAAGTCCTTCCCCTCTTTCTTCAAATTCAACAATGTGGGACTTGGTTCACAAACATAACAAATCCTTCCTTGAGCCAGGTTCCCAAATACCTCAATATTTTCTGACTTTATATTTACTTTACTATCTTCAGGTATTTCTCTCATAGAGTAACCTTCTAAATAGCAAATGTTCTTCTTATCTTTTCTACCTTATAGAATCAAGCGGTTACCCTTATATGCTTTACATATCTTTCCAATTCCTACATTCTTATACCCATGTGATGTCATCTCTCCCAATGAAACAATGTTGACATTAGTAGTAAGTACATATTTCACATTAGAAATATTTCAGATTTTACCCTTGTGGAGCTTCAGGCCAACTCTTCCTATACCTTCAACTTTTAACTTCAATTTCTTTCCCACATTGATACAGCTAAATCTCCATCTTTTTGGAAAGTAGTAAACATAACTTGATCCTTGCACAAATGCACATTGTTAGCAAAATCTAGCACTCATCTAGAAAAATTCTCGATAGAATCATTATTAGCAATCTCTATATAATACAGATCTCCATCACTTGAGGATTCAGCTACATGAACTTTTCTTTTAAACTATTTTAGATTCCTCAAGTCTTCTCTTAGTGTTGCACATTGAGATTGGATATGTCCTTTCTTTTCACAATAGCAACACGTCTAGGCTCTTTCTATAGACTTTCCTTGCTGTCCACCTTTTCATCGAGAACTATTCCTTCCACTTCAAAAACTCTCCACAGCTAGTATTTTTCCACCATCATTGGTATGATCATCTCTATGCATTCTTTGATCCTCTTATATGATAGTGGTAACATTATCTAACTTTATTATATTTTTCCAAATCAACAGAGATCTCACTAATATTTTATAAGACTAACATTGCTCTTCATCGCTTAACTTCTTTCCTACGCTCAACAATTGATATACCAACCCGTTAAACTCATTAATATGATCATGTAAATTATTTCTTTCTTCTATTCTCAATGTGTACAAGTCTATTGTCAAGTTCAAGCAGTTGGTTAATGCTTTCAACATATAAAACTCCTCCAACTTCTTCCACATCTTTGTTGGTGTTGTCTCATTCAACATTATGTATTTGATTGCAGGAGTAAGAGCCAACCTAATATTAGTTGTAACTTTCCTCTTATTAAACTTCCACCCGCTATCCTTTATCTCTGTAGGCTTTTCTTCTTCTAAAACTACCTCTAGAATAGGGATGTCAATTTTACTTGCCCCCACAGATACTCGTAGTTAATACCCGTGACGGAGTGGGTATGGGGGGAGGATTTTTTGCCCATGGATAATGGGAATGGGGAATTCAAATATCCATTTATTAAACGGGGCGGGGCGGGGATCATGATCCTTGTATCAGTGGATACCTAATGTAAAATAACCAAATTACCATACATACACACACATAAGCCTTATTGCCCTAATTCTATTCTATCTTCTCTGAATTTCTTTCACAGTTGCTCCCCCTTTTTGGTCATTCGATATACTCTTCTTCTCTTCAACTTCACAGCCACTAACACTAGCCATTGCCTTGCTTTGCTATCCATTGCTTTGTCTGCTATCCCTTGCTGAGTTTGTCATCCCAGATCGATGTTTCTCTATCATCCCAGGCTCTGACCTTCCTCTGCTGTCTCAAATCTGCTATCACAAATGGTTCCTCTAAAATTTTATGGTTGATTATTCTAACCTTCCTTTGTTGGTGTTTTAGCCGTATAAGGAATTGTAGAAAGTAGAAACCATAGTCAATTTTTGTGTTGGATGTCACAGTGGATAAAACGGTGTTGAGGTTTTTGTTGTAGGTGCTATTAGCTGTGTAGTTACCGCTGGTTTCCCTATGAGAATATGAAGTAACAACAGGAAAATTGAAGTTTTGGATATGAATGAGCTTCTGTTGGCAAAGGATGTAGAGTTTATTAGAATTTCTGCAGTTGGTACTTTTATGAGTAAAATTTCTTTGGTTCTGTCTTTAACCAAAACAAAATCTTTACCAGATAATTTTAAGCAAAATTATTGCCTTTTATATATTATCATTTCATGGGTAATCATAATTGAATAGAAATAATTTTGTTTGAAATTTTTAATTGATTTTTTACATTAATGTTTTTTAAGATTTTGGTTGATTCACTTGATTATTTATAAGTGTTCTCTGCTAACATATTTAATTAACAGTATTAAAATACTCGTTAATAAAAATATATTTGTGAAAAGAAAATCATACATTGATAATACACCTTATTAATGCACCTTATTGCTGGTTTGGTATATTTCTAGTTTGTTCTATCATGGTTTACTCTTTGTCTAATTATTTTACATATTTGATTTGTTGAATGTCCATGTATCCAACTTCTACTCCTATCAATAATGAGGAAATTCAATCACCTATGATACTAGTAAATGAAACTACTACTGCTAATCCTAAACCTACTCCTGTTGTAAGTGGATCATCTAATGCCAATCTGCAAAGTAGAGAAACCGAAACTCAAAGTCAAAGTTTGGCTCCAGATGAAAGTGCATAAGTTAGACGAAAGCAAACTTCAATTGTGTGGAATCATTTCACGAGAGACTGGATGGATTGAAAGTGGAAGGCCATTTGCAATTATTGTAAGGCAAAGCTCTTAGGTGATCTAAAGCAAGGAACATCACACTTGCATGAGCACTTCAAGACTTGCAAACTTCGGACTACATGAGATATAAGGCAAGCATTTATCAAACTCAACAAAAAGGGGATGAACATGTAGTTGCTGGAACTTATACATTCAATTAAGAGATAACACAAAAGGAACTTGTTAACACGATTATTCTCCATGAATATTCAATGAAATTGGTTGAGCATTTGGGTTTCAAGAACTTTTGCAATGCTATGCAACCTCTATTTAAGGTGGTTCCCCATAACACTATAAAGAGTGATATTATGAAGCTTTATAGTGTCGAGAAAGAGAAGACAATGAAGCTATTGGCAAACAATTTAACCTGGATTACAATCAGCACAAATATGTGGACTTCTAATAACCAAAATAGAGGCTACATGACTATTATGGCTTATTACATTGATGATTCTTGGATCTTGCAAAGCCAAATTGTGAGGTAATAACACTAAATTTGACACTAATAATTATCCAAATTCTTTTTTTTTTCTATTTGGTTAGTGATTTAATGTGTATATTAACATTACTATCTATATATTAGGTTCATTTATGTGCTTGCTACCCATACTGCCAAAATTCTTTATGATACCTTGATTGAATACATGCTAGATTGGAACTTAGATAGGAAGTTGTCTACTTTGATTGTTGATAACTGCACCATAAATGATGCTATGATTGAGCACATTTCAGATAAGATTTCACCTAGGTCATTTATTTTGGGCGATCAATTGTTTCGTATGAGTTTGTATGCTCATATATTGAATCTAAAAGTGAAGGTTGGTTTGTCCATAATTTCTGATGTTATTGAGAAGGTTAGAGACAATGTTAATTTTTGGACTGCAACCCCTAAAAGAGAGGAAAAATTTAAAGAAATATGTGATCAAGTGGGCATTCCATATGTGAAAAAGCTTATTCTTGATTGTAAAATTAGGTGGAATTCTACCTTTTTTATGTTTGATGTTGCCGTTAATTATAAAGATGTTTTTTTATCGCTTGTGAGCAACAGTAGAAGTCTTTTCCAAGTGAAGATGAATGGGATATGGCAAAAGAAATTTCTCAAAGATTGGAGTTCATTTATAGTGTAATAGGATTATTTTCCGGCACTACGTATCCAACTTTCAATGTTTACTTTCAAAAAATATGTGAAGTTAGATTAGCTTTGAATGAATGGCTAGAGTCCCTTAAGTTCATAATTCATGATATGGCTTCCATCATGATTACCAAATTTGAGAAGTATTGGGGATACTATAAATAGTGTCATGACTGTGGGGGCAATTTTAGATCCTAGCTATAAAATATTACTATTAAATTACCTTTTCCCCCAAATTTATGGAAATGCCTCAGCTGTTGAAATAGAAAAGGTAAAAACTATTTGTCAAAATTTGGTAATTGAGTATGATGACAAGATCAAGGGCAGAGAAAGTAGTTCTTCATCATCAAGGTCAACTGTGACAGATACTGTTACATGTTCTACTGGAAGAAAAGAAAATTGGAAATCAAACTTTGCAATGTATGTTAATCAGCAATCTGTTAGGATGAATCCTAAGTCAAAGTTGGATTTCTATTTAGAAGAGCTAATGTTTGCCTAGTTCAAATGAAGAGTTTGATATTCTAGCGGGTTGAAAACCAATGGGTTGAAATACCCAACTTTGCAGATGATTGCTAGAGATTTTCTGGCAATTCCTATCTCTGCAGTTGCTTCAGATTTTGCATTTAATACTAGTGGTTGCTTTCTTACACCACATCACAGTAGACTGCGCCCAAATACATTGGAGATAATGATATGTCTCCAAGATTGGCTATGGGCTAACATCTCAAGTAACCTATAAACAAGCTCATTTATTTTAATTAAATAGCTATATTAATTCATATATACATATATATAATTTTATAATTACTTGATTTTTATTTTTCTAAGGTTGTTCAAATTCAAAAGTGGACCCTGAATTCATTGGAGAACTAAAAGATCTAGATATTAAATATGTTGTTAGTAAAATTTTATAGATGATTTTATTTATACCATTCATAATAATATTATCTATTTACATTTTTATTTGTATGTTTATTTTTATAGAAATCAATTTGTCCAAGTAAAAGTTTCACAGGGAGTTCCATGATGATGATGATGGATTATGCTTTTGTATTATTAGTAGAATGCTATTATTTAGTTTCATAGTTTGGCTAATGTTGTTGTAATTTTCTTTGGTGGGACTAAGGGTTAAACTTGTTGGCTACTATTTATGCTTCTTGTAATTTTCTTTGGTAGTCATTTAAGCTGCTGTTTATTAGAGAAGCATTTCATAGCTAGTAAGAATGGACTTTTATTGCTTTTTACTGTGTTTTAGCTTGGATTATTTGACTTTGCATCATATATTTATCTAAGATATTGTTGGGAGTCATAGTTTTCATACTTTAAATATATTTTGATATATGAAGTCATTCTTTGATGCATGTTTTCTGTGATGTCAACAAATAGATAGGGTGCAAGTAAAAAAATTCTCTCAATAGATATATGTATATATATAGTAATATCTATCTTTGAGTATGTTTCTTATGGGTACCCATGGATATCCGCGAGTATCCATGTATCCACAGGGGTCTCCAAACACGGGTATGGAGCGGGGGATAGGGTGGGTACCTATCCATAAGGCGAGGGATGGGGGCTTATCCCCCGCCCATGCCCTACCCCATTGACATTCCTAATCTATACCTTGTTGCACCAAAAAATCTTTTATTATGTAATGCCATATAGTGAAATTGCCTTTTCTGTCAAAAAGTGACACCTTAAATTTCATTGCATTAGCCATAGTATAGTGAAGTACTCCTTCCTACTTAGAATACCACAAAATTTACAAAAAAAAATAAAAAATTACCTCCAAGTGATAATAATTTTTTTCCCTCTTGAACCAAAGCTCTTGACACCACTTCTTGTGAGGGAAGCCCAAAACCCGAGGAGATATAAACCAATGAACTAAGCAAAAGATTATAATAGCGAGGCGGACGCTACATCTTAACCCATAACCTTAAGACAATGAATTTATAGGTCCTCTATATTATATACTTTTCATTCAGTTCATTTTTAACTAATGTGGGATTTCACCACTCACACTTAAAATCCCAACAATGTGGACTAAATGATATCATTAACTAATTTATAGCTTCTATCTATTGAAACTTTTACCTACTAACTTATAATTTTATCTTAAAAATATCATGAACTATGTTGTTTCTTTTATGATACCTGCCATTCCAACCAAAACACCCGCATCGAATCAAATTTAAACAATCAAAACCATTTGAATCATATCTGGCAGTCATGTTGAATTAAGTTCAGAAACTGCACTATCCAACTGGCTGAGTTTTCTTTCTTTAGGAAAACTGAAATGATGTATGTTTATCTATGAAAATAAGATTTTTCATTTTTTTCTTGATGAAGACAAACCTCTTATTCAAATTTCCATTATGTGTACTCACACTCTAAACTGATGCCAATTGCACTCTTAATTATCGCAACTAAATTCGGCAGGTTTACATATTAGGACCCTTAAATGTAACAAATATATTAGGTAACCTTGTGTCCTTGAGAGAATCAATACGTTAGGAATAATTAAAAGTATATTCATTCAAAGTTTAATTTATGTACTTATACTTAATCGATTTAAGTAATTTTCTTTTTTTGAAAAAAAAAGATCTCGCATTTAAATTTTATGAATACAAATATTTAATATTAGAAAACTTTCTTCTAAAATAAAATGACATGATTTAAACTAAAATAATCAAGCTCCAACAAAACTCGATCACATACAATTAGGATAGAGATGTGAAGCAGCATGCTTAACTAAGCAATTGAAAGTTAGAAATTGTCACAAATCTTAATGATTCATTTTCTTTTTAGATGGAAATCTTAGAGAGCTATCAAATGAGTTAGTTATCGAGTTTTTTTTTTTAATAGAAAAATTAATGTTAAAGAGCTATATTTTTATAATATGTCAATTCGACTTAAATTAAATTAATTGAAATTTAATACGTTTTAAATACTACTAATTTAGATTTAAAAAAAAAACTAACATAAGATGGAAAAGGCTAAAAAAAAAAAATGGAATGCCGCCCATAATTGTACAGCATCGATTCAGAGGTTAACTATTGACATGAATAACTCTCCTCTCATTTTTTATAATAATCTTATATTGCTGACAAAAAAGACTCGGTTTCCTACTACCAATATGGGAGTATCATTTTTTTATTGTTGAAAAAGAAAAAGGGGGAAAAAAAAAACTCGAGTACCATTACCATGCCAGCAACATTTCCAGAAAAGCATATCAATTAAAAAATTTGAAATTAAAATAAGCAAGACATCGGACTCGCCCAAGCACCTCAGAAGTCATTTTATGTCATTTATGTCATTTATTTATTTACATTTTGCATGTAACCCAAAAAATAATAATAGTAATAAAACATTATTCTAGCATGTCAGCAACAAGACGCAAGGTTTTCTTATCACTGATATGTGATAATTAGACTTTGTTAATAAATAACAAACCATATTACTTGATTTTCTTTTTTTTTTAAGTGACTTGATTTTCTAATGTAGTATAATTTGTAACATATTGTGTACACCGTATACTAATTTTACAAGTGAATTTTCTACTTTTTTAATGTAATGATTCTGTAAACATTAAATTAGCATGAAATTTGGTATACAAATAGTGCACTAAAAATAAAACGTGGTTCAAATCGAGTAACCTACGTCAACAAATGGGTCAGCAAAGTCTTGTAATATTTTATGTGAATTAACGTAAGTTAATATCATATTTCATTAAAAAAAGATTAATTAGATGTTAACAAAATTAAATTATATTTTTTTAACCAAAATTAGTTATCGCTATTATTATCGAGTTCATGTTAATAAGTAATATTCAATTATGATTATGCCATGGGGTCTAATAGGTAGTTTTACTATAATAATAGGTAAATTTACTTCATCCAGTCAGTATTTGTGTAAGAGAAAGAGATTCTTGTTCTTAAGTGTCGTATTGCGATAGTTGCCTCATCAACAACATAGAAGAGCAAATTATCTTAAGATAATAGTTTTCTCTCTCATAATGAGTGCTCCTGATTGTTTCAAAGAATTACAGCCACACCATCATCTTTTTGAGGAAATCATATCACTCGATCTTTAATTTGTATGTATGCCAAAATCTGAAATTAAAATGGTGAAGAAAATTTCTTTTTGTGTTTTTTTTTTTCATATAATGGTGAAGAAAATTTAAATGCTTGATTTAGTACCCGAATTCTAGCAGAAAGTGGATCGCATTAACCCACTTTTGATTTGCAGCTCCGCAGCTAGAATACGCATCCGGCTTAAGTTAGACAAAGTGTTTTTTTTTTCCTGCGATGATGCATTACATGTTTTTTATAAAAAACTGTTTTTTTGTTTTGGTAGACATATGTGCTTGGTGCTTCTCTGGGCCTGTTTGTCTTAGAACCAGATATCTTGGGCCATAAACCCATCTCCTAAAGCAGAAGATTGCCAGATGATTATGAGGTTAAACTGCTGACATGTTCCAAAAGGAGTTAAGTCCATGTCAAAACCCAATTATCATAGCTTAGTATGAACGCGCTTTTTGAGCTTTGTTATTTTGATGTGCCTTCTGCTTCCAAAAGAAAAGCGCAAAACTGAGCATGCCTACTTGCTTTCTTCTTGTTCTATTACATTTTATCCAAATTCTCTAGTTTGCCGAGACCCCCAACCCCCACCCCCCCCCCCCCCAAAAAAAAAAACAAAACAAACAACAAAACAAAAACAAAAAAAAAAGCAAAAAAAAAAAAAAAAGTTCTCTGGTTCACACTTCGCCGTGGACTTTATAAGAATTAGTATGTAGTTTATTCTTTTAACAATTCAATTTATATTCTAAAAAATTATTAGAGTAACATTGATGATTAAAAGACTTATTCAAAAATATCATCTAAGTAATACTACCTATAAACCACTGAATTTCAGCTTTAATAATTTGTACAACATCATAGATAGTAATTGTCAATTATGAAATTTGTTTATAAAGTTTAAATTTTTGTCAATTGGTTAGTTGATTAAAATTGGAAATTGATTTAATTTTTTATTTAAAAATTAAATTTATATATAGAATAATTATATAAAATGAAATTTAAATTGATTTAAAAATCAATTATTATATTTGAAATAATTAGAAATAGAAATTAATTTGATTTGATTTGAATTTAAGCTTGAAATTGAATCAATTATTATTAAATCCTATTAAATTTTATAAGATTTCAAAACTAAAACAATCAAATTTCATGAAATTTACCAAATCAAATTATTTTTTTATTTTTTTAAATTCTACTTATACAATTCGATTTATAAATCAAATCAATTCTCACTTTTATCCATCATAAACACTAAGTAAATATTGTTGTAGATTTGATCTCTAAATTTAGGTAGCTGAATTAAGCCATGTTCTTTATCTAATTGCTCCTCTAATTGCCTCCCAAAATACGGAAAATAAATCCTCTCTCCCATTATTGTACAATCAAGGGAAGAATCCCTTTGATCTTTAATTTTTGTGATTTCACATGTTTATCTTGGCCTCCACATTTTTTGCCTCCCTACTTTGTTTATTACAAAAGCAAAATAAGCTTCTTACATTGAAACGTATCACAGGATCTTGATACAACTTTAGAATAAAACGACTCATTGAATAATTTGTTGAAGAGAATTGCAAAGTAATGAAATTGTGTATAGAGCATAATAGAAGAAGTGATATGAAATATATTAAGCTTTCAATTACACAAATTAAAGTGAGGGAAGAAGATTATTTTAGTCACAACTATAGTCGGAGAGCAGGGGTGGTAGCTCTAACCTAAGAGCAGACGCTAAGGGGAGACTTCCAATGGCTCTAATAGGCAATGGAGGAGGAGTGGAGGGTTTGGCTGGCAGCAGAGGAGGAGAAGGTAAAGAATTGATAGGAAACACTGAGGTGGACAGGAGAAGAAGGGAAGGTTTTGAGAAAGAGATAAAGAGAGTGAAAATTTTAAGCAGGAATAGTTTTTCTTTAATTATAATTAGGAGTTGTCATATTGCACTAAAAGTAATCTATTTAGTTATAGATAATAGAGAAGAAATGAAAGTTTTTAAAGAGAGAGGAACAAAGTGAAAGTTTTATGCGGGGATAATTTTTCTACCATGTGACACTTAAAGATAGTCTATTTAGTTATATATATATATATATATATATATATATATAGATAGATAGAGAGAGAGAGAGAGAGAGAGTTTAATTCTGATGAACTATTTGTGTAAGAGCTTTATATTATTATCTAATTATATGCTTCTATCTATAAAACTTTTAAAGTAATAGATGGTTAAGTCAAATACCTTTGTTGATATAGCAATACATGATTGGATATTTGTGTAAAATATTTTTCCATTGATAGTGTATCCAAATTAAATTCATGTATATATTATAAAGAAGAGAGAAGAGAGGAAAGTTTCTAAAAGGAAAGGAAGAGAGTGAAAATTTTACGTAGGAACAATTTTTTTTTAATTATAATTAAAAGTTATTATATGACACTTATAAGTAATCTATTTAGTTGAAGATAATAGATAGTGAAGAGAGACAAATTTATAAAAATAGAGAAAGAGAGTGAAAATTTCATGTGGGAGTAATTTTTATTTAATTATAATTAATAGTTGTTATGTACCACTTAAAAGTAGTCCATTTAAATATAAATAATGGATAATAGATTTCTATGGGCCACTCTCATGCATAAGGTCTAAGGCCATAAGGTATGTGGAATGTCTAGCCTATTGGTATAGACACAAACTCATGCATTAGAGTGCCATATAACAATCCTCTTATTGCTCATTCAAGGATAGAAGTCAGAACTCAACTTTTGCCCATTTTTAAGGTGTGGGTCGGTTTAATCTGGTTTATCGATCAAAAAAGACTAGTACTAATCACTATCTTTTAGATCATTAGATTAAAAAAAAAATTAATTTTGAATATTTTCATTTTCAATCTATTAGTAAAAAACACAAGGTTCAATACTGGACTTTATAGGGTCCAACATAAACAAAACCTTAAGATATATTCTTTCTTTAAATCTTAAACATTTTGATCTTAATAGAACGATCGATATACGGATCCTATTATTCAAAATCTGACTCGACTTTATGGAGGGTCCTGAAAGGGATAGGGCTTCCAACCAAAATTTTGTCATTTCTTTGAATCTTAAACATAACAAGTAGCACAATGTGCATTTTATTGTGTGCAAAAGTTATATAATTTATTAATATATAAAAATTATTCTCTAATTTTAATTTTAAATGTTTAAAATATTTTAGAATAAATACTCATTTTATTTCTTAACAAAAATTTTGGAGGATAAATTAATTCCTCAGAATTTAAAAATTCCTAAATAATTTTCCATTATTTAAAAAAAGAATATATTAGTTCCTCCATATATATTTATATTATTAAAAAATTCTATATAATAAGAGTAACATATCTCTTCTTTTTTGAATAATAAAAAATTATTTAAAAATTTTTAAAATTTAAAAAACTATTTTATCCCTTAAAATTTTTATAAACGACTAAAATAAATATTTACGTAAGATTTTATTTTGTGCAAGCTATTCTTGTTATTCTTTCATATTTTTATGAGGATAATATCACGCTCATTGTGTCGAAAGGAGTGAAAATTAGAAAATTAGCAAAAGTGTGGTTCCAAGCGTCCTTCTTTTTTCTTGGCGTTCCGCCCGACAGTACCTACATTTTGTCATTTTCTGCACGCGCACGTACATTTTCGCCTCTTCCACTCCTCCAACGACCATCGCTACTGCTCCATAAACGGTCCGCACTGTACAAACCATATTTCGCAATTTTGGCATCATCCACACTCTCATCTCATGATCTCACACACTTGTTGTTGTAACAGGGAAAGGAAGTAGTAAGCAAAGCAAAATGGGGGATTTTATGATGAAGAATTCTGGGTGAACATCATAGCGAGGACGAAAAAACACCAAGTATTGCTCCAAATTCAAACAAGTAAGAATTCGATCCTGTTTGCTTCTCTTCTTTGTTTCTAAATTTTAAAATTTTAAATTTATTTAATATTTAATTTGACCATGACCCATCCCTGTCTCTTTGTGCAACAACTTAGAAATCCCATGAAACCTGAAACACACACTCACAAACCCAAAATTTCATGCCGCCAAACCCACATACAGAGAAAGCCACACACTCACAAACCATCAAGTCATCAACCACAAAGCAACCTTTTTCCACACTACAAGTTCAAAAAAAAAAAAAAAGAGAAAAAAAAAAAGAAAGAAAGAGAAAAAGAGAAAAAGTAAAAATGAGAAACCAGTCGCAGTCCAACAAGTCCCGCACGCACCCCCAGATTCAGCAGAGTATCCCTCAAATCACGGAACCGCCATCAACCGTCTTAATACATTCCTTCCATCAGTGCACAACACTGAAGCCCGTACAGAGCCCTTTCTTCATTGTTCCTTCTGTCTTTCCTTCCTTTTTTTTTTGACCCCCTTCCGTTTAGTTCAAGTTCAATATTGAGATGTGTTATTTGGACATCCAAAAAGTGGGTGTCCATCAACACCCATCTACATCTAACCATTCAATCTACTTAATTTTATATTTTACATTTTTTATTTTAACTTTTTCTAAAATCATAGTGGGGTGTCTTTAAGGGTGTTAGAGTTTACAATGTACAAAAAACATTTCCCTTCAATATTAGGTTGGGTTTTTCTCATTTGGGTTAATCACCATAATTACGTTAGGCTTATTCCAGAGTCTTTTTTTTTTAATATAATTTCAGGTGTTAGTTCATTGCAGACTGGGCTCATGTGAGGTTCACTCTTGTGGTGGGGTTTCAGTTATCTGACACGAGTGAATTTTGTTTTGGGCCTGACGTCTTGGAGTTTAGTTGGGGTTGGGGTTTTGTCCTATCTTGCTAGTGTCTAACTTTCTTTTTTTTTTTGGATAAAGGCACAAGTTTGTTAGATGATTAAGGTTTTATGTTCATAAATAAATAAAATACGTGACCAAAAAATAAATAAATAAAATACAACAGCAAGAAATAAAAAATAATAAGTATATAAAAGTACAAGGATAAAATAGGCAATACAATGGAAGTAAGAAAAAGCACAAAGATAATCAAATAACAAGAAAAGTAAAAACAAAATATACATTGGCTTTCGTTTACTGGAAAAAAAAAGTTTGAATTTTCTTTGAATTGGGTGAAGGTAATTATTCTCGTGTTTAGTAGTATGATTTTGTCATGATCGTAATCAGTGTTAATTAACTATTTAGTCACGTAACCATTTGGAGAACATTGATATTGAGACAACTTTAACTTGTTAAAAATGAAAATGTACATTCAAATTTAGAGAAAATAATTTTTGTTGATATACTACATAACTTTTACATCCTCAAAGTTAAATGATAATTAATCTTAGGGTTTAATTGAAATATACTGACATTATACTGTCTGCCAATAGAAATGTTAGAAAGTGAGAAATTATGGTGGATCCCTCATTGTAATAGATGGTCATTTATATGAGTTGACATTTTTTAGTATTTCTATTGGCTGATAATGTAAAATTATTTTAAACTGTCAGTACATTTAAATTAAATTTTTAATCTTATAAAATATTTAAATATGCTAAATATGTAAAAATATATTTTGATCTAAAAGAAATACACAACAATTTATGATATTTAGGGGCCGTTTAATTTAATTTTTAAGGAAATTATTTTTAAAAGAATGAAGTTAAGAGAATTATTTTAAAAAAAATTACTTTTGAAAGAAGTGATTTATGTTTGGTTTGAATATTTTAAAAGTAAGTTTAAGATAATTATTTTTATTTAGATAGGATAAAGTAAAATTATTTTTGAAGGTATAATTACTAAAAAGAATATAATATAATTTATATATATTTTGAGAGAGTAATGGAAGTGTTTAATATGGATAGGGTGATAAATTTATATTTTTTGTTCATTTCCTTGAAATGAGAAGAATGAGTTCACCCCTTTATGCTGGAAGTCATTCTTTTGGCAAAAAAATGAAGTTTAAATTTCATAAAGTAAACCAAACACATATGTCCACTGTAGAATATCATTTTACGATGACTAAACTTAAGTTTGGGGGCACTAAAAGTGAATCCAGACAGACACTTTGTATATGTTTCATCACCTCGTGTTAAGATGTATAATATGAAAGGGAAATAATTTTCAGATAAAATTCCTTGTTAGAAGCCTCTTTTCATAACTAAAATATATCTCTTTTCAAATGTAAAAGAGCTGTTAATCATGTTTTCAAAAAAAGTGCCGTCAATTATTGGTCATTTTTTTTAACACGCTAGGTGGGTCGTCCGTTCGAAAAATGTGGGTGCAGGCGTGTAGCTTAGAGAGGAAGCTGTTTCGATTTCTATTAACGCCTCAGCAACATTCAAGGATCCTCCCGCATTGACTCCTCAGTCATTTCTTTTTCCTTCTTACTTTTTCTCTTTATCTCTCTTTTTATTACTCCATTATTATTATTTTATTATTACTATTTTATTATTAACCACAAAACAATGAATTTGCTGCCTTCATAGGCCATAACAACAACCCCTTGACGAAGGAGTTGGAGTTTCCCTGCACCCTTCCAATCAAGTGGCTTCTTCTTAACTAAGCATTTTCCCACAACAACAACTGAGTACTCGCACGCACACCCCAATCACCAATGGCACTAGAACAACAACAAGAATCACCCTTTGGTCTTCACGGGGTCGACGACCTCTACTTCTCAGCTCTGTTTGACGATGATCAAGGTGTTTTCCCCGTCTCCGATGACAAGTACGCTGAAGAGTTGCAGTTCCAAGAGACCCTCATGTCCTCTGTCATAGCTTCCCAAAACACCATCAAAGGGTCATCACCACCACCACCATTACCACCCAACCTTTGCTTTCCATCATCACTAACACCACCATCACAACCCATCCTTTGCTTTCCATCATCATCAACACCTTCTTCATCAAGGGCTCTTGAGGTTAACCTTGTCCCCATAACTGAGCCTATAGAGATTGTTGATGATGAAGAAGAACCGGGGGAAACCCATGTTATGTGCGAGATTTGTGCAGAAACCAAAGGGTGTGACCAGATGTTCAGGAACGAGGGATGTGACCATTCCTTCTGCTCCGACTGTGTCACCAAGCAGGTGGCCACAAAGATCCAAGAGAGCCTCACAGTTGTTGCTTGCCCTGGCTTGAACTGCCGGGGTGTCTTGGAGCTTGATGCTTGCAGGCCTATGCTTCCAAAAGAGCTCCTTGATAGGTGGGATGCTGCACTGTGTGAGGCTCTTTTTCTTGCAGCTCCAAAGTTCTATTGCCCATTTAGGGACTGTTCTTCAATGCTGTTGCTTGAGAATGAAGAGGAAGCCATTAGGGAGGCTGAGTGCCCATTTTGTCACAGGCTCTTTTGTGCAAGGTGCTATGTCCCTTGGCACCCTGGGGTTGAATGTGAGGTGTTCCAGTCACTGAATGAGGATGAGAGAGGAAGGGGAGATCTCCTTGTTAGGGAGCTTGCTAGTCAGAAGAAATGGAAAAGGTGTCCCAGGTGCAAGTACTATGTTGAAAGGATTGATGGGTGCTTGCATATCACTTGCAGGTGAGTTTTATGTGCTCTTGTTGACTCTCTCATTAGGAGGTTGAATTTGCTTTCTTTTTTAAGACCTGACATCATCAACAAGGGTTTGTGCTTGCAGGTGCCGATTTGAGTTTTGCTATGCGTGCGGAGAACAGTGGACTTCTACTCATGGTAGCTGCCAACGAAATTAGATTATTTAAGAATAGCGTGATAATTGATGTGGATATGGCTGTTAATTCAGTTGTCATGTGATTTTTCATTTTCATTTTCGTTTGTGTAATCTGGAAGGGAAGTTTGTTGCAGCCAAGAAAGGCGTAATATTAGCCAATCTAGTTAGAGATTGATGTTTGTTAGGGAAGTTTGCTGCAAAATCCCTTGAAAGTACATTTTCATTTCCTCTTGCTTATCATGGAATATCAGTATTTGAATTAACCAATTTCAGTGAGAGAAATTGCTATCTCTGGCCAAAAACTTGAGTCGTATTTCTTGGTGATGAATCGTATATGCCTTGATCTTAGTTGTTCATCTTAGTTATGCATTATCAATAACTAATCAACACCTTCACCCTTCTACCACATTTCTACATGTAAGAATCATCTGAACTAACCTTCTTAACTACCCCATTACCAGTAGCAGTTTAGATGCAGTTTAGATTATTTTATGAGTAACAATTAGCAAGTCTAAAAAGGTTAATTAACCTTGAAACCAGTTTCCCGTGAATATTGCTGTTGGATGACTACGAAAGGGCGATCATTTGGGGGTCTGAGTGTCCTATTGTCTTCGATTCTTCCGTGCAAGGTGCTATATGTTCCTTGGCACCCCAGGTTTGAGTGCGAGGAGTTGCAGAACCCAGATTCTGAATCTGGACGAGAGAGTCAGAGAGGGAGGGAACGCCTTCTTGTTAGAGAGCTTGCTAAAAAATAGGTTAGGTGTCCCCAGTGCAAGTTCTATGTGGAGAAGACTAAAGGGTATTTGAAAATCACTTGCATATAAGTTTTCTAGCACAATTTTTTTTTTTTTTTTTTATCATCCGCTTATCTGTTGCATATGCGTAGTGCAGTTGTTAACTTTTTCTCGTGGGGAGGGTAATTTGTTTTTAGACTTGGCATCTTATGAATTAGGGTAGTGTTTGCTATTGCCAATATCAGTTTTGCTATGCCTGCGGAAAAATAGAAACAGAGTAGTGATACTCATCGTTGCTGCCAAATAAATCGGATGATTCTGATTACTTCGATTATCATGAAATAGAAATAGATTGTGTCGGGGAAGTTTGTTGCAGCTAAGAAAAGCGTAATATTACCAGGTCTAGTTTGGGGTTGATGTTTGTTAAAAGGATCCCCTGAAAGTGCATATTCATATCCAGATAAGCTCTGGCTTACAATGAAACAAATATCAGTATTTGAATTAACAAAACCCAAAGAGAGAATTGCCCTCACAGCATTTATGTAAATAATTAATTTCTACAGTCTAAAGGGAGGGAAGATCACCTTGTTAGGGAGCTTGCAAGCCGAAAGAAATGGTCCCAAGAGAAAGCACTAAATGACCGAAGGGTGTTTGCATATCACCTGCAGGACGGTTCTATGCGCCCTTGTTGACTCTCTTATTAAGGACTTAAGGAGGGTGAAATTGCTTGATTTAGACTTGACATCAATAGGGGTTTCTGTTTGCAGGTGCCGATTTGAGTTTTTCTCTCAGTGCCGAGAACAGTGGACTTCTACTCATGGTTAGAGATTGATGTATCTAGATTCTCTAGTTCACACTTCACTTTAGACTTTAAAAGAATGTGTGTAGCTTATATTTTTAACAATTCAATTATTGATTAAAAGAAGTAACACTATCTACAAACCACTTAGTACATCATCATCGATAGTAGTTGTCAATTAAGAAATTTGTTTAGAAAGTTTAAATTTTCGTCAATTGGTTAAGTTAGTGTTTGGAAAGATTGAAATTGGGAGTTGATTTGGTTTTATTTATAATTTTTTTAGTGTACATTTTATTTATAAAATAAATCTTATATTTAGAATAATTATATAAAATGAAATTTGAATTGATTTAAAAATTATTATTTTTGAAATACATTAGATAGTATTTAAAATGATTAAAAATAATAATTGATTTGACTTAATTTAAATTTGAGCTTAAAATTGAATCAATTAATATTAAATTTCATCAAATTTGATAAGCTTTCAAAACTAAAATAGGCCAGAAATAGAAGTAGAAATTAAAGTATAAAATTATTTTATATTTAGATATAATTATATAAGTATTTTTTGTTTAAATTAAAAGTTGTTAAATTATTTAAAGGTAATTTCTATCATACCCTTTCAAATTGAAGGGTTTGAACCCCTCATAAGTGGCTCAATTTTATTTGATCATGTGTCATGTAATTGTACACATGGAAGATGATATGACATAAACATTTAGATTTCGGTCCTTTTCATTTTTTTTCCTACGATTTTGGCCAAAGGGTTTAAAAAAAAAAAGAATAACTTCTTAATTTCAAACATAAACATAGTTTGCTGATATAATTTACAAAGATCTAAACAATCTTTTTATCCTAAAAATTATAAGAACCCTAATATCCCATACTCTTCACCTCAATCCATGTTTGCATCCAACCCCTCAGCCTATTATGCCGACACAAGTTTATCCATGTGCTTTGAGGAGTTTACAAATTCATGTTCCTTGCACATTTTTTACGCTTCCATTCTGTTTTCCTGAGACCTGAATGCATAAATGCCTAAACTTTAGACTTGTATGTCGTGATGTAGTCTAGAGTCTAGATTCTCGTGGGCAGTGGCACTGTGACCCAAATGATAAACGTTTGAAGTAACATCAACAACCTCATCAAAATGTGGCAGCCAGTTGCATTTCTCAAATTCTGAATTTAAACCACTCCTTGTTGAGTTGTTGTTGTCTAAATTATAAAAAGGGGTAAATTTTCTATGTGATGATTTATTAGAGAACCTGGAAATTTATCTTAAAAAAATACATGGAAATTTTTTTCTTATAAAATTATAATAAAGGACATAGAGAGATGGTGAGATGTTGAGTGGAAGGGAGTGATATTGTTGAAAAATTTTAATATAAAATTGTAACAGCATGAGAAGGAAACAGTTTCTAAATTTTAAGGAATAAAATTTTTTTCTCTTCTATTACTTTTGTTTTTAGGAGAAATAGCTCCTTATTTACTTTTAAAAAAATAATTTTTTTTTATTTTTGAGAAGTGCAAATAAATAACTTTAATTTTTTTAAATATTTTTAAAAATATTGAAAAAAAAAGTACTTTTCTTGCTACTAGAAGCACAAATAAACACATCCACAAATTTCATAAAACTTGCCAAAACCAAATTATTTCTTATTTTTTAAAATTCTAAATGTAAGATTTGATTTTTAAATCAAATCAATTCTCATTTTTACCCATTTAAAACATTTTATATAGAGATGACAAAGTCGATTAATCCATCCCAACCCACCAAAAGCTCACCTAAAATAGGTTGAGGCGGCTAGCCTACCTTAATAAAATGAGTTGGCTATGCAAATCCACCCTATTTATGGGCCAGTTAACGAGTCAATCTGCCAAGAAAATAAACAAAAAATTAAAATAATAAAAATGAACTTATTTTAATGTTTTGAATGAGTTAAATCACTCCATTTTAATGTTTTTAATGAATTATATCAATCAATACATTGTCTTTATTTAATATATACAATTTGAGTAATTAAATCACTTGCTTAAACAATTTTATGAAATATATCACTCTTGGCTTTTTAAGCATTAAAAACGAAAACTGATAGTGCATATATACAACGATTAAGCAACCATAACTCATAATATTGTTTGAGCTCTAGGGTGCGTTCCTCTCGTGCAATCTGTTCAAGACCTTATTAAGAAACACTAGAATGTTGAGATTTGTCTCATTTATCATGAGGCAAATAGATGCACAAATAAATTAGTAAAGTTAGGTTACGGTCTCCCTATTGGGTTGAGCTTTTTTGATAGGTTACCAGCTGGTATTTTGCTGGATATTTTAGTTGAATCTTCAGGTGTTTGTAGTTCTCAATTGATCTGGGTGTAACTCTTCTCCTTTGGGCTTATGCCCCATAGTCAATTGAAAAAAAGCGACCATAACTCATGCTAAACCAAAAAGAACTAGATCACTCATTTAGCAAGAGAAAGAAAATGATGAGAGAGATGAAAAAGTCAGAAAGCGACGCTGTGTTACTTGTTAGAATGAGAAAGAAAAAGAAACCTAGTGTGTGTTGTGTTGTTGTGGTACAGAGTGGGCCGCGGATCCCAAAAACAATAAAATCGTGTGTTTATTTTTATTTTCATTTTTTCAAAAAAAACCACTCTAACTTGCGGGCAAAACCCGTTCGGACTCGCCTTAATTTGTAGGTTAGGTAGGATGAAAAAATATGGTGGGCCTAATATATTAATCTTAACTTACTATTTTTGACAAGATAAATAGGTCAATTTAGCAGATTGAGCTTGTTTTCCATCTCTAACTATATAAACTATAGCTTGAATCTCCAAATATAGGTAGCTATATACACCATATTCTCTGCTTATTTTCCATCTCTAACTACAGAAACTATAGCTTGAATCTCCAAATACAGCAGCTATATACACCATATTCTCTATCTAATTGCTCCTCTAATTACCTCCCACAACATGGAAAATCAATCCTCAAGGAGAGAATCCCTTTGATCTTTAATGATAATTTCCATGTCCACTCTATTTATAACATTGGAGGCCATAAGGTATATAAAATGTCTACGCCCTTAGGGTAGACACTAACTTAGGTGTCAAAGTGTTTTATAGGTGTATCAACCCTTTTGTTGCTCGTTCAAGGAGAGAACTCGAAGCTCAACTTTTGCCCATTTTCCCCATTTTTTAGGTATAATTATTCTATGAATCATAAACATAATAAGTACTAATAGTATATGCATTTTATTGTGGGTAAAAGTTATGGTGTTTATGAATATATAAAAATTATTCTCAAATTTTAATATTTAAAACATTTTATTGTGTGCAAGCTATTCTTGTTATTCTTTCTTATTTTCATGAGAATATCACACTCATTGTGTCCAGAAGAAGAGAAAATTCAAACAATAAAAAATTATAGGAATTGTATTATTTTAAAAAAAGAAGAGTAAATCTACATCTTAGATCCTGAAAATTTTTATTTTAACACTTTAGTTCTTAAAAGATTAAATGTATACACTTTAATTTTTAAAATATTTTCTTTTAATATTTTAATCCTTGAAAGATTAAATTCATATACTTAATTTCTAAATAATTTTTTAATATTTTAATCCTTACAAGTTAAATGTATATATTTTATATATTATTCTATTTTTTACTATAAAATATAAACAGAAAAATAAATTATATTAGAATATAATTTTTATTAATTATTTAATGTAAAAGTTAAAAGTTAATATAGTTATTTAAATATTTACTATTTTAATTGTAATTATTTTAAATTTTTGTTATATATAAATATAATTTATATTAAAAATAACTTATTATTTATTTATATATTTTTAATAATCATTTTTATTATTTTGATAATAAATACAAAAATGTGAGAGAGAGAGACCGAGAAAGAGAGAAAGAGAGAGAGAGAGAGAGAGAAGTTCTTTTACATCAATGATCAATCAGATAATTCTCAAATTCTAAAATTTAATTGAATTATATGTTATATATATAAAATTAATTTTATTATATATAATTAAATTTGTATTAAATATTCTTTATTAAAAATATTGTATTTATCTACATATTTTTATTTTATTATAAAAATCACGTCAAACACATTACTGAAAATCTTGAAACGTGAGATTTAATAATAATGATAATAATAATTATGAATATTTAATATATATTTTATTATATATAATAAAAATAATTATATATATGATACATAATTCAATTAAATATTAGAATATGATAGTAATATGATTAAATTTTGATGTATAAATTTTAAATTAAATAATTAATAAAAATTATATTTTATTATAATATATTTTTTTGGTTAAATTTTATAATAAAAATAAAAAATATCAAAATATATAGAATGTATATATTTAATTTTTGAAAGACTAAAATATTAAAAAAAATTATCAGATATTAATATATATATATATATATATATATTTAATCGTTCAAGAATTACAATATTTGAAAAAATATTTCTTTATATATATATATAAATTTTTTTTTAAAATTAAAGTATTAAAACAAAAATATTTCAAAAAATAAAGTGTAGATTAACTCCAAAAAAAAAAAAAAGAAATAAAGATGTACTGAAGACAAAACAAGCAGAAGTGCCGATCCGAGTCTCCCACATTTTCTTGGCATTCCACCTGACAGTACCCACATTCTCTGCGCGTACGCGTACATCTAGGCATCTTCCTCCCCTCCACCCACCAGCGCTGCTACCTGCAATGCTTCCACTCCCACCGCCACCTTGGCATCATAATCATTCACCCACTTCTTGTTATCACTGGGAACGGAACTAAGCAAAGCAAAATAGGGGATTTTATGACGGAGAATTCTGGGTGAAAATCAAAGAAAGGAAGAAAAGACCAAGTATTGCTCCAAATTCAAACAAGTGAGAATCCAATCCTGTTTGCTCCTCTTCCTTGTTTCTGAATTTTATAATTTTAAATTTATTTAATTCGACCATGATCCATCCCTGTCTCTTTGTGCAACGCCTTATTACCTCGCTATTGTTTGATTATGGTTGACTGAAAAATTACTCTGTTGGAATGCAAGCATCTTCTTCACCTTGTAAGTCCACAACCACAAATCCCTTGAAACCTGAAACACGCTCACAAATCCACATACGGAGAAGGCCACACGCTCACACACCATCAACCACAAAGCAACCTTTTCCGACCCATACCCAATCAGAGCCCTTTCCCTATTGTTCCTCCTCTGCCCCTTTTTTTAACCTGTTTTTGTTTAGTTCAAGATCAATATTAGATTGGGTTTTTCTCGTTTGGGTTAATTACCATCAATTAAATTAAGTTGGGTTAAAAAAAATGTTAGAATTTTTTTTTTTTTTTTTTTGACTTTGGTGAAGTTAATTATTCTCTTGTGTTTAGTAGTATGATTTTGTCATGATCGTAATCAGTGTTAACTAACTATTTGAAAGTCACGTAACTGTTTGCAAAACATTTTTTGAGACAACTTTAACTTCAGAAAATGAAAATGTAAATTCAAATTTAGAGAAAATAATTTTTGCTGATTTACTACATAACTTTTACATCCTCAAAGTTGAATGATAGTTAATCTTATAAAATATTTAAATATGCTAAATATGTGAAAATATATTTTGACAAAAAAAAAATACACGAAAATTTATGATATTTATTTTATGGTTCATCATCTCTTGTTAAAATGTACAACATATAAAAGTGAATTTATTTTCAAACGATCCTCCCCCTTGACTCCACCGCATGTATTAGTGTGATTTTTATATTTGAAAATATCTCAAAATTGATTTTATTAGAATGAATATTATTTGAATAATATCAATCAAAATTATTTTTAAATGTGTAATTATTAAAAATAGTATGAATTTTATATTATATTTTTAATATTAATTTTTTATTTTAATTTTAAGATACTTGAATAATGGTGGATATTAGTATTAAATTATAAATAGAAAATTAATAAAAAAATAATTGCATTAAAAATAATAAAAATGAAATTTTAGATTGCAATATATATATATATTGAAAGGTTAAAAATGGAAACTGAAAAATTAACATTTCTTCAATGAAAAAATTTGGACATAGAAGCCACAAATTGGTGCTTTTGATCCAACGGAAGCAAATGCCCGTTGGAGCGTGATAGAATTCAGAACACCCAAACATCGATAGCGCCCGCCTTGTTAGTGGTGCGTTATTTCAACTTGCGTTTGTCACGCCAAACGGGGAAACAAACACTGCAACAGTGAGTCAATTCTTTTTCCTTCTTTTTTTCCCTGCATTATTATTGTTACTATCGTTTATTGTTTATTTATTGACCATAAAACAACGAATTTGCTGCTTTTATGTATGCCTTTAGACAACCCCTTGGCGAAGGAGTTGGAGTATCCCTGCATCCTTCCAATCAAGTGGCATCTTCTCAGCTTTCTCCCACAGCAAGAACCAAGTCCCACCCACACACACACACACACACACACACACACACGCACCCCAATCACCAATGGCACTAGAACAACGACAACAACAACAACAACAAGAATCACCCTTTGGTCTTCAAGGGGTTGACCACTTCTACTTCTCAGCTCAGTTTGATGATGATCAAGGTGACCATGTCCTCATTTCGGATGACGCGTATGCTCTAGAGTTGCAGCTACAAGAGACCCTCATGTTCTCTGTCAACGCTTCCCAAAACACCAACGAAGGGTCATCATCATCACCACCACGACCACCACCACCATCACTACCCATCGTTCGCTTTTCATCACCACCACCGCCACCACCACCGCAACAACCATCAATATTTCGCTATTCATCACCATCACCACTACAACCATCACTGCCCATTGTTCGCTTGCCATCATCATCAACATCACCACCATCACCACCCATCTTTCGCTTTTCATCCTTATCAACACCACCACCACCAACATCACCACCCATGTTTCGCTTTTCGTCCTCGTCAACACCACCACCACCAACATTACCCCCCATCCTTGGCTTTCCATCATCATCAACAACAACACCACCACCATCACCACCCGTCTTTCGCTTTTCATCATTACCAACACCACCGCCATCACCACCCGTTTTTCGCTTTACATCATCATCGCCACCACCCAGCCTTCGCTTTTCATCATCACCAAAACCACCGCCATCACCACCCATTCTTCCCTTTCGATCATCATCAACATCTTCTTCAAGAAGGGTTGTTAAGGTCAAACGTGCCACCACAACTGAGCAGATGGAGTTAGACGATGATGAACAAGAACCGGGGGAATCCCATGTTATGTGCGAGATTTGTGCAGAAACCAAAGGGTGTGACCAGATGTTCAGGAACAGTAGATGTGACCATTCCTTCTGCTCCGACTGTATCATCAAGCAGGTGGCCACGAAGATCCAAGAGCGCATAACGGTTGTTCCTTGCCCTGGTTTGAACTGCAAGGGTGTCTTGGAGCTTGATGCTTGCAGGCCTCTGCTTCCAAAAGAGCTCCTTGATAAGTGGGAAGATGCACTGTGTGAGGCCCTTTTTCTTGCAGCTCCAAAGCTCTATTGCCCCTTTAAGGACTGTTCTGAAATGCTGTTGAACGAGAATGAAGGGGAAGCCATTAGGGAGGCTGAGTGCCCTTTTTGTCACAGGCTATTCTGTGCAAGGTGTCATGTTCCTTGGCACCGTGGGGTTGAATGTGAGGTGTTCCAGTCACTGAATAAGGATGAGAGAGGGAGGGAAGATCTCCTTGTTAGGGAGCTTGCTAACCAAAAGAAATGGAAAAGGTGTCCCAAGTGCAAATTCTACGTTGAAAAGACTGAAGGGTGTGTGCATGTCACCTGCAGGTCAGTTCTATGTGCCCCTCTTGTCTCTCTCATTAGGACTTCAGGAGAGTGAATTTGCTTTATTTAGACTTGATATCAATAACGGTTTGTGTTTGCAGGTGTCGATTTGAGTTTTGCTATGCGTGCGGAGAACAGTGGACTTCTAGTCATGGGGGCTGCCAAAGAAATTAGATGATTTAAGAATAGCATGATAATTGATGTGGATATTGCTGTTGCTTTAATTGTCATGTGATTCTTATTTCATTTTCGTTTGTGTAATCTAGAAGGGAAGTTTGTTGCAGCAAAGAAAGATGTAATATTTGCTAATCTAGTTAGAGATTGATGTTTGTTTGGAGGTATGCTGCAAAATCCTTCGAAAGTGCGTTTTCATTTCCCCTTGCTTTGTATCATGGAATATCAGTATTTGGATTAACTAATTTCAGCGAGAGCATTGCAATCTCTGGCCAAAAACTTGAGTCATATTGCTTACAAAATGAATCATAATCATACTCGCCTTGATCTTAGTTGTTCATCTTAGTTATGCATTATCGATAACTGATCACCATCTTCACCCTTCTACCACATTTCTACATGTAACAGTCATCTGAACTGACCTTCTTAACTGCCCCATTGCCAGTAGTAGTATAGATTATTTTATGATTAACAATTAGCAAGTCTAAAAAGGCTAATTAACCTTGAAACCAATTTCAAATGAATATTCTGCTTGATAGGTGGGATGAGGCAAAGTGTAAGGCTCTTTTTCTTGTAACTTCAAATTTTTTGAGAAAATCTTGCATGCTCTGATAGCAAATCAGCTCTCTTGTTCTGTGCCATTTATTTTCTACCATATCAGCAATATGGGCCAACCCTGTTTCTTTAAATTAGATTTTAAAAAATTGTTTAAAAAAATTAACCATGGTTAATTTGGGGCATAAACTAACCCTTATGTTTTTTCGTTAATCATAGGTGCTGCGTCAAAAGCAGTCTGTCTCTCTCTCTCTCTGTCTCTCTGTCTCTCTCTCTCTCTCTCTCTCTCTTGCATGATTCATTCATTTGTGCTCTATAATTTTCTTTTATAACACTTATTTACATACGCCATACTTAGAAAAGTGGAGGACAGCCTTTGTCTTGTCTTTTTCTGTGAATAATTTGGAGGAGCATCATGCAAAGTGTAAAGCGCTATTTAGGTTCCTCATTTTTGGTGTTTGTATATATACATTCCATCTTACCGTACCTATCATTCGTTTTCCTTTATATTTCTTTTTATAATTTAATTTAATTTATTTAATTATAGTATGCTGCTAGGTCCTCATTGTCTAGTTTGTTTCAAATAATTTAATTATTTTTATTAATATTCTATTGTTGAAGAAATTATAGTATTCTATATTTCGGTTCATATTATTTCTTTTATTGTTATGTAGATATGGAATCATTACTTAATCTTGATGATGATACATTACAATCTTCTTCAAGTGATGATGAAGAAATTGTTCATATTGAACATGAAAAAGAAGTTAACATAGACAATTATAGAGGAGCAAATGAAGTTAACCCAATTCATTGTGACTCTACCATTAAATTGTTTGTGAGTAAGACTGTGAATGATTTAGAGGAAGACTATAACTTATATTGTGAGTACACACATAGCTTGGGTTTCGGTGTTAGGAAGTCTAAGTAATATATTTCTAGAAAGCCTCCAAAGCTGAAAAGAAAAGAGTTCTGGTATTGCAAAAGGGGTTTTAAAAATAACAAGTGCGAGAATGAGTAAACTTTCATGAAGTGGGACACCAGAATTGGGTGTGAAGCAATGATAGCCTTCGTGTTTAATGAAGATAGAATATGGATGGTGGCAAAATTTATAGAGGAATACCATGAGTTTGCAGCACCTGAAGAAAGACACTTGTTAAAATCTGCATGGTGTATCACTATGGAGAAAGGAAAGACTTTGATGTCAATGGTGAAACATTTTTTAAATCAATGGATAATTAGCCGCCAAAAATTGTTTTTACTTATCAAGTCCAGCCAATTGCAAAAGCAACTAAGAAAGTATTTCCTAACACATCTCATCAATTATGTTTATAGCATATATCTAAGAATACACCTTCACATTTAGGTGGATTAAATAATGATCAAGGTTTCCATCGCTTGTTCAATAAATGTTTACAAGGATGTGAATCAGAGAAAGAATTTGAAGACACATGGTCTGAAAATGATGGTAAAGTATGATGTCAAAGAGCACAAATGGCTACAAAACCTATATAAAATTCGAGAGAAGTGGTGCACAGGTCTTGACAAAGCATACTTTTGATGGTGGAATAAAATCTGCGCAAAGGAGTGAGAGCACAAATAATGTGTTAAATGGAATTAGCTACAAGTGTACTTCTTTAACAAAATTTGTCATGAGCTCTGAAAATTTTGTGAATAGATGGCGTAAAAATGAAGCAGAAGAGAACTATAATTGCCATCAAGTTAAACCTCCACGTGCAAATATGCACAATAGTATTTTGAAGCATGCGTTGGATGTTTAAACTCAATATATACAAGCTTGTTGAGAAGGAGTATGTCGATGGTATTTGTGCTTGTGCTTCTAACATTAATGAAATTGAAGTTAATGGCACTTCATACGACTTTGAATGTCGGATGCAAGGTAATGATTCAAACATGTATATTGCCTATTTTGACACATCTTCTTTGGATCTAACTTGTAATTGTGCAAAATTTGTGACATTGGGTACTCTTCGCTATCATGCATTTGCTATTCTTAAGCAGAAGAATATACCAACAATTCCTTCAAAATATATTCTAAAGAGATGGTCCAATGAAGCAAGGAAAAAGGGTGCATAATTATTATTGCAATGTTGCACCTAAAGATGCAGATGAGGCTAAAATAGTTTTTCGAAATCATGCAATGAGATATGCTTATGATCTCAGACACATGAGTCAAGGCAAAGAGGAGACAAGAAAACTTATGTGGAAAATTTTAGATGATGGTCACGAAGCACTTGAAATTTTAATGAAAAAAATATCTTTAAGTACTAATTCTTTTGTTGAGAAGGATAATATCAAAGAAATTGATTGTAGAAATGATGAAATACCCATTTTAGACCCTTCAATTGCGAAGATAAAAGGAGCTCCCAATTTTGGAAAAAAGGGGTCACTTTGAAAAAAAAAAAAAAAGAAACATATACCAAAGCAAGGAAAAGAGAAGGCTGTCAGTAGTAAGTAATTTTTTCATTTTAATTAATTAATTTTTTTTACATTCACAAGTAAATTTGGCAATGTGTAAATATTTTTCACTTTATTGTATTTTATATAATAATATTGCATTTTATATAATAATTTGTTATTTTTGTAAGGGCACCAAAGCAACCTAATTTATCTAAAGAAAGGAGGCCACCTCATGTGCACTACCTGGACAAATTGTTTCACAACCTTATTTTGGCTCTCCAACTCAACTTGGTGGAATGAATTTTTACCAACTAATTTTGACTATCCACCTGGACATCTTTTTTGAATAATATATCATGCAATATATTGACAATTTTTTTTTCCATACAGATGAATCCAAATAACATGCACATGCCATCTTTTACTGTGTCATTTATGTCTACTTTACTAGGTGCTAGTATGATAAATCATTTATCTCAGGTAATTCTTTATTATAATATTAATCTTTATACATTTGTTATTTATATATTATGTTTGTTGCTAATACATATTTATGTTTTAGGATGATGCTAATTGTCAATGGAAACCACCATCAACGATGTAGATGTAAAGTTCACATGCGAAGAAGGAGATGAAATTAGTCTAATGCTTAGAACTATTAGTTATGGTAGCACCATTTTTGTGCCAAAACTTAAAAGTGGGATACTTATTTTATATTTATTTATTTATTTTTGTAAGCACTTATTTCATATTTAATTATTCTACATATTATGTTCATCAGTTTATGCCATGAAAATGACTTTATACTAAAGCACATTTTTATTTAGATGTCTTGTTTAATTCTTTTTATATGCATAGTTGCCAAATTTAATTTAAATATGCTCCCTTCCTATTTGCGTTAGCGTAAAATGTTAAAAAAGCAAAGAAAGATTATCAACGACAAATACTGTTAATACTATTGTCATGATAGTAGATTAAATTTAAATGTTGTAATCTAATTTTATATTCTTTTTTAAATAAAATTTTATATTACTTTTATGGTACAATTTTCCCCATGCAAATTGGATTCCTCCTATATAAATTAAGACTCCCTCAATGTCTAAAAACCGTAACTCTAAATTAGAGACAAATAATTAAAAAAGGAATTGGAAGGAAGAATGGCTAACTCTACTAATATCAACTTTGCTCTTATTTTCTCGCCTTCTACTCATTATGATGTTCATTGCATAAAGTCAACCAACACCAACTAATAAATCTGAAATTGCCTTTTCAAACTAGTAATGTATATTTTGAGTTATTGATTGTCTATTTCTTGATAAAAAGAAATAGAGAATTACAGAACTTGTCTTTTCAAATCTGTCTTTTTTTCAGTAAGTAAATCAAGAACAAGGCTCAGCCCTCTATCAGAGAGGAGCATAGCCAGTCCGAACCACAAACAGAAAAATAAAATTGTAGTACACCAAGTTAACAACATAACCAATACAACTTGGGATTCTGAAAAATTATCTTATTTCTTTTGAAATTTGCCTATTTCCTGAGACTTAGACTAAGAAAGAAAATTAAAATACATAACCTATCAAATTGCACGGGCTTAGAGTGCATTCTTGCCACCGACGCAGGCTATAAGCTTGGGGACTGCATCTAGGAACACATCTGAAAATACTCTTAAAACTTGTTAAAGCTGCTCAGTCACCCCATTAACCCAGGTAAACACTGAACGCATTGTTGCTTTCTTGTTTCTTCTATATTGCCGCAGACCAATTGAAATCAGCAACAAGAAGATCGAATTATGCGGCTTCAATCCGCAGTACCAAGAATGGAACACATCAAAATAAGTGTATGCAAAAGAACCAGCAAGCAACCCATCAACCACAAAAGGAAAATACATATCAAAGCAAATAAGGTAAGTTCTCAGCAACTAGTAAAGACCAAAGGTATACGTGGAAGTGCAAGACAAAGATTTAAAGTACCTAGTAGGAATTTTATCGAAAGAAAAGGTACCTTGAAGGATCTTGCTGTGTTATATATATATATATATATATATATATATATATATATATATATATATATATATTCCTTTTTTAAAACATATTAAATGCATAAAGTAAGTTTCACACTTCCACATATTGTTCACTGTATAACTTCAGGTCCACAACATTAAACAATTTTCACGCAAAAACAAGTGGTCTGGGAGAATAGCTTCATAATCCATTGACTTAACAAACAACCAATTACTTCATCAAGCGGTAATTTGATTTTGTTTAGGAATTTCGAAATCAATGCAATCATCATATATGAACGTAGCTGTGAAATTTTAAATGCAGATGCCGGGATAGTTTTAGTAAAGACATCCCAAGTCAGGAAATCATCAGATCAATAAGGATAATATTAGGACATTTCAAACTTCGAAATGAAGAATGAGACAAAATCCAAATGAACGCTGCAACGTACAATGAGGGAAAGTAATAACAAACAAGTGAGAAGGTCACAGCAGTTGTTCGCTGCAGAGGACCAATACTTGGAAGGTCACAACCCCAGAAATGATGCTGCGGAGTGTCAGTTGCTGCAGCCACTCTCTGCCACGACCGATGGTTGTGGTTCACTGCTGAGCGGGGATGTCGCGACCGTAAAGGAGGCCGGGGAAGGCGATTTCAATGTTGAGTATCTTGGAAAGGCCGGCGACGTCGAGGCCGTAAAGGAGGGTGGGGAAGATGATTTCAATGCCACTAACGGCGACACCGTTGGGCTGCGCAAAACTTCAAGGCGGTGCTGGGTCTATTCAACGGAGGGGAGGCGGAACTTTATGGGGCTAGAGAGGGGTGGCTATGGTTTTAGGTTAGTTTATGATTTCAATTAGAGTTTAATTTAGGTGAACTACTCTCCAATCAAAACCTTTCATTTGCATAACTATTCAAGTAGTGGATAGTTATATTAAAACGTTTTGTTGATATGTCAATTTATAATTGGATAGTACATTTAAATTAATTTTTTTCAATTAACCATGGTTCATTTCTTTTAACAATTGTTTTAAAAAATTTAACTTAAAAAACATGTTTGACCCACATTGCTGATATGGCAGAAAATAAATGGCACATAGCAAAAAAGCTGATTTGCTCTCAGAGCACATAAGAAATTCTCAAAATTTTATTGCCCATCCGAGGTAAGAAATACTTGCATGATCCAGAGCACTACGTAGCTATACTTCTGGCCCAATTATATAAGTATGTTTTATATGGAATTTATCACCAATACACAATCCTATACAAAATATACTTAAATGATTAGCTGAAAGCACGGCCACGTAATACTCCAAGAGCATCCAAGTATTTCTTGTCTGAGGACTGTTCTGCTATGCTGTTGGATGACTATGAAAGCGCGGCCATTAGGGGAGCCTGAGTGTACTTTTTGTCGTCGATTCTTCTGTGCAAGGTGTTATTTGTGGCTTGGCGCCCTGGGGTTAAATGTGAGGAATTGCAGAATCCAGAGACCGAATGCGGGTGAGAGAGGCAGGGAAAGTCTTCATGTTAGAGAGCTTGCTAAACAAAAATTAATGAGTTGGTTATTCCCATTGCAAGTTCTACGTGGAAAAGACTGAAGGGTATTTGAAGATTACTTGCAAGTAAGCTCCCTAGCAAATTTCTTTTATCATCGGCTCGTCCGTCGTAGATGAGTAGTGCATTTTTTAATGTTAACTTTCTCGTTAGGAGGGTAATTTGTTTTAACACCTGGCATCTTACGAATAAGGGTACTGTTTGCTAGTGCCAATATCAGTTTTGCTCTGCCTGCGAGAAAAACAACGGAATGATACTCATCATTGCTGCCAAAGAGATCAGATGATTTGAGAAAGCATGATAGAAGGGTATCGTTATTACTTCAATTGCCATAAAATAGATTGTTCATTGTCGCTTGTGTCGAGGAAGTTCGTTACGGCTAAGAAAAGCGTAACATTAGCAGGTCTAGTTTGGGGTTGATGCTTGTTTGAAAAGTATGCTGCAATATCCTTTGAAAGTGCATATTCATATCCAGATAACTTATCGCTTACGATGAGATACCAGTATCTGAATTAACCAAACCCAAAGAGAGAATTGCCCTCACAGCATTTATGTAATTAATTTATTCCTAGAGTAGATGTGTCATATGGCTTCATGGACATCGCCTCGGAAGTTAAAGAACTTGTCTAAGCGAGTAATTAGCATGACATGACTTGAGGAGAAACACAAACTAAGATTACGGACCAACACAAACCAACCAGACCACTAGGCGATTCAGGTCCCAACGGAACAACACAGAGAAACAAAAGCACACACATCCGAATTACTGCACCCCTCAAGATAGCAGCAACGCAAACAAAATAAAACCAAGCAATATCTGGAGTCCCTCCCCCTCTTGAAACTCCTCCCGAGTCTTCTTCAACCAAAACCCACATTGAATAAGCTCTGCTACTGTGAACTTCTCGGCCTCAGCACTGTCAGTAATAACATGGGAACCAAGTCCCCTGTCCTGTATTCTCCAGAATATTAAGGTTCTTTTCTTCAACATGGGGTCCTTTCCACCAGGCCAAACTGACCACTCAGCTCGGTCAATGTGAGCAACTACAAACTAAAGGAACCGTACGACAGCAGTCCCAGAGTCAGACTCATCAAACCATGGACGACCCAAAAAGCTATGGTCTGAGCCTATGAAGGTCGTAAGATCAGGGCTCGGTATCATAATTGAGGTACCTGTCCTTTGGTTTGGGTATAAACGTCCTCGTGCATGGACCATGTTACCCAGTGCAGGAAGGGTTTTCCTAAACTAAGATATTGCATTTTTGGAGCACGATTGCTGAGTTTCAAAGATAATGACAAGGGTGCCTTAGATGGAGAGTAAACCTAGATTGTAAACAATATGACCTTTACCTAGTTCTACAAGATATTTTAATTCAAGCATTTCCTTATCATTAAGTATGTAACGGTGTCATCACACCGTCTTCGCCACTAATCCTTTTAACCAATGTACTGACTAGGACAAATGTCATAGGCCAAGGCATAGCCATATTCTTTTATATAAACTTCTGGTTCTATCTAATCTATATATATTAAGGGAACACAATTAGGATCCCCAAAGTGCAAGTTGTGAATTCTTCAATGAAGTGCTAAGTGAATCAAACTTTCACAGTCAGGCAACTTTATAGGAATAACTCCCTTGGTTTTCTCATACACGGATACACCTGCAGTTCAGTTCAGAGACTAGCAAAATCCTAGAAACTAGAGGCTCTATGCACCACGCACCCACCGAACAGCATAGCTCTATATATTCAGTTCTAAGAATGTCAATTAAAGTAGTGGTACAGCTTAAGACTCTGATTATAATCTGTAACAATCAAGTCATCGGCAAAACTTCAGAAATATGCAATGCAACAGCATCCAATTGCTACTAATTATAACATGCTCAAACAAAATAGACTCCCCAGCAGCTTCTTATAAACAATCAAATCGTATGCAGTGACAATTTTATAAAATTTTCTAATACTCAAATTCCAGCTCAAAAGCTGCACCACAAAATGGTAGTGACAAGTTAACACATAATTTCTAACAAAGTTCTAAGTTGTAACGTATGGCATCCATCCTAAGGTTAAGAATAGAATGCATACAGACAGAGAGCTTTTACTGACCCCAAAACTATCAACTTTCAAAGAGGAAACAAAGGGACGAATTGCATTATTGCACCGTGCTGCCAAGGCCTCAATTCCAACTAGAGGGCCAGAACCCATGAATCCCATAACCGGTCTTCCAGTTATCCAAGAACACAACCTGCTTCACAGCCAAGAAAGAAACCAACAGAGCAAAGATCATAAACACCCTCTGCACCGTAACATTCCTCACCTTAACAAGACCCTGAGTCATAAACGCCAGCAACAACCCCACAACAGTGTACAAAAACCCCACAGCGAAACCCTCCGCACCGAGCTGCATCCCCGAACCCTGGTAGAAAAACACAAGCTTCGAAGGGTCGTTACGGTCCACAAGAAACATCGGCATCTTCCTGATGATATTATGCATCGCCCCAGAAACACTGAAGAAGTAAACGAAAACCGAACCCGCCAACCAAACTTTCGGGTCGTGGAGCACGGTCTGACCCGCTAGAACCTTCTTCACGAAGAAGGGTATCCAAATGAGGAACCCAACGATGATCATGATCAGTTGGTTGCGTGAGAGGATGGGAGGGCGGTGAATGGGGCCAATTGAGAGCTTTGTCTTGGACTCGACGAACTCGGCCATTGACTCAGCCAGTCGGGAGAAATCGCCCTGGTCCATGGGCTGGGAATCCTTGAAGGAGTGGTCGGGGCCGATGAGGCGGATGTGGGGGAGGGCGTTGACGCCGAACTGGGAGAAGGAGAACTGCGATTCCTTGAATTCGATGTCGCAGAAGAAGAGCTTGGAGCGCGAGGGGTGGGAGGGGTCGTGGTTGGTGATGAAGGAGGAGGAGACGATGGAGAACTCGTGGTGGAGGTCGCGGAGGCGGAGCTCGGCCTTGTCGTGGAGTTGGGCGGCGTCGAAGAAGAGGAGGATGGAGTAGGGGCGAGGGGTGGTGACGGAGGTGAGGAAGCGGGAGAGGGACTGGTCGTTGAGGCGGATGACTCCAGATTCGGATCTGGATTGGAGGGCGACTAGCTCCGCCACGCGCTCCTCGCTGGAGTCGGAGGAGGAGGCGGTTAGGGTGGTGGCGGAGAGGGCGATGACAAGGAGGAGGAGGAGGAGGAGGAATGCGAATTTGAGAGAGGAAGCCATGGTTGAATGGGTGGAAGGGTTTTGGCTTTGTGATTTGTGAGGAAGATGAAGATTGAGGAAGCAGAGAGAAGGGAGTGGAGTCCGAAGGAAGGGAAGGGAGGGGTAAGTGTGGAATTTGGACAAGACTTTGACAATTTCACTCCCTCGTCGTCCACCTTGTTTTCCAACAAGGACACTATGGTCGTGTACTCGCCAATCACCCTTTTCCACGTCATATCACGTACTTTTTTTTATGTGACATGCCTACTCACATATATTTTTATAAATTTAATTTGCCAAAATAAATTATTTTTTATATGCTTTGATCAATTATTTTTTTATATGTTGATATTTAGTTAAAACCCTCCTAAAATATCACGTCAGGATTTGATTTCTTAATGTTTGCACAAATTATTTTCTTATATGTTTTCATTAATTTGATATATTATTCATAAAAAATACTAAATGTTCATAATTTTGTAGGCAAAATTCTATATAGTATTATCAATCAAACAAAGAAGCTATAGTATTATTTATAATCTTTGAATTGATATGAGATTTTAAGGCATTTGATTTATCGAATTACTCCAATTGATTCAGGACAAATTTGACAACAATTTCTTTTTTTTTTTTTTTTTATCAAAATCATAGGTATTCTATTGGCAGCAATTCGAGCCAATAGAGTCTCTCCAATTTTTACATCAAAAAACTATTACTCTATTTATAAAGCAGATTAATTTTTTAAGGGAAAAAAAAAACGAGAAGTGCTCGATTATATACATTTAGATTTTGATTTAAAAAGTGGCGTCTCTCTTGAAATCCATCATTTTTCGGTTTCTTCTTGCTTTAACATGGCACAGGCTGCCAATTTTGCTGGTCTAAATACAAACATGAAACAACATTTGCATTGTCTCTTCATTCACATTTTCTTTATTAATTTATTCCAGATTTTCACCTTTACACGCAGGGGCAAAACACAAGAAAACCAAAATAGAAGCCATATAATTTTATACTTCTAAGCATCAACAGTCTCCTCAGTGTCAACAGAAGCCAAAACTAGCTCTGGTTCTTCCTTTCCAACTTGAAATGTTCCATCGATTGCATTGTTCTTCCCCAGTGCCTTCAATGCCAAGTGTGCTGCCTTTTGCCCTGATATCATCATTGCCCCAAATGTTGGACCCTGCAAAAATCACCAACAAAAAATTTCTTCAGTATCTAATAAACTTGACCTTCCTTTAATTTCTTTTTCCAAATTGCAATCAAATCAAACACAAGCAACTCAAGATCATGTCTAAGAACCCTGATATTTCCACATCATTTAATCTCCACGCCCACTTCAATCCAAAAATAAGAATTAAACAAATTAACAAACTCAAAAACGTTTTTGTGTAGGTCCTGCATAACATTAATTCCATACTCATACAACAAGTTGATGCTAAAAAAATTATAACCGATGTATAATATGCATAAATTTAATTAAGCTGAAAAATAATACGTACCATTCTTGGCGCTCCATCAATTTCAGCAACTTCCATGCCCGTAACAATCATGCCAGGCACAATCTCCCTAGTAAGCCGAACAATAGCATCCTCAGCAGCATTCATATCAAGTGCCTTCATTCCAGGAACACTATCAATCATGCCAATACTCTTCAACCTCTTAACGCCAGTAGCACCAAAAGGCCCGTCATGTCCACAAGAGCTCACCACAACCTTAGCCTCCATAACATTAGGGTCCATACAAGATTGCGTGTCATGGTTCATGGACACCAAAGCCCAATTCGTAACAACCCCAGCAACCCTCCCTTCCTTCACGATCAAGTCCTCAGCGGCCACCGCATTGAAGAGCTTCACGTTAGGCCTCGCGAGAAGCTTGCTCATGATGGTGGACGTGAACAACGCCGCGTGCTTTATGACAACGTAGTCTTCTTGCTCATCGTACTCGATTTCGAGCTCGTCGAGGAACCTGTGAGCGGGTTTTCGAACCACCATGGCTGAGAAGAGTTGTCCACCGAGCCATGCCCCGCCACCGGGGCTAACGGATTGTTCTATGATGGCTACGCAGATTTTAGGGTTTTTGGAGAGTTCGTAGGCGCAGGAGAGGCCGGCGGAGCCGGCGCCGACTATGACGACGTCGGTCTCGGCGTAGGTGATCATGTCGGTCATGTAGCGGCGTGTCATCTCGCGGGAGACGATGGATTCTTTGATGGGTTGAAACTTGAAGGATTGGAGATCGTAGGGTGGTGGGTTCAGGGACATGGAGATTGTTGTTGTGGTTTGGTTGTGTTGTAGGGTTGTGGTGGATTTGATGGGTGTGATGCGTGTTCCGTGGAAGGTTGAGGTATTGAGGTTTGAAGAGAGAGAGGAGCTGAGTGTAGTGGTGGCCATGGCTGCCGTATTGGAAGAGGGTTTAATGTGTAACAGAAGATTTTTTGGATGTTTGGATATACTGTGAATGTTATCTACTATGGTATAGGAAAGGTCACTTGATATTTGTTGGTGTAGCGGAGGATGGGTTTTATAAACAAAGTGGCGAGTTGGTGACGTTAGAGATGAGTGAAATATCTGAATGAAAAATCTAGAGTGTACTTTATGAGGGGGTGAAGATAGAATTTGAACGGTTTAGAAAGGCTCCCTTTTCCCATATGCTTAGGATATTTTTTTGATGGGAATTGATTGATGGGTTTTGAAATCAAAATTGTGTGCTTTTCTTCTACTGTGCTTAATTATTATTTATTAATTTGATTGAAGGATTTTCGTGTGTTGCGCTGGCTCAATCTTTTTTTCTTTACTTGTAATTAACTAGAGATCTTCTCCAGATTTTCAATAGAAGGAAAAAAGAAAAGCAATTGGCATACTATAACTCGTGAGTTGCCTGATTATCCTCGCCGTGAGTCTTCCCCACTTTGTGGCTTTCCCTGCTGCATACAGCTGCGTCATTTACTGCCCATGGGGTTGGGCATTCCTTCACTGATTGACCAAGTTACAACAGAGTTCACGCTTCTTTAAAAGAAACTTTAGGTACTTAAATCAACATTTTGACGTGTATCGTTGTGTGTCATCTTATAATGTATTAACATTTGACAAAGTAATTTTTAGGCGTATATGCTCTTTTAATATTAGTCCACACGATCTTACACATATCAATTGTATTTTTGTGCCCGTAATGTCTAGATTTTTTTTTCCCCTCCTCATTCCCCCATGCCACTCAACTCTTTGTCATTTATTGTGCAAGCCATTGGATCACCATTTCAAGTCGCATATCAATGATATCACAGTGTAGATGACAAAGAAGGTGATCTTCTCGCCCTTGAAAAATTTGACATTATTTCAGGGCCAACTACCATTAGAGCCTCATCTGTAAATACTATTACTTAAATCAGATCCATCCTCCAAGCTCGGACATTGTCTAGAGTGGAGTTTTCTAAAGGGTTCAGAGTTCAGGATGAGTCCAGAAATTTATCAATTCCTTTCTTAATGATAATTTTGATGCAGCTTGGATTCTTAAAACTGCCAAAATCACCTACAATAGTGTTGAAGTTAGTTTTAAAAGAATATAGAAAAGCTAATTCTATTAAAGATGAAATTGGAACGAGGTTAGCCAAATATATAATTTATGTACAATAACTGGGTGAGCTGATTCCAGGCTTTTATGCCACTTTTTATAGCATGAGATAATCAAGTTTTCAATCGAGTCAAATCTCCACAAAATTGTCGAATTGGTCGATTCTGTAGTCACCATTGAGAAAACAATAATGAAGAGAATATGAAAACGATGACAGCTGTGGGATTTGAACCCACGCCCTTTCGGACCAGAGCCTAAATCTGGCGCCTTAGACCACTCGGCCAAACTGTCAAGTTGGGAGTATCGAGTCAAATTTATAATTTATAGAGTATATTTTTTGCGCTAGTTTTGTCCCCTCCCCTGCCTTCTGATCCAAAAGACATTTTCATAAGGGTATCAAATTATATTCATGCATGTGTTTCATTTGTAAGCAGATTCATTTACTTATGCATGCAGAATTTTTACAGACTTCTATAAACTGAATCATGGTTACATGTTACATCGGAGTAAACTAAAAATTAAGAGCGCACACCTCTGAATTATTTTGGATTGAAGCATCTTCAAAGACTTCAGTATGGATGGTTGCCAATGGGAAGACACTTATCCTGCCTGTGTCTCAACCACAACCAAAAACTGGTGGGATCAATGTGATGCTTGGCACCCCTCAGATGATCAGAAAATGGATTATGCTTGGGTTCAAAGGCACCTTGTTGTCTATAACTGCTGCAAGGATTCTGAATGTTATTCAACGGTGCCACAGTGAGTGTTCAATGAGTCCGTGGCATTGAAACATCAAATATTAAAGGGAAAATAATTCTTATATACTTTTGGATATCTCTTTTTTGCCTCGCAATTTGTTAGTTGCCAAGAGTATAATGTGCAGTTTGTAAGCTATTGAAACATTAGAATTGTACTACATGAAAAATTTTGGGCTATGGGAAGTCTGACTGTAGCAACTCAGAATGTTCACCTGATTTTGAAGATTTTTTTGATGTGGTTGGGTTTTTTAATCGGGCTCAAATGTAGAACATGTTTATGGAAATTTTTGTGCGTGAAAATTCTTTGAAGGAGAGGAATGAAGCTGATCAGAGTTTTAAGGAATTTCTTTGCTCCTTTTTAAATCCAGTAGAAAAGGTTCCCCAAATCCCTAGGTTAGAATCAATATCAGTTCTGCAAAAGGACAATAATGATATTGAGGTGCCGTGTGAAAGGACCTCGTGGAAGCGCGGGTTTCTTGGGATCTTGAGAAGACTTTGAAGCTTAAGGCTAACAATGAGAAGCTTGTGATTGCTGCTTTAACCAAAGTTTAAGAATGTTAAAATTTTGTCATATCAAGAAGAAAGAATTGTCCTGGGAAAATCAAAGATGGTACCAAGATTTGAGGATTTGGTGTGTAGGTTGCTTGTCGAAAGTGATGTTGGGGCACTTAGCTTCTTGGCTGTTGGTCTGGTCTTGTTGGTGCTTTGATGTAGCATCTACCACTCTATTATGAATATTTTGGGTGTCACTTTGGGAAGATTTATTATTCTGCATAGCTCTCTTTTTCAACTTTGCATTATAGAGGAGTCGTTGCCAATTGTCTTGTATATTTTTTTTGCAGGTGATCATTGAGTTTGGTTTGGTTTAGATGGTGTTTGTGCTTAAGTGTTTTTTGGTGGTTAAGGTTGGAGATTTTTTAGCAAATTCGATTTGATATTGCTATTTTTTTGGATTCTTGTTGCTTTTTATTGTTGTTCTAATTTGTGCCTGTTCTATGACTCCTCTATTTTGAGTGATTGAGTAGTTTGATAATTATAAAATAAAATAAAATTAGAATTGTACTATATATTTTTAACATATGTATAATATAGTCAATTCGTTATCTATTGCAAATCTCCAATTTTTTTTTTTTGGTGTGTTTCTCTTGACTTCCCTCCTCTTAAGCACTCTTATGTTCAATTCAACTATAAAACCGTGCTTAGAGAAGTGCATAAACTGCATTATAATCTCCCAAAATCTCCATTCATAAACAAGTGGAACGGTGACAAATTTTATTCTAGATGAGCTTGCTGATGCACTTTGCAAACTGCTCTCACTTTTTTTTTTTTTTTTTGATAAAACCTAGTTTCACTTTTAAATTATAATTCAGGGCTCCCTAAAAGTTATTACTTTTTTGAGTAATGAAGAGAAGCAAGCATACTACTGCTGGCAATCGTCCTTTTTTTTTTTTTTTTCAAAACAATAATACTAAAACTTCTAATATAAATTATATTAAGAAAGGAAGGATGTTACTAGCGGTGTAATTAAAAAATGATGACCTCATCCGTCACGATCCAATTTTTTTTATTTTGTATTTCACATTCCAAACTTTTCTCAACTTTTATTATTGATAAATTAGATTTCTTTAAATAAGTTTGAAAATCTATTAATATCGAAATTTTTTTAATGTATTTTTAAATAATATTTTAGAGTTTAATTGATATGCATCGACAGTATAAAATAATTTTATACTATCAACTAATAGAAATAGAAAAAAGTAAAAAATTATAATAAGTCTCTCATTATAATAGATGATTATTTATATGAGTTGATATTTTTTATTATTTCTATTAATTAATAATATAAAATTATTTTACACTCTTAATATATTTAAATTAAATTCAACTTTTTATCTAATTGTTAGCACTAAGGAATAAGGATTTTAATCATTTTATGAAATTGTCGGTTTACGCCGGAAGGGTAATTTTGTCAATCCGGGCGGTAGAAAAGGCTTATAAAACTCAGAGTCTGTCGCTTTGCAGGACCTTAAACGAAAACCGATAGGTGGCTCGCGATATTAAACGACGCTATTTAGCTGAATGGGGAATAGGGTTCCATTTTGATTAGGGATCCGAATTTGGGTTATCGATCGTAAAATTCGTAATCAGATCAGGAACCAGGGCTATTAACGACTGCAATGGTCTGCGAGAAGTGTTAGTTTCTCATCCTTCTCTGCAATCCATGTTCCTCATAGTTTATCTCCCCGTCAAAAATCCCTTCTTTTTTTTTTCTAATTTTCTTTTGGTAATTTGAAATTGGGGGTTGCAGGTGAGAAGAAATTATCGAAGGTGATAGTACCAGACAAGTGGAAGGAAGGGGCCAGCAATACTACTGAGGGCGGTGGCCGCAAGATCAACGAGAACAAGCTCCTCTCCAAGAAGAACAGGTCCCCCTTTAATCCTAAACTATAAATTTTATTTATTGATGTTTGATTTTTTTTTTTCAAATGTTAAATTTGGGTATGAGAAGTATAATTTGGCTGTATCACTCGTTTCGTATATTTTGTTAGGTGATGATATGCTAAAAATTAAGCATTTTAATTTCCTAGTGAAAATTTTGGAATGCAAACTATGTTACACTTGTTTGATATACCACAAACTTGTGGTCGAAATTTTAGAGTAAAAATCAATTTACGGTTTACACTATTGAAAATCAGTTTCAAGCTATCCTGTGTTTTTACCTTGGAATCTCAATGCTGCTTGTGCTACTATGTTTCATTTATGATAAACTAGTACTTCCTAGAGGGGGGAGGAGGATTAGCTAAGGTCTTGGCAGAGTTGAGCCTGCTAATGTGAGATTCTTACTTGGATTAATAGGCTTTGATGTCTGTCTGCGTCAGCTTATTAGGTTGTACGCATATCTTCTCTATGTTGTGGGGATATTGGTACCGTCCTTCCCTCCACACTCGTGTCACTGCTTACAAGATACTTGGTTTGATGATTTGAATATACCCTTTTTTCATTTTCTTTTGGGGCAATGTATTTTTATGTATACGTTTGTAATGGCAGTATGGTACAACTTGAGAGAGAGAAAACATAATGCTTTCAGGCAGTAACTATTTCATTTTTCTATGACAAGGAGTTCATAGTTGACTATCAAATGGACTTCGATTCTGTAAGTAAATTTGTTGTACGCTGGTAAAGCTTTTAATTTTTAACATAGTATTTATATCTGTTATTACAATTCATTTTATTTCATGTGTCTTTTTGGGGTATGAGCCTCAGTATCCCTCCCACTAATTTACCCTCGTCACTTTCTCTCTTCTCAGTTTTCCCCCTACGAGTTAGTTTCATTTCAAATGTCTGTTTTTAGTCTTTGCTATTTATACAGTTAAAGCTAGATATCTGAATTGTGAATATCAACTATTTTATTGATATGGCTCTTGGAAAATGTCTTTATTATAGCTGAGTTGTTCAAACTTCATAATTGGCAGGACATATAGACTGATCCACATTAGCTTCTTATATAACACATCTGGTTATACAAAAGAAGCAATTAGTTTTCTAGTTGTACCAAGTAATGATAACTTTGACCATAGTTCTTGATTTTGCATGGCTTAGTAGTTGTCCAAAAACCATCAAGGTTCAGTGTTTATAATGAGTTACATTCTGGAGCAGAGCTAGTTCCAATCCAAGTACCTTGGCAAATACACTTGAATGAGAACGATATTATTTCTTTTTGGAAGTGTGTTGTGTTTATTTAGTCTCGCTCTTATAAAATGATTCTCAATAGTACACCATCAGCAAGTTTTTATCCAATAATCTGTTGCTCATTATCACTTGTGTTCCATGTGCCCTTTTCTTCTTTTTGTAATTTTGCTATTTGTTCCAGAATGAATGTCTTGGTTACGAATATGCTGTGGACTTATTTTGAAATTGATTGCTTGCAGATGGACCCCATATGGAAACACTAAATGCATGATTTGCAAGCAGCAAGTGCACCAGGATGCCAAGTACTGCCACACCTGTGCTTATACTAAGGGTAGTATTCCTGTATTCCATGTTGCTGAGATGTTTCACAATTGCAATCATACATTTTAAATTTTAGTACACTAGTTAAATGTAATTTATCATATACGTACTTTACTTATATCCTGATGTGTGATGCGTTGCAGGAGTTTGTGCAATGTGTGGTAAGCAAGTTCTTGACACCAAGTTTTACAAACAAAGCAACGTTTAGTGAATGCTGCGTGTATGCTGCACCTTCTTTTAGGTGCATAACAGCATTGTCTGTCTGTCTAATTGTCTAGTTGATCGTATTGCTAACACTGTAACTGAAGCTGTAAAGAACCAATCCAATGAGGGATTTTTCAATTATCTGCCTTGTGTAATTTACTTATAAAATGTTTATTCCTGATCTTAAGCATATATACCTTTGGCGTGGAATTCCTGTTCTAAATGTGTATTCCTGATCTTAAGCATATATGCCTTTGGCGTGGAATTCCTGTTCTATCGAGCTTTTATGATGCTATTAGTTTGTTTCTCCAGCTAAAGTCCTGCTTCCTGCTTGGATTCTGCCGGATACCTTTCTTTTCCCCGTAGAGATAGCAAATCTATTGATGATTGGTGGCCTAATTTGATTTGTGTTACTGTGTGCCCTCTCAGAGGAAGGATGGTTCGATCGAGGATTAAACACGTTTTCCGTTATTAGGTCTTTTTTTTTTTTTTGGGTTAATTGTTATTTGATCTGAACTGGAAGGTCTATGTTATACAACCAAAAAAAAAAAAAAGCGCAATTCATAATATACCGGTTGTGTTATGCATTCTTATCTAGAAAAAAAAAATAAAATGAGCGAAAGTATTGCAGGTATTTATGCAAGGAATATGGTGCTGTCATATATATATATATATATATATATATATATATCATGATCATATACTGAGGAAAATGCTAGTGTTATACACTAAACTTTGTAGCTATCCTATAAAACTTGAAAATATATAAGAATTTGATTTTAATGCAGTATTAATCTAAATTGTTATACAATTATTCAATTGTATATTATAATGTCGTGAAAAAACATTATGTTTGATTTATGTCTAAATAATACGCAAATTAGTGTTTCTCCAAAATTAATTTGTGAGAGTTTTCAAAATGTTTAATTATTTTGTAGATCTTTATAATTTTATTTAATTTTTAATTAAATTTTTATAATTTAAAAATTTATAATTAAATTTTTATATTATATTAAAAATTTTAATCAAATCTTTATATGCATTAATCGTGACAAAAATACGAAAATTAACAAAATATTCTCTTAATATTTCCTAATTTTATCACGCCAACTATCTTCACATGATATAAGTGCACAATAAAACCAACTCCTCCCCCAAATTGTTGCCTATCATCCTCCCTTGCAACATTCCACAACTACTCTCAATATCATCTCATCTCAGGCCATGATTCCAAAATAAAAAATAAAAAAATCGCCTTCAACATGCCAAAACCACTTTCAAAATCATGTCAAACCAATAAAAAAAAAAAAGAAACAACAACAACACGAGCCATTATTGTAACACCATCCTCATTCTTTCACATCACCTCAAGACACCACCATTGCCAAACTTTGCCATCGCTGGAGCTGTGCAACAGCCACCACGACGCCACTGTTCTCACCTGCGAACTTGGTTGCGCCCCACCACCACATCGCTTGCTCGCACAGCCACACACTATCGCAAGTCCTTGAAGTTGCGCTCCAAATCAGAACTTGTGAGCCATCCGTGACCGCGAACCACAGAGTCTCTGCTGCCTTGCCGTTGTTCACCACCATAGCTTCGTCGCACCAAGCACTCACCCGCGACTGCATCCCAGCCCATCAACTTATTCCTGACCGTTCAACATAAGACCACAAGATTCGATGGGAGATGGTCCGTGGCACCAAGGGCAGGAGCAATGGTGGGTATTCACTGTGGGGTGTTGCTACAGTGGGGTGGGGTGGGCAGAGGAAAGATGGTGTAGAGTTGAAGGCAGAGGAGAGAGGGAAGGGGTTGAAGTGGGCGGTGAAAGTTGGAGAGAGGGTTTCGGGAGGAAAAAAGGAAATCTTAACATGCACCACAAGCTGAGGGCTTATGGTGTAAATCATTAAATCTTTATTATTAGATAATACAATGTATAGTGCACTATATTTAAGATAGTCCATCATAAAATATGTCTACATATCAAACAGTTTTGTAGCATAAAATAATTCGAAAGATTTGATTATAAATCTTTATTTAATCTAAAGATTTAATTATAAATTTTTAAATAATAAAAAAATTTAATTAAAAATTAAGTAAAATTATATCAACATGCAATAATTAAACTTTTTTAAAATTAATCTATGCGAGTTTTTAGACTTGGAAATTAATCAGTATCGCAAAGAATTGAACGCGTATGCACTCAAGGTTTTTCCAACAAAATCCCTATGTTAAATATGAGCCTATGAACATTTTTTTTTTTTTTGTGGGTGTGAACATTAAATTCTCCTAGTAGTTACAATAATCTTTTACTCTCTCTAATTTACAATATCTGTCACTTTAGGCAATTTTTTTAGTTCAATTTATTTGTTATTATTATAGTTTTATAAGGAATTTATTATAAAATTTTCAGTTATATCCTCCTCATTATTTTAAGCATAATAAATAATGAAATATTTACACAATAAATTGGTTATTAAATAAGACTGTTTTTGTATGTATTTTTACAATCAATTCTTAATTTTGGATTCCTTAATATAAATGACTAAAGTAACAGATATTATGAATTGGAGGAAGTATTATAAAAAGGTTGAGCTCAATCAATTTTTACTTTTACAGATAATAATTTCTTCTAATACCAAGAGTACTAATTTTTCAAAAAAATTATTACACTTTAATATAAATTTAATTTAGATACATTGTTGATATAAAAATACAATCTTCCAATTATATATTATTAAAAATATTTAATTCTTGTGATAATTACCTCAAAATTCATATACATGATAATTTCTAACTAATTAATTGATAACATAAAATTTTTATACTGGCAATGTATGAAAATTAATCTTTATAATAGTAAAATATACACAATTTTCATAATTTGAACTGTGTTTCATTCACTAACTGAGAAAAAAAAAGTACTCATCTTGACTGTGCTAACATTATATATATTATGATACTCGCTATATACATTTTACATATTTTAATATGTAACTACTTTTTCAAATAATAATTATACATGTAATAATTTAATAACGAGTTAAGTTAAGACACAAAATTTCTCTCTTCATCAATTCTCTACTTATTCACATTAACTATTCTATCTATTAATTAAACTTATATTGTTATCTAAAATACTGTAATATTATTGATTGTGAGCATAGTCACGTAGTGCTCCAGGACCCCAAATATTTCCCACTAAATTGGGTGATCTTTAACTGATGCATGCATTGCATTTAATTTGCCTGTGAAAGTTTGCAATATAATTATTATTGGCATTAAAATCAATAAAACTGCATTCATGCCAGACCAGATATTAGTGGCCGTTCATTTTTGTACAATGCATGCCTGTATGAGAAAGTACGAACTGAGAATGGTCCACACAATCTACAAAAGAAGTTACAAAATGGAAGAAAACAAATTCATGGGTTCGCTTGTCAAAGTGCTTTTATGTGCAGCAGAGCGCCATTCGCAGTAGAATGGAAGCACCATGAAGCAGAATGGAGGGGCATCCAGGAACGAGAATTATACAAATCATTAACTTTTACGGTCTGAGATTATTGTCTTAGTACATTGGACTTCTTTAATTCTGACAATAATGCTAATAGTAATGACTAATGACAATATTATATGCATAAAAAAATAATTGTCTCAGAATAGAATGATATGATAAGTTTCTTTTTTTTGAAGTTTTATGGTAACTAGTAAGGATATCATGAGGTAGTTTTTGCATGAATCAGGACTAATCTGAATAGCTTAGCTATGTAGCACACATCCTTAACCATCATGCTAATAGCTTTTGAAAGACATTATTAGATATGAAAAACGTCATGATATTAGAATACTTTATTTTTCTCGTCACATTATAAATAACAATTATTTTAACGATGGAGAAACTTGGAGTGACACGCACTATCTCAAAACTTGAGTCGTGTAGTTTCTTCAGTGGAACAAACTCTCGTAAAAATGTAGGAGTTACATATTGAAATTTTTTTTTATTCTAACAATAATGCTAGTAGTAATGGCTAATAACAAGATTATATTCATAAAAAATATTGTCTTAGAATAGAAATAAGACAATGTCAGACTGTAAAATACTGGAATGATAAGATTATACAAGTCCTTGTGCAGTTCGATCTTCCATCCCGCACTATCTCAGTGAAGCAGCAAGCACCATGAAGCCCTGCATGGAATACTTGCAGGGTCTGGGCCCAAACGAACCTCACCCGACATGCTACCTGAGCGGTATGAGGTTGACTGCCATGGCCAGCAACCTTGAGACCCTCAAAGCGTGTGACTGTCTTCAGAGAGAGCTACCCCACTGTCAATCTCCACAGAGTTGATCTGCTCCGTCAAGCTTATATGTCAAGGACGTTCCCATTTCAACTGATCCCAAACCGGACTGCAACAAGTAATCTCTCCCATTTCATGGTTAGGAAGTAATTTCATTTCTTTGTGTTATGTATAGCAAGTATAGATGCCCCATTTTAAAATCAACTGCAATAGTCCACCATACTGTTTACTTTATTCTAACTTTTACACAACTTGTTCCGGAAAAAATCTAATATGTGTTTTATGTGTATTGATCCAAAAGCATCAATGGCTTAGTTGGTGACTACTTTACAACAAAGGGGAGCAAAACTTGGTTTCAATTTCAAATTATAACGAAGAGAAAATTTATTATAAATTCATAACACGATGAAATCCGTTTATCTCAGTACACATTCATTATAGTTGTAGAGACTTTGCGAGTCCGGTCACCACTAGTTTTTATGATATTTTTTTATTGGGTGGATGTTCCTGGTGAGTCTGGTACGCAACTCTGATCTGCATCACCGTTCTCCTGGTAACATACTATGCCCTGACATTTGATGTTATTCCTGAGGTATTACAGATGAAATTTCCTACTGTAAAGTTGGTTTTCTAAAACTAAAATCCAGCTGCTGTTACTCGCAGGGTTTAGTTAAGCTAAAAGAAATGCTTAGAGCATCTTGGCATGCTTCTCTGGGGACAATTCCACACACTCTAGAATGAAGAAAGATTACACATTGCACCGATCGGGTATCTTTTGTATCGTTTTATGCATATATGGTCAAAAATGAGAATATGAAATGAAAATATGTATCTTTTTTCATGTGCTCTTCCTTGCGTAGTTACTTCTACTTCTATCCCCTATTGGGTAAGGGAAGCAAGATGAAACCGGCATCATGATCTCCGCTACAACTAATGATTCCAATACCCTGAAAGGTGCTGGTCCTATTGACCAATCATCAAGTCATGCGAGTGCTAGATTAATCCGCTTGAAATGCTGTAATTTTTTTTGTCCTAGGTTTTTTGAGCTTAAAATATGAACATTAAGCCCGAAACCAGAGGCAGATGGTAGAGTACTGAACCAACAACAGAGGCAGAAGGCACAAGTAAAATAGCTTTCAACTAATGAATTCTGTAACATCAACAAACCTTTCCGCTGATCTAAACGGGCTTTGGAAGAAAGTGGCAATAAAAGAAGGATTATGCCCTCAACCATGCACCGACCAGATTATCTGATCTATTACTTGCCTATGGACAATCATACATAATTTTCTTCAAGCCTGTGGATAGCAGCAGGAAACATATACAGGCATACCTAGACATTCTAGCACACCACAAAAGCTGTAAACGATAACACAGGTTTCCATCCAAACAAAGACCGGCCATCCACCTCTCTCAACAATCAATCAGATTCAGACCAAACTTAACCTTAAAAACACCTTAAGCATCCACCATAAAAATAATATCAATGTTGAGAATCATAGAATTATCAACCAGAAGCCGAAATTAATAGAAGATCAAACACATATTATAAAAAAGTTGATATTAAAAGTACTTAAGTATCCACAAGAACACTACACTGCTACCAATCAAATTTATTTAAAGGGTCAACACATTACACATGCACAAGTTCGAAATTTTAAACCATCCAACATCACAAAGACAGAGACCCGACACACTTAAAACCCACCACGAAGACGCAGCACAAGGTGAAGGGTGGACTCCTTCTGAATATTATAGTCAGCAAGAGTCCTGCCATCCTCCAACTGCTTCCCTGCAAAGATCAACCTCTGCTGGTCCGGTGGGATACCTTCCTTGTCCTGAATTTTAGCTTTTACATTGTCAATGGTGTCGGAGCTCTCCACCTCCAAAGTAATGGTCTTCCCAGTCAAGGTCTTCACAAAAATCTGCATCCCTCCCCTCAGACGTAGCACAAGGTGAAGGGTGGACTCCTTCTGAATGTTGTAATCAGCAAGGGTCCTTCCATCCTCGAGCTGCTTACCAGCAAAAATCAACCTCTGCTGGTCCGGGGGAATGCCCTCCTTATCCTGGATCTTGGCCTTTACATTGTCAATAGTATCTGAGCTCTCCACCTCAAGGGTGATAGTCTTCCCAGTAAGGGTCTTCACGAAAATCTGCATACCACCCCTAAGACGCAAGACAAGGTGGAGGGTTGACTCCTTCTGGATGTTGTAATCAGCCAAAGTGCGCCCATCCTCGAGCTGCTTGCCGGCAAAGATAAGCCTCTGCTGGTCTGGTGGGATGCCTTCCTTATCCTGAATCTTGGCCTTGACATTGTCAATTGTGTCGGAGCTCTCAACCTCAAGGGTGATTGTTTTTCCGGTGAGGGTCTTCACGAAGATCTGCATGCCACCGCGGAGACGCAAGACGAGGTGGAGGGTGGACTCCTTCTGAATGTTATAGTCGGCAAGGGTGCGGCCATCCTCGAGCTGTTTGCCAGCAAAGATAAGCCTCTGCTGGTCCGGAGGGATGCCCTCCTTGTCCTGAATCTTTGCCTTTACGTTGTCGATGGTGTCGGAGCTCTCGACCTCGAGGGTGATGGTCTTGCCCGTGAGGGTCTTCACGAAGATCTGCATGCCACCACGGAGACGGAGGACGAGGTGGAGGGTGGATTCCTTCTGGATGTTGTAGTCTGCGAGGGTGCGGCCGTCCTCGAGCTGCTTCCCGGCGAAGATGAGACGCTGCTGGTCAGGGGGGATGCCTTCCTTATCTTGAATTTTGGCCTTAACGTTATCGATGGTGTCTGAGCTCTCGACCTCGAGAGTGATGGTCTTGCCGGTGAGGGTCTTAACGAAGATTTGCATCTATACACATAAATTAAAATCAAATAAGATTTAATAAGACAACCCAAACTGAAACGAAGAAAATTATTCACGACAAAATCAATAGCTCCATACGAGGATTTGCATCTACAGTCACCAGGGACAGATAAATCAAAATCAAATGACCACAACAAAATCGAACAAACATTGACTTAATCAAACAAAATTCAAGAACGGATCTGGAAATTTTACATAAGAAAACGCTTGGATCTATATCTATAATTTATGAACCACACCTAGCTAAAAAAGCGTTTCGATGAAACTAGTCGATATATTAGATTAACAACAGAACCCATAGAAAATATCAGATATAACAATAATTCTGGTTCAATAGAACAATCAGGAACCTATATTTCAATTTCAAATAAATCTCAACAATCGTATAAAGAATATTCGAAATTCTTTTAACATCTGACCTAGCAAAAATTCATTTATGAATATAGATTAACAACAGAAGCAATAAAAATAATCAGATCTAACAACAATTATGAATCCATAAAACAATCAAGAACCTATCAATTGAATCACATGTAGATCTCGACAACACCTATGTTGATTGAAAAACACAAAAAGAACGAATCAAGAAAAATATTCGAAATTATTCAACACCTACGCGATGGACCCAACGTTGACGAAAGAAAAAGAATCAGATCAAGAAGCAGAAGAAAAGGAGAAATTGAACACACCTTGAGAGAGAGGAATTATGCAACCACGGGAGAGAAATCTAATCTGAATGAAATTGAATTGCGAAGAGAAGTGTGGGTTTGGGGCTAATTTATAGCGAAGGTAACAGGGCTTTAGCCAATCATTTATTAACGCGTGTTAGCTTGACGTGTCGTTTAAGTTTTGTGACGCGGTGACGTTTGGGATTAGATGCGTTTCGTGGGAGCGCTTCTCGGAAACCGGTATTACCATTTGAAATTTGGAATAAGAGTTGTTGGCCGCCTCATGACGGAGTCAAAACCCACCCTACTTCTTCTCTATTCACCCTTGCGTTATCGTTACGATGGCGATATCAATGTTTCTCTGTCGTTGGGCCCCACCACGTGCTAGTTGACAATTTGGGCCCGCGACGGTGCCTGTGGAATTTTCTAGGTTTCACAACTTGGACCCGACTCTCCATGATTGGACGGCCTCATGCTATGCTATGGAAAAAATATTAAAAAATTTAATTTTGATGTAATTAATTTTTTTATTTATATAATTATTTAAATAATAGATAATTATATCAAACATTTTTAATAATATAATAATATATAATTAAATATTTATATAAATTTTTTTTATATTGATAATATATATAAATTAAATTTAATATTAAAAAATGTTCAAGAGTTTTCTTATTAAATGAACTAAAAAAAATATAATTATCAGAAAATAAAGTATTTTTAATAATTATTTTTTAAGTTTTCAAAAATTATAACTATAATTATAATTATAATTATAATTATTTTAATAAACCCACTAGATCTTATATCAGGTCATGCTATATTATTCTTCAAAATAATATCATAATTGATACTGATATTTATTGTTGATTTTTCTTGATTTATTTTTCCCAGATGCCTCGTTTTCTTTTTCAAATGAGTCCATATTTTTTCTGTTTTCTATTTAAATTTGCACATTTACTTATTGGAAGAAATTTGCTACATGTACCCAAAAAAGAAGAAATTTGCTACCAACCATAGACTTTGCTTTCCGGCCTATGCAGCTTGGAGGCCATTTGTGGCCGCCAGTGACCAATTGGATGGATAAGAATAAAAGATCAAAATATTTTATTTAAAAAAACCAAAAATGATGTTATGGCAGACGTTAAACGTGACGAGTATGTGTCTTTGGATTAGTTTATTTTAAATTTAAATGATTTATAATTAAAAACTTTTGAGGAACCTTTATTAAAAATAATTATTTCCCTTAAATCTTTTTTCAGATATGTCCCTAATCCAAATTGCCTATGGTCTATGGACTAATATACTCCGCGTACAAAGAGACGGAAAAAGTTCTGCATGTGTACCGATCCAGTTCAATCTTCACAATCCGACGTGCTCAATCATCTTTCGTGTCCGGCGTAAAAATATTTATAAGAAGAAAGCATTTAAAATGAGTATGTGATTTTTTAAAATATGAAATCTACTAATCTATTTATTCTATTAATAATTAAGACTCAAAATAAGAAAAATTATACTATGTGTTACCTTCTTATTAATTCTAATTCTCCAACATTTTGAAAAAGTTATTATTAAAGAAAAAATTCAACTTTTTATTAATTAAATTTATTAAAAAATTATATAATTTCATAATTTAATCTACAATAAATATATTGTCTTAATTCTTTTCTCCAATAAATATTTTTAAAAGATATAGTATTGAAATATCTCTTCACCCTTTTATTTGAGCCATGCAAATTTTTTTTCAATTGTTACATTTAATGCAATGCTTTAAATCTATACTTCAATAACTCTTATTCAATTGGCCACTACTGAAATCTCTCTCCTTTTACCATTTTATTTTGAGTCACACAAAAAATTATTAAATTTTGTTAATATAATCTCTATGATTATAATATTTTTATTAAATTTCATAATTTCTCTTTTTCATATAGATTCAAGAATATCTTTATCCAAAATAAAAAATGATATGTTATTAATTACCTTATTTACAAATTTTAAAATTTTATTTACACTTTAAATATTGTTTAAGATGTAATTGTTTAGAATATAAAAAAAAAAGAAAAAGATGTAATTATTTGGTCCCCTTCAATCTTATTGAAGTCATATATTATTTTTTATTAATATTTGTATTCATATAATACTAATTTTTTTTCGACGGGATTATATAATATTAAATATTAATGGATATTAATACAAATTTGTCAAAATAAATTAGAAAGAATTATTATCATAATTTATTTCAGATAAATTGATATCATAAATTATTGAAGAAAAAATATGCAAGTATCATCAATTGATATAATAATATAATTATTAAAAGATTATTATTATAACTTACTCCAATAATAATTTCTTATTTAAAGATAGTGAGAGTAATTTTAACAATTATTTTAATAATTCTTTTTATATTTATCTAATATAATTAAAATTTTAATCAAATTGTATAAAATTTTTTACTCTTTTTATAGAATTTAGATTTTAAAATTAAATTGAAATTGAAAAGTTGCCAAATGCTATGCAAAATAGCATGTTTTTTAAAATTATTTAACTATAAGGTTAAAACAAAGGGAAAGGGGATAGGAAAGAAATTAATTTGATTTTAATTTAGTTGTTTAGCCTTTATTAAAAAGTATAAGAATTTTTATGAAGTAAATTATATTTTTAATAATAAATTATGAGCTTAATTTTTTTGTATTAATAATATAAAATAATTTTATACTATCAATTGTTACTAAAAAATTGAAAGTGAATATCTTTATAAGTGAATTATATTTTTAATAATGTGTTGTTTATTCAAATGATTTTTTTTATTTTTTTCAAAATTACTTTACTAGAAGTCGAAGGAAGGATATGGATAATAATTAAATAATTTTTTTTAATTGTTCTATCCTTACTAAAAAATGATAAGGCAGTGCTTTTATAAAATAAATTATATCTCCAATAATGAGTTACACCAAATACTTCTGTAAAATTTTTTTGTTATAATTATTTTACTACAAGTTTGAAAAAAGGGAAAGAAAGGTAAAAAAGAAATTAATTTTTATTTGTTATTTATTCCTCATAAGGGATTGTGATTATTAAGAAATATAAATAATATATACCATATAATTCATACATATGTATTGTGCGGTCGAATACGCTAGTTTGTATATATATTAGATTTACGGTATTTCTTTTGGACGTGAGATTTACGTCATTTTAATTAGTTACATAAAGCAAAAAATTAATTAATTTTGAATAAGGTGCTATTCAGTGCTTTTATGCGGGACATGCAAGAAAATTTATCACTACAAAATAATATTTTAAAACTTGATCTATGCATCTATAAAATAATATAAAACTTTTCTAAATTGTCACTATACTAAAATTAAAATCATATAAAAATATGCAATATTTATATACATTTTTTACTTATACAATATTTTTTAGACCATGTATAAGAATATATAAAATGTATCACATTCATTTATAATTTCTTCTTTTAAGATATTGATATGACAATAACATGAATAGTGTAAAATATTTTTAAATTATTAATCAATAAAAAGCCGACAAATCATTTATCTTGTGCAAATTTTTAAATTTGAATATTTTTTTTAATGGAAGAATCAAAATTGGTTTTAAAATGAATTATACAACAACTTTTCAGTGATTGATAGTATAAAAATATTTTATACTGTAAAATATTTTATACTATCGCTCTATACTCTATCTAATTTATTAAAATTTTAAAATTAAAAAAATCAAATCTTATAAAATTAAAATTTATCAAATAAAATCTTAAAGCAAATTTCATTTCTCGCTATTGTAATAGAGTTGTTGATGTCCTTGCGGAGTATGCTGGACACAGTGACAATGTGTGGCTGGAGTATTTCTGATTTGGTTTCTGAATAAATTCATTATTCCCATGTTTTTTTGAGTAATAATATAATTAAATTTATGTATGTAAAGTAATACATTATAAAATTGATAAACATCAATATTATAAATTAATAAAATTAACATAAATATTAATTTCACGTCAATATTTAAAATCTATAAATTATAAACGTGAATAAATATTTACAAACTCATTTCACAAAACTGTGAAATACAAATATCATCGAGTCATATATCTTACTCTTTGTCTTTAATTGGGAGACTAAAATGTGACCGGATATCTAGAATATTCTTCATTTCCTACATATAGTTTTTTTTAAAAAAAAATAGAGCTTATTGTTAGCATTTGTTCTCTTATTTTAGTCCTAAGAATCTTTTTAAGGATTACTTGTGTATTTATTTTTTACCTTGTAAGGATTCTTCTCAATTCCTTATACATCACATCATCAATAAATTCTTGAATTTTGAAAATTTGTAAATTAAATTATACCTTTGGACTTGGATGATGTCGGCATTACAAACAAATAATATAACAAATGATAAAAAATACAATTTAAAGAGTGCAAATATCTTATTTTGCCAGAAAATTCCTACGATAATAATTTATAATTATTATCATTCTCTTTACTTCTTTGCTGATAGGAGATTGTAATCTTAAGTAATAGTTACCTGGTGTTACGAACTTCACAACTATTTTGTAATTGTGCATCTTCAAATTTGTTGTATTTGATGCACAAATAATATATTTTTTTTTGGTGGTGCAAGAAAATTTACAAAATATTCTATGTGTTATATGACCAATTTATATCAATATTCTAAAAATTAAAAATGGAGGTAGTGTCTATCAAATCGCTAGATTAATCAATAATAATTTAATAGAAATATTAATTTTCCATCAATATTAATAAATGATTTTTAAGGTAATAATTGTAACAAACATGGTTTTACACTTAAAAACTATTTTATGTTGTTTTTTATGTTCGTTTTATTTAATTGATTAGATAGAATGAGTTTTTTTGGGGGGTTTTTTATGTTAGTTTTATGCCTCGTTATACCCTGTGGGTAAAGACATTTTAAGACAGGTTATAGGCAATTACATAGAATATGCAGATCTATAATAAACAATAATTCAAGCATGTATATAATTTTATTAAAAATATTTCTATAATACAAAATTGAAACTTTAAAATTTTATAAATTGATTTTGTAAAATACCCCAACTGATATAATTTTCGTGAACCACATGAGTATAATGACATATTAATATATTGAATTGTTATATTTCTGACTACCTCTAGTTAAAGAAAAGCTATGTAATCCTTTTTAATGGAATGAATTTATTTGGTATATTAAGATGGATTTGGTTAAATTCAGTCATATTTTTAGGTTATTATTATAAAATAGTCATATAATTATAGTGGTTACCATGAATTTTTGCTTATTTTGTTCATTCAAAATTAATTTATCCTTAAAAAATCTATATGTTATATGACCAATTTATATCAGTATTTTAAAAATTAAAAATGTAGGTAATGTTTATCAAACCGCTAGTTTAATGAATAATAATTTAATATGAAAATTAGGTTTACATCAATTCTAATACATGATTTTTAAGGTAATAATTGTAATAGACATGTTTTTATGAATATATTAATATATATTAGTGAAAGACTATGTATGTAAAAAACTTTTACATAGGCAATACATAAAAATTAAATTCATTATTTGTTTTTTTCTCAAATACATGAAATTTTAGTTATTAAAATTTTGATAGTGTTTGAAATTAATATAATACAATTCTCAAATATGAAATTGCATCATAAATTTTTCTCAAAATCTTCATTGACTATAGTATAATAATATTACGTCCAATATGCTGCTTTTCCTTTATGTGTATTCATTAAACAGCCTTTTCTATGAAATATATTAACTTATTATTAATTTTATTTGTAATAATGTGTTAATATGTATGTAATAAGAATAAAGCAATTAACGTGGGTGCGCACCGATTAGGAAAAGTCTGTTAATTCATGTTCAATGTATAGCAAATCAAACATAATCACAGTAGAATATTCATTCAATTAGAAACATCTCATGCCTTTTCCCATGTGAATAAAGAGCAAAGAAAATAAAATGAATAAAATTAACATTAGTTAGAGAAACATATAAACATAGAGAGAAGAGCAGTTTCAGACATAAAGAATAAAAAAGGTAAAATCCACTTCCCGATTTGCCTTTTCCTGTAAGTGTTGCTCTTGTACTGAAAAATGGTTAAGATAAAATAATGAAATAGGAAGAATGAGAAAGAGAGAGATCCGAAAATAGTTTCAGAATTAGGAATAGACAAAGATTGGACAGTGGAATATGCATGATCATAATCAATTTTCATACACTATGAATTTCTGCCAAGCAAGACCTATTAACAGGCACTATCGTGCCTTTTGTCTCACATTTTTTTTTTTATTTTTTCGAATATTAATATCCAAAATTAAAAATATGTATTTGAAGTAGATATATAGTTTCAAATGCAGAAGTCCATATATCACTCCCAAGGACAAAATATCCGAAACAGTATTTTTGGGTACTAACTAGAAGTGGATATATAGTTTAGGGACAATATGAGCAAAACCATATTTTTTGTGAAATTATTTTTTGGGCATTAACTTGAAGTGGATATATAGTTTTGAAAACCTGAAGAAGTTTGCAATTTTTTGGGTATTAATGTTATATGTCATCTCGGGATATAAACATATAGTATTGAAAACATTGAAAACATAATATGAAGAGGATATATATTATAAGAAGATTATGTGTACCTTGAAGCAAGAGGTTTCAGATTGAGAGGTTCTAAGGAATACGAACAAAATGAGAAGTAGGAACGGAAGTAATTTTATGACAGGAATTGTTTTCAGAATGAAAAGCATATGCAAGAAGTGAAGTGAGTGTAGTGTGGGTTTTTCAAAAGGAATGGGAGCTAAATTGATTGAGAAGCAGTTCCACATTTCATGTCAATGTAATGTTTTTGAAAGGAGTGGGAGTGTGGGTAAAATCCGCTTTGTCATTTACGTGTGCAATCCAAATAATTGAAACATAGCTCAAGAAAACTGCAACATGAAACATGGCTTTGTCATTTGTAGGGCATTCTGTTATAAATTTCTGTTTATGTGATTGCAGGGCTCCATGGGCTCTGTTGATGCATGTGACTGTTCTGTGTCCCTCAAGTGCAGCTGTAACGTCTAATTTGTGCAAGTTTAGGGAGAGAATTTAACTAGACAGAATGCTGAAGAATTGAGGTCTGATACCTGTATATGTTTTATGCAGACCAGTTTATTCCAAATTGGTATGTGAAATTGAGTTCCAGTGGAAACATATAATTATGATGTTGATGCTAGGATGAATCTGAGCTCATACTGTATAGGCTGCTTATGATGGTGATTATATGTTCACTAATATGTTGTGCGATTGGGTAGAGACGCATGGGATTGGTCTACTGGAATGCATGATTTCATGAGTTTTAGGTGTGTCGTCTCTTTGTAATAACAGGATGCTATGTGATTATGCTAGGTGACTATGCTAGGTGATTATGTGTATCTTAGGTATTCAGTTATGTTTTTAAGCTCCGTGATTCGGCTCCTCATTGTCTAATATGGGTGAGCTGTGCTTGAAAGTATCGAAAAATCATGGGTCTATGGGTAGCGCAAACTTGATGAGGTTACTACGTTGGTGAAGCTTGATGGGGCAGCATAACTTTGAGGTGTAGAGCTTGATGGTTTAGGAAGTTTGGTTTTCATAATTTGGACTTGATGATTTGATGGTGACGGAGGTCTTATGGGTTGCAATTTGGAGCATGTTATTGTTGGATGTTGTGAAGCGTTAAGTCTTGGTGTGGCAATGGCAGAGTCATTCGATGGCTTTCGTTTCTTTATTTGATTGTATAGAATAAAAATCATTCGATCGTACTATTAGTGTATTAAAATCAAGTAATTAACCTCTATTATTATAGTACTTTTTGGTGAAAAATAGTTTACAGTGAAAAGATAATTTTTTTGTGGTACAATTTAAAACTACATTATTAAAAAAAATAATTTTGATATACTATAATTTAAACCTTTTGGTAATGTGTAGATATGTCCTTAATTTTTTAATAATGGATAAGAATTCAATTTGTTTGTAAAAGACAAAAGATATGACTTATCTACTTTAATAATTTATTCCTATAATCATTCACTCTTATTTATTATAGTATATTTTTAAAAGTGGCTTAATATATATATATATATATATATATATATATATATATATATATCACATTAGAGGAGTGGTTTATTATGAGAGTGAGAGGAGTAAATCTGAGTCGTATATAAGATTTAAAGTTGCTTAAAGGTCACATAATCATTTAAAAAAATCATGTGACTTTATATTTCAATCTTGATTATTTACGTAAGATCCAATAGTCAATATTTACTCCTCTTACTCTCATAATAAATTATTCCTTTCATATATATATATATATATATATATATATATATATATATATTTGTGGAAATCATGGTAACCCACCGCTAATTAATCTACATGATTGTTGGTTTTTACATATTTTATATTAAAAATATACATATAGTTATTATCTTCTCATTTTTAAGATTTTAATTTCATGTTTTTAAATTAACTATACATATATTTTTGTGAATTTAATTTTGATATATTGTTAGTTTAAAAAAAATTTACACAAATATCTAGTCATTATTGTTATATGAATAAAAATATTTAATTTAACTATTCTTTGTCTTAAAAGTTATACAAATATAAATATGTGATTAGATAATAATATAAAACAAATTATAGGAATAAATTATTTAATCTTTCCTTAAAAATTGAATGTAGATATCTTTATAAAACGAATCTATTATATATATTAAAATAGGTTTTTTTTTTTTTAAAATTTAGAAATGCTGATATGTTGCATTTAGGATAGTCCATTTTCTTGCCTAAATTTCACTGGCATTTTCTATTGATCCACTTGGCTAATTTTATTATTTATTTTTTAATTTCCAATTTCAGTTGATAAATTAATAAAAAATTTCAGATCAGTAATTGATTCCAATTTAAATGTATAATTAACTAGTTAAAAAATATACGTTACATGATATCTTTAATTCTAAATTTAAATCTATATATACCAGTTATGTTGACTAATTAAGTATAATATTCATTAATTGATTTGACATTGATGATATATATATAGGGAGAAAATCAACTTATATCGGTATAAATTATACTCAATTCTTACACTATTTAATATACTTTTTGAATATATTTAAATTAATATAATATATACTTCTTAAATATATATAAAAAGAAACTTTTTGATCACATTCTTATTGATATTTAATTTTTTTTAAAATTTGGAAAAAATGATCTAAATGATATATAACTATAATTCAACAATTAGATTGATAAGAGCTACACTCCATAAAAAGTTATTGAAAGTGTAAATGTGTCAAGTCTTACACTAATGTCAACGAATTATATGGATAATAAACTATACGGATAATGATTAATATATATTATAATTATTAACGGTTAAAATTAAATTTAAAATTAAATATTTGAACTCTAAAATTTATAGCACACAGTTAAGTTATATTAATTTAGTTTTTTTAATTAGCGATTTCAATTACTATTAATTAATTGTTCTAATATTACAACACTCAAATTACAAATCTATATTATATATTCATATCTATAAAATTAGATATTTGAGATTTTAATATGCAATATTATCTAGTTTTTATTAATAAAAGTGTCATAAATTTAATGGCTCGAAAAGTCAAGGATGAAATATTTTACAATTTTTTTTAAAAACTTACTCGTAGATTAGAATTTTATAAAATCGTTAAATAACCTAAGAAATTTTAATGATTAAAAAAAACCATAGATTTGTTTTCTAATGAATATTGATATCTCAAATAGGTAATACTAAATATATATTGCACGGGGTGATGCAAACATAAAAATTGTATTTTGATCATTATATATTAGTTCAAAAATTTATCTCCAATATTAAAATTCAATAATCCATTTTTAAGCCGATTCATAGCATAAAATATATTAATCAATATATATTTGTATATAAATAGTTTTGTTACATTTATATATTTGACATTCTAAATCGATAATCACTCGTGCAAAGCAAAGGTAAATACACTAGTTATATTTCTAATAATGAGTTATTATATGAAATGATTTTATATATTTTGTTTTAAAAAATTACTCTATTAAGAGGCTGAAAAAAAGGGAAGAAAGATATAAATAGAATGAATTTTTCTTTTAGCTACTTTACTCTCACTTAAAAATTGAAAATAAATATTCTTATAAAATGAATTATACCCTTAATAGTAAATTGTTATTTTTTTTCAATTTTCGTCTATTATTAAAAAATGGAATTGTTATTTGAAATATATATATATATATATATATATATATATATATATGGAAATTTTTCCTTCAAATTACTTTGAAGTATTAACGTGCGGTAGCAGTCAACATTTATAATTGTAGTCATATACTAATTGTCGTCTGTGAGTATTCTCATGTATGTTTTTATCAAATATCTACTAATTGAAATTATTAGACTGATATTTCGCAATGTTTTATCAAGTATGCTGTTATCACAGATTTTATATCAATCAAGGTTGACAAATTTGAGAGTTCAGGAAAACTCATTAAATTCGATTCGTAAATTTGACTCATAAATTCATAAGAGTTTACATATTAAAAAAATATAATATAAAAATTATACTTTGGTTACTAAACATCATTAGATAACATATTTATGATTAATATTTAAAAATCTATGTAATCTATATGCATATAATTTATAATTATTATATGGTTATACTATACTTAAACTTTTAATGATAAAAAATGTAATAATTCATGAAGTAGTTACATTTTATTACAGTTATTAGAGAATATTCTGTATAAAAAAATTTTGAAAAATATTCTATCACTTAAATTTGTAATGGTTGATGTGTAATAGTAATAATCATTAAATCTAATATTTTGTCATTTTTCATATTTCAAAAAAATTTTTTGTCATGTTTTATCTTTGTTTTTCTTAGTAGTTTGTCCTTAAGTACAAATAAATGAAAAACAAAAATGTGAGTTTCATTAGTCAACTTCCTATAAAAAATGATTAAAAGAAATATATTAAAAGGAATATTTTCATTTTATTTCAATTAAAATATGAAATCTATTAAAAAATATTAAAATCATATAATTTATCTAATTTTTATCTTGTATTTTTTTTCTCTTTCATATTTTCATTTTTAATAAATATGTTATGTTATGTTATGTAAAAAATTATAAAATGAAATAACTATATGAGAGTTTTTAAATTATTTTTTAAAAATTATCAATCATAAAATACGAAAAGGAAATAATTTTTACATGATATTTTGAATGGAGTAGTTTTTTAATAGTATATTTATGATGTTAGTCTTAAATTGAATGAATTATAAGTAAATTTTGTATGTGATTGAGAAACAAATTTTACATGAAAACTTTGAAACTTTTCATCATGCATTGTGAATAGGAAACAAACTTTGCATGAAAATTTTAGAGGAAGTAACATTCCAATATTATATATATAATTGTTATTTGAGAATTTTTGTTGAATTTTTTTAAGATTCATTGCTTGCAAAATTGATCAAAACTAAACAAATTTAAACTCATAAACTTGCTAGTAAAATCGAGAGTTTACTGATTTTGTTAGAGTTTATTTAAACTTATATGAGTTTATCACAAAGAAAGTTTGTATGCGAATTAATTCATTTTTGTATAATAGAATTGTAAATTCATAAGAGTTTAAGAGTTAAATCGAGAGTTTAACAACCACGATATAAATTATATACAAATATCTACTGCTATAAAGAATAAAAAGTGACAAGTTATTACATAGGAAATATCGTCTCGAAGTAAGCACACTTTCAAATTATTTATTAGTTATTGTTTATTTATATACATTTACTAATTTTATCAAATTAATTAATACTTGTGAAGCCTTAATTGATATACATTTACTAAATAATATAACTATAAATAGTTATCAACTGGTAGTGATCGATATTGATATTGAGGGAACTCCCATTTACATTATATTTTCCACTGTAAAAATATTTACTGGATACCCATGAATATACTACTAATAGTACACCTATACTTCAAGGAAATTTACAATTGAAAATAATTGAATGTGAAAATGAATAACACAAAAGCAGCAATATCTAGCTTTTATGGGCTTAACTAGGTTAGGAGGTGAAAATCTGTTCATGTTGATTGACTGGTAAAATATCCAAATAATAATGCGCTACGTTCTATGAAATTAAAGATGAGTTTGGATGCTCCCAATGCAGAAGGAACCAATAAACCATCTTGGTCAGTTGTAATAATCTCATTCTCTCGCAGCAGTTTATCGTCAACATATTTCTTCAAATTATTTGGATGCAACAATACGATCCTCTCCACCTTCATAGCTTCATCCATCTCTTGAATTTTTTCTTTTAGCTTTAAACAGTATCGTCTAGTTGTTGGAATAATTTTGTGGGCTTGCATAAATCAAAATCACATTTGATTTTGGATCAGGATTAATAAGATGTCAAAATTGATTAAAGCCAATTTTTTAAGCCCAAATTATTGTAATTATTATTTTTATTAGACTTATTAGGCCTACACACTGCTCATTAATAGGTATTATTATATTTTTGCTATGTGTATAAGCTTTGCTGTAATGGGTGGCTTGATCTATTATTTTATTGACACAAGGAAATACCTCTTTTTCTAACCCTATATATTGGTGCATGTTGCCTCATTGAGACATTGTGTGCATTTGGCTATAATAGGAATAGAATAAATTCCTCTCTCTCTTTAGCCTCTTTTGTTTAGTTTCTCTTTCTCTCTTTATATATGTATAAAAGGAACCTCAAACAAGAACCCTAATCTTTGATCGAAAACCCAGATCTATCATTTCGGTCGAGTTGTGTTTGATCACCAAAGAATTTTTGTAGAGCTCATCAAAATGAATCCATAGCCCTAAGAATCATGTAATTTCATTGCAAAACGAGAGAGAAATCCTCAAAATACCAAGGAAACGATGCAAAAGTTTATAAAACAAGCCCAAAAATTATATACCATGGTTCTTCAAGCTATTATATGGGTTTTGTAGAGCTTTCTCTCACGAATCTAATGGGACCAAAATCGCTTCAAATGGTGGTCTAGAGAGAGAGAGAGAGAGAGAGAGAGAGAGATTGAACTCGACCTGTTTATGCTCTAGCAGTTTGCAAATTGGGTCAAAAGAACCCGCATAAAGCTTAAAGATGATGAACACTAGCTGCTCATGAAGCCCAATTGCGGGGTCAAGCGAGTGCAAGAGCATAGGTCCCTTCCCGTGCCCATTTCTTCACTAAAATTTGTAAATTTGGGCTTTTAATTAAAATAAAATTATTGGTGAATTTTAATTAATTTTTTTGGGCATTATAAATATTTGTTATGAATTTTTTCATGTTTAAATTAATTAAAAACATGTGATACTCTCCAGTTTTCAATCTGAAAAATTTTGTGGATAATTATGACATATTTGGCATGTCATAATTTGTGTACTCTCAGAGTTGAAGTGTTTTGAATATTGAAATGAATTTTAGGTACCTTTCTTATTTATATTAACTATGGAACATTAAAAGTTTGCAATAGTGTGAGATTTTATGCAATGTTACACTAAGAGCTATTTTCTAAGATATTTTCATAATATTGTTTGGCATTTATCATGATTATGAGCTCACTTTTGCAGAACTAATTGTGATAAATGCTATTTTTATGAATAATATTATGCAATATTGTTCTAAAAATTATTTTCTAAAATTCTAGAACATGATTTTGTTGCACACTCCTATGATATATGTAGTAATTTTTTTATAAGATTTTGTTAACCTGATTTATGTAGTCCAAGTAGGAGAGTATTTGATCATTTTGTAGATTTGCATAAATCAAAATTGGATTTAATTTTAAAATCCAAATTAAATACATGCCTAAATATTAGAGCATATTGTGATTTTGAAAATACTGAACCTTGGGAGTCTTCACTGCTTAAACACAAATTTTGTGATATTCAAAGTGTTACTGCCTTTGGCTAAAATCTCACTTTCCATAAAGAAAAAGTTATTTTAGGTGACGTGATACACCATCATAAAATGACAAATGATTTAAATTTTGAAAATCTCTTTATGTTATGCTCAAGAAGTTCACAACCATGTGCTCTTTTGATTTTGAAGGAAATTTTGCTCACAATTTATTATTTATTGTGTACTCTTTTGTGCTCATTTTGTGAAACTTTAATTAGTTGCTCTTAACATTGGGGGCATTCATTTGATAAACTCAAAAGTTGAATCGCTCTCCTATTTTAGTTGTGCTGTCTTTACCCTTTTGTGAACATTTAATATTTTTACTAATGTTGCATAGAGAATTATGTTGATAATGATCTTATCCTTCATTTTGTCTTCATTGACATAGTTCTTGACGATTTGACAATTGTGTCATAAGATTCTTAGTTTCTTCTCGGTACTAGCTTTAGGAACCTGGTTTTCATGTTGTGGGAGCCTGCTCATGTGTTTTGATTTTGAAACCCCAAAGGGTATTGCAATTGCATGAGAAAGCTCTATTTGTCAATTGGGCATTTTAGAGCAATCTAATATTTTGTGAACTTTGCTTTCACGTATTATAAAACTTGTTTATGTTGAATTAAATTATTTTATCAATTGTGAGTATTGTTGGGTTATGTAGATAACGGACATATCGTTCGATGTGATATTATTTAACATAATCCTTATGGGATAGAGAAAATAATAATAATAATAATAATAATAATAATAATAATAATTTAAGTATATTCTTATACATCTTATATAATTCTAATATTATTGTTATCATTATTTTTCTCTATCACGTGGAAGAGTCGTGTATATTGTGATTTAGGACCCTTTGGCAAGATTGCAATGATGATACAATCTCTAGTTCAATTAATTGCTCAGTTAATTGAATGCAAGAAAATCAATATTACCATGTGAGTAAATTATGACAGTTTGGTATATGATTTTTTCTTTTCCCATTGGTCTGTCATCGCATTATTATTTAGGGTCTATGTAGAGGACATTATTGAGTCTTTTAAAATATATTGTGATGTTATTCTCATGAATATTGAAACTTTTGTTATAGTACAAATTAGAGACTTTATATTTTGTTATGCCCTTACTACTGGTCGTAAGTCTAGATCTTCAACCACTAATATATTAATTTTGTGCTTAAATAAGTATGTATTTATTGCTATTTGAATTTGCAATAATAGAGAGGAGATATTTGTTGTAAAGTGTCAAAAACACTTATGATCTCCTTAATTATGTAAGCAGAGCATGCAAAGCTAATTTTGTGAGAATTTACCCAAACTACAAAACAAGAAGATGAAGGCTTTGGTGCACCCTATTTGGCAGGGTGCACCACATGCTGCCTCATCCAACAGTGCTAACATAAGGGACTATCTATGCACTTCACTTTGATGGTGTGTCTTAGCACCTCCCAACACTCATCCCTTACCTTAAGCTGAACGCGCTCACCTGTCCTCTGCCATCATTGTCTAGTTTCCTCCACCATGAATCGCTCTAAACGCAACACATTCCATTGCGATTGCCGCTCACTACCGTTCCACTATATGAGCTCGCCGAACTCGCCGTAGCGATGCAACACTATAGCTCTTTCCTTAACAACATTGTTGGAGGGGGGCGATGCTAATAGTAGTGAACATTGACCACGGTGACATCGACAACTACTTGAGGGAGGAGCGGTGGTGATAAATGAGAAGGTCGTTGGTCAGTGAAAACGGTGCGTGGGGAGGGGAAGAGAAAATGTGAGAGGTTACAATAGATAACACATTTCTGGTGTATCAATAGACTATGATGTCTAGATCGTTTGATAAAGGGGTGTATGATGCATAATTTAAGGTGCATAGGAGACATCACCAAGCAAGAAACATATGCTCAGACATAATCAAAGTGTGGGAACAAAACATATCTATGGATGACACTAGACAAAATTCTATTTGCTTCCTCCTCTTCACTTCTTCTTCCTTGCCAGACTCAGGTGCTCTACTCCATTGTCTAAGCTTGTGTCTCAGCTCTCTTGTTTTCTGTCTACTCTCTTGGACCATAGCCAACTCTTTGTGGTTACAGATTATCTTTCTCCTTTTTTTTTTCATGGCTCTGCATTGAGGTGAAGTTAATTGTTTTTGTTTTTCCTTTTCATTCTATTTTGCTATGTTGCTTATATGATTCTTTGCAAGAAAAGTCTTTTTTCAACAAATTACTTGTTTGAATTGGAAAAGGAGGTGCTCAAGGGAGATGGCGCCAAGGGATGTCAAATATTCCCATCCCATTTGGGGATTTTTCCCCCGTAGCAGATTCGATCCCCATCTCATAGGGACCCCATATATCTAAAAAGACAAAATTACCTTTAATGAATACACACACACACACACACACACACACTTTTATGATATTTCATACATTAATCTAATCTAAAAATTAAAAATATCTCAAATCTACTCCAACTTAACCTTATCTTGTTGAGTGTTGTGTGAAAGATTGAGGTTGGGAGTTTTATCTCTCCTTCTTCCCTAACCCCCCTCCGTAGCCCCTCCACCACTTCTTCCCTCACACCTCACGTAGCCACGCTGCCATAGCAAACTAGCCTTAGCCATTAATAGCCAACACCAACCATCTGCGACCACGACAGCATTCGCTCATCGCCGTGACTCCTATTTCTTTTTTTTTATTTCTTTGAAGCACCAAACTTCTTAGATCTGTGCTGCTACCATTTCTTCTTTTTCTTCTTCTTCTTCTTTTGATGTTGCTATTGTTCTTAGTCTCAAAGTTGTTGTTATTGTTCTTCTTCTATAAATTTTTTGTTGTTCTTTTAACAAAAAAAAATTATTATTGCAGGATCTATGGGAACCGATGGGGAGGTGGAAAATGGGGTTGGGAGGAAAAAGTCACACACGATGGGGATCAAGGATAGGGATTGGGAACATTTAGGGTAATAGGGATGAGGCACTCTTTGCTCCTGCACGGTGCAGGTGACATCCGCAGTGCCACCTTCTCTCTTTTTTCTTTTTTTTTTTAATAATTCATTTTTTTTAATTTTTTCTAAAAAGTTTCTCTCTTTTTTTTTTGTTTGTTTTGTTGGGGGGGGGGGAATTAGGCTGAAATATTTTTGAAATGGGTCAAGGATCTAAAACTCAAAGAAAAGAAAACATGGCTGACTTTTTTTAAGGAATATGGACCATGGGCTTGGTCGCAAAATGCAAAACAAAACAAAATGGGCTTTTGGTTTAATTTTTAATTCTTTAATTAATTTTAAATATTGACCCAAAAAAATTAATAAAAAGAAATAAAGAAAATAAAATAAAATAATGTAAATAATATAATATATGAAAAGAAGTCATTTGGACCAAGACATATTAAAAAGTGAATTTTAACTATTATTGACAAATTATGCGATGTACATAAAGAAAATGGACAAAATATGGTGTTATCACCCTTTGGAATGAAGTGCGATATGTCTAACTGCACTGATGTATCCACAATTAAACTTGAGAATATAAACTAGAGCACATCTAAAATCAGGACACTCAAAAAAAAAAAAAAAACACAAAAACACACACACACACACGCATAAAACCCCAACTGCTATGCAAAAGTCAATCGAGGAACTCAAGTTTGGGGGAGGTTTAGAAATTACCTTTGGTCTAGAAGCTTGATTATGTAGTTTTTCACCGCCGCGGTGTTCTGACGCAATGGAGCTTCAGTTGCTGATGATGAACTTTGGCCACGACAGAGCTTCGCTTGCTGGCACTAAACCTTGGCTGCCATGGAGTAATCTTCCACCGCCAACGCTGAACTTCTAGGTTGTTGTTCCGGACATGATGGAGCTTTGGCCGTGACGGAGTAATCTTCCATTGCGGTGGTCTTTTGAGTTGTTGGATTAGGGCTCTGCGTATTTTGAGGTTTAGGTTAGGCTTATTAAGATTTTTCTTTGTTTAGATGATTCAGAATTAAAATGGGTAGATCCATAGATGTTCGGTAAATGGGATAGCTAACTTTGGTTTGGTAATCAGGAATAAGAAATTTTAAAATTTCAAAATGGACGTTGGAGCAATTGTAACAATATAAACCATAGAAGGTGCAAAAATGCAATAAAAAGAACTCATCCAAAGTCACTGCCCATGTAAGCCATCTTTAAACAAATGTTGAGAAACAGTTGGCCCATGTCAGGAAGGGTAAAATACCCTCCATTTTAACCGGCCACCATAGCTTATGATCAATAGTAGTATAAACTAGAAAGATAGATAGGCCTAGGAATAGCATGAAATATGACACTATAATAGGAGTGGAAAGAGGAGTTATTTTGGATATATCGGTACGCAAGTCACAGCTCTATGATCCAGGCCATTTTCATAAAATCTCCTTAAAATTATCTGACTAGTGGCGCACAATACCACCACCAAACATGCGATTGCTGCAAGACTGCGGATAAGCACCCAATTCGTTGAAAGAATAAAGCAATGGCTAGCCAGTTGTTTGTGGTGATTAATGTTTACAAAGACAGACAGAGCAACCTAATGTAAACTTCGTATATTTTGTTTATGAATCCACAGTTTCGTGGTTGACATGAATAATTCTACTCTATCTTCCTGCCCCCTCTCCTCAAAACAACCATCAAAATAAATCAATTTGCAGCATTCCAATTTCAACCATCATGTTGTACTTCAGCTCAATTTCAGAAGTAACATAACCATTGTTACTTTAAAAGCAGCAGATGAAGCAATCAAAGCAGCTATCTTCTACGCTTAGATTCTTTTCGCATCTCAGCTACATAGCTCTCCAGATTTGACCTCTCCCATAAACGTCTAAGCACAAGATCTTCCTTTGTTGCTTCATCTATTTAATAACAAGTACCAAATCCAATATGTTAAAAACTATTTAGAGACATACTAGCAGAGTTAGAAGAATCCAGAACAAGCAACCAGAACAAAAAAGCAGGATGATTTTACTTCTGGAACACAAATAATTCCACTAGTTCCATAGTGCCTAAAAGAAAGTTCATTGCGGATAGATTGTAATCACCTATATTTCTCCATCTATCGTGAGGAATACCAAGGGACCTTTGTGTCAGATATGAAGCATCTTCCCAAGAATAAGGGCACTTTTTCACCTTGTATCTCCAAAACCAACAGCCAGTCCACAACAGCAGCTGGATGCAAGGCAGAACAAATTAGTACTTGCATATAAACCAATATTAATTTTCAAGGTTCAGTGGAAAGGATTTCATATTTGTACAATTTGAATTAAATTAGAGCAAAGAGAGCTTCAGAGTATGTTTTGTTTCAAATTGCAGTCCCTAAGTAAAAGACTTGAACTCTAACCTTGCCTAAAGTATAAGGTAAAAGCACAAAGCGGACACCAACAAGTTTCCATAAAGAGGGCTTTTCAGCTCCTGTTATCTGCAGCTCAAGTTCTTTGCTGAGGTCTTCCTCTGTTTTCCTGCATATAAGTATTCCTCACTTTGTGTCATTGTGTGCCAAAAGTAGTCAATAATGCAAATCTTATGAACAAAAGATAAACTGATTCAACAGAAGATAAAATACATGTTTGCAAGGAGGATGACCAAATTGATGATGACAGGAGATTAAAAAACTACATAAAGAACTGTACATAATCAGTTTGACAACATACTTGTCCATATTCTTCTGACTCTTCTTCTTGTTTGTAATCCCCCCACTGCGTTCCAGTTCCAGTGCCTTCAATCTATTTTTATATGCAGGTGTCTTCTTGACCATGGCTACAGCCTAAACACAGAAAAATCAGCATAATAAATCTGTATGCATTAATCTCTACAAATCATTTTTGTCATCAACAACTAACACTAAATGAAGTGCTGAACATATCGTACAAAGGCAATACAAGTGCACAGCCTTGACCTACTTCAAATCTTTACCATCAAAGAAAGACTATAGATTACATCAAAACATTTTGGCCGGAAATAACACATGGAGTCATTCGACATGCATGAAACAAAACAAGTTTCATCACAAAACCTGGGTTGCAGCAACCCTCAATTTCAAGACCTAGCTTCTTGCCAACAGATGTTTGACAAACAGACATTTCAGTTCTAGGCCCGTGAATCCAGATGAAAGGGTTCATAAAGTATTGAAAACCCATTACAACATTATGCTGGGCATAGGCAGAATACAGTAATAAACAACACCAGTACAGCTTTTCAGCCTTTAGCTACCAGTTTTGAGCACAAAGTAGGATAAATGCATAATTCACATAAATACAAAGTGCAAACTTTAGTTGGAAGTATAGTTGTATTAATGGCTAGCATATTTCACAGCATTGTTTCACATTAGGAAAGTCTTGTAATAGATGAAATACAGTATAATTTATACATCACAGTACCTGATTATACCTTGCAGATTGATTTAGATACTGGAAACCTGAAAGAATAAGAAGAAGGCCAACCAACACAGCACGGGGATCCTGGCACATAAAGGTACACAAATACAATAAAAATCAGATTCAAGTGTAAGAATTAATCAATCAGTCAACAATTTGTAGCACTTCTAACCAAAATTCATTACTGATCAGCATTGAAAATGAAAGAAATCTCACCGTCTTGTGACCATAGTATGCACGATAGTAACGAGCAGCATTATAAAACACCTGGAATTTAAAAAAAAAAAAAATTGATATTCAGAACTACTTCAATAGACATTAATAGGATAGTGGCGAACAATTCAAGTTCAATGACTCCAATTTTAGAAGGATACAAAACTTATATCCATAAGAAAATCCACTTACCTCCTCTGGATGCGCAATTGCATAATCGTACTGTTCTCGCGTGGCCTCATCCTTCAAAATCTGCACAGAAAAGACAGCATAATAGTTATCTTTCTATCATTCACAACCAAATTCTCAGGATAAATAAATAAAAGAAAAAAAAAAACAAAATGTTAAAAGCACCTCGTAAGCATTGGCAATTTTAACAAACCGCTTTCGCGATTCCGGATCAGGGTTTTTATCAGGGTGACTGAAATCATCAGAAAATAAATAAACAAATTATAGAACGAAGCTTCGAAAAGAAAAATAGACAAAAAAAGGAGGAAGAACAAGTTAAGGAGAAGCACTGCTGAGCACGGACTATTTCAAGGAGAGCTTGTAGTAAGCTTTCTTAATTTCTGAAGCATTAGCATTCTGAGATACCCTGCAAATTATTAAAAAAAAAAAAAAAAAGTAGTAACGGTTAGAAGAAAAATAGAGAAGATTAAAAAAATATGATGCATAAAAGGGAAGGAATGTTAGCTGACCCAAGTAGATCGTAGCAATCGTCTTCGTCGCAGTAGATTGCGAGAGAAGGGGAGATGGTGGCAAGAGCGAGAACGGCCACGAGGAATGGGATTGCGGTTGCACGCCACCGGATCGGTGCCGGTGGCTGATTCATTTCGCCGGAAGTCGGTGGTTTTCTGCTCTCTCTCTATGTTGACCCAAACTCCTAACGGAAGATGGCTTCTCGCTGTCAGTCACCCAACCAAAACCACCTAGCCTCCAGTTGAGTACGAGTTGAATTGGAACACGAACGACGACGTTGTGCTCTTCTTTCTCTTCTCCAAACGACTGCGTTTCACTTGGGTTTCTAATTAGCTTATTTTTTATTATTTTTTGAGTAAAATACATTTAACACTCTATAGATATAAAAAAAAACAATTTACTCTATTTATTCATAAAATATATGTTCAACACCAATTCACTAAGAGTGGATTTGAATTTTTTTAAAAAAATTGCTTTGATGAATTTTTAAAAGTGTTTGGGTATAATTTAGAAAATAAAATCTTATAAAAGAAATAATTTATCATTTTTTTTAACTAGTAATATCTAGCTTATAAAAAGTAAAAGCTGAAGTAATTTTTATTAAACAATCTATTTGATTAAGATTTTAGAAGAAATATTTTTTTAGAATCAGAAATAGAAGAAAAACTAGAAGTAAAAGTGAAAAATATTTTGTATTTGAATATCCAATTGTATAAGTATTATTTATCAAAATTAGAAGTTATTGAATAGCTTGAATATCATAAATATAGAAATTTTTTTTTATAAAATTATGATTAAGAATGTGGAGAGAGAGAGAGAGAGAGTAAAAAAAGAGTAGTATTTTTAAAAAATTTTAAAAATAAAATTGTAATAGAGTCAAAAGATAATATCTCCTAAATTTAAAAAATAAAATTCTCTTTCTTATACTGATTTTTTTTTCTCTAGAAACAACTCCTTGTTTATTTATTAAAAAAGTATAAATAATAACATTAAAAATTTTATATGTCATGTTTTTTGGAAAAGTTTTGAAAAAAAAAACTTTTTTTATTTTAGAAGCATAAATAAATGCACTTAAAATTATCTTTCAAAATTCACTTTTGTTTCTTTTTTTTAAAAGTTGAGCATTATTAATTTTTCAAAATAGTAAATTGACTCTCCTTTTTTTTTACAAGAATTGTTTTTTGAAAAAAATGTATCCAAACACATTTTTTAAAATTTATAAAAGTGTTTTTTTTAAAAAAAACACTTAAAATGTTTTTTTTTTGGGTAAAAAGGCAAATTAACCAATCCAAACATAATTTTAGTGGATTGGAATATGAAATGTATATTTTATAGATGAATAAGATGGAATATTATTTCTCAATACCTTAAAAAGGTTAAAAGGTTAAATGTGTTTTACTCTATTTTTTTTATTTACACTTTCATCTCGTTGCAAGTGGGTCGACGAAGTTGATCAGATTCAGGGCTAGTTGGGTTGGTTGCTCTTAATGAGCTGTGTTAGAATGTAATGCTTAGGTAGACAGCACGGATATGGATCTAATGGATTGGACCCAGGATGTTAGTTGGGCCTCCAAAACGAGTATAAGGGGCAAAATCAGCTAAGGATTCAGATTACAAAACAGTTAGTTCATGACCAACAAAAAAGTAATAAAAAAGTGTTATTTTTATTATTTTCTCGATAATTTTTTTTAAAACTAAAGTATTAATTTTATAATTATGATAAAAAATCATTTGAGAGTAAAAATATAAAATAAATCAAATCTTACCTTTATTTTTATGTATAAATGATGATTAATAGTTTATCATCTTTATGAAATAAAAGATAGATTTGCATGATTAAAAATAGGAATACGAAAATTGGAGTGAATTGCAACTTCAGAGGAATTTTGTCTTAATATTAAGAGTTTGAATCCCAAAATTATTACTTAGGAAAAAATTTTTATTACCTGACCTCTATATTTGGCCAAAATTGCATGAGCAATTATTAAGACGAAAAAAGAAAATTGTGGTATTATGTGCATTCTAGACTATTGAGATCAAGTTTTTAGATTTTTTTTTTTTTTGACATGATCAAGTTTTTAAATGATGTTGATGTTAATCCTAGTGTATTGGAGACTCTCAAAAACTCATATTTTTCAAGAGCAATACTTAATTAGAGGTATGAAAACTAATTCAACCAATCACAATCAACAAAAGGCTAACATCATGGGCAATGAGAAAAATAAAAGAAGTAGAACTGCCAAAAAAAGAAAGGTTCCTTCTCAATCTATTCGTACCATTCGTCAAAAATTTCTTCTTACCATGGCCTATTCGTACTATTTGTCAAAATTTTGTTCTTACCATTCAGCATGATTGACTTTCCATTAGTAGACAACATTGCGGTTAAAGATTAGGCATGTGGTGTACTGTATGGTAATCAGCTATACGTGGTTCGCGTACTTGGAGTGAATCAGGAGAACCTCGTTCACAAATGGCAGTAGGTACTAGGTAAGATATTAGCTTACTTGAACAGCTAAACATCCGTGGCCCATTTGCACAAGGGCGTGTTGGTCATCACGTGCTTGCAATAGTTTTTTTGGTGATATCACGTGCTTTCAATTGAATGTAATCCCCGTATTTAGTGGGGCCAAATTGGGGATAATACGCGTGTCCATGTAGTCTCTCCGAAGAAAGCCTTTTTGGGTTGATTCGACCAATGTGTTTGTGATAAGGGAAGGTCCACAACGGAAAAAAAAGGGCCGGGGGGGGGGGGTGCAATTATATTCCATTATCCTCATAGCACTGTCACTACCAAATCCCGCATTGTTACATACAACCGTACATAGATCCTCTTGCTATAGCATACACGGATGCTCAATCAAATAGGAATTAGATTTTTTTTTTTTCTATGGTAGTTGTTATTTCTAATTATCCCTAACATAATCCTGATATATATATGTCAAACGCATATATTTTGCGGTGTAGATTTACTACGTGCTGTTACAATCCATGTTTGTCATTCCCCCTCCGCTAATTATTTGGCTAAGATAGTACGTGCGGTGTAGATGAGCCACACAATTATGCAGCGCAAATAAATAGTCTTTGGCTTTGTCGTACCAAAAAAGTAAGTACATTTCAGTAGGGTCGTTGCATGTCAGACAAATGTTGTGTGGATGTGAATGCGGGGTAGGGTGTTCAATGGACAAGTTGCGTCGGGTTGAGTTAAACTCGAATTTAACTCAAAATTTTGATCGAGTTATGTTTTAGAATTTTTAAACTCCACTCGATAACAATTTCAAAAATAATCGGGTCAGCTTGATATGTATTTAATATATACAAGTTTAAATATTATGTGTAATAAAATTATAAAATTTTAAGTCACAAATAAAATTTAAGAAATATTTTATAACATATATTTTAAAGTAAATAATTGTAATATAAAAATAATATTATGTTATGTAAAATATATTAATTAAAATATAAAAATATTATAATTTATAATTAATATTATTAAAAAATATAACTTCTAAAGAATCATATAATTTTGGGTTGGATCGAGCCGACCTATAATATGACCCGAATCCAACCTAAAACATGCACCAAATCAAAATTTTAAATTTGAAGCCAACCTAGCAACCTTTGAGAGGGGGATGAGTTATCAGGTTGGATCAATCATGAACACCCCTAATGGTGCCTAATAACAGGTGCTAATTACAATGGCTATTAGACATTACACTGTTACAATATCTTGGTTTGCCTAACTTCAATTAAACATAACTATTTTTTTGAGTTTTATGTACGCAAGCTGGCATAGCTGCATACCAACAGCTTGAAATATAAGACATGCTGAGTCATGTGACTGAGGTGAATACAGAAACAGCTGTATTTCAACGTGAAACTTGAATAAAAGGACATAAGACCTGAACATCATGAATTGTGTCAAAGGATATTGTAATGAATTGGAGCCATTGAGCCATGTATCCTTCCTAGAGTCCTACACTTCGAATCTCATGTCCACTTTCGTGTAAGCAAATGCACATGCTTCATCTGCCTCAATTGCTCAGCCTTGGCCAATTAGAAATTTGACATGCAATTTTTGACGTTGATGTGACCCTAGATGGAGCCACGTTTGGATGCCGACGTTGATTCAGACATTATAATCAGGCTCCGGTGTGTTTTGCAGTGGAGTTAATATCCGGCTGACACTTTCCTTTTTTGTTCATTTGGGTTTGGTTAATTTTAGGTTAAATAAGATTGCAATGCATCTATATAATAATAAAAAAATTAGACAGTTAGATTTCCTTTTTTCACTCAGTTAAATTGACAGAATAATGTAATATGTTATTAATTTGTCAAAACTGAAGGATTTGCGTCGTGTCTGGTCCAAATTTTTATTTGAGTTATGCTATTTAGTATGAAATGTTGATTAATTTTATGTGAACTAACAAAAATTAAAATTAAATTTTCTCCATAAGCTTCAAATTAGTTTGAAGTAAAAAATATTAGAGTATATTATTTAATCCAATTATATGATTAATATGTTATTGGATTTAATGTCATTCAGCATTGCTCGTAAGTAGGCATGACATAGGCCTTGTATATAAATTTATTATAGTGAATAGGCTTAATCCATTAGGTGACACAAGGAAGAGACTCCCTACTTATAAGTTTTAACCATAACTAGGTGTCTGATTGTTCCATTGATACAAGCACAGCTACAATTTGTTAGATAAGAAGAGTTTTTGGCCTTGCTCTTTCTCTCTAATTACTTTTTTTTTTTTTTTTTACTTTAAGTCTCTGCCTCTTGATGTAATCTGCTACTTTGACTCTTACCTGAATTATTGATTATTCTTCAACTTTTTTAGGTAATTCGAGACCAAATCACTTAATTATGAATATGATTATTGTACCTGCATAGTTAGAGTTAAATCAATTAATCATATGCAGTGATTTCTGAATTTTATTTGTGTTTATTGAAAATAAAATTTCCAGCATGAAATTGCTTCAATATGATGAATGGAGAAAGGACCAAAATCATATTCGATAAAAATTAACAGAGAGATAAATTATAAGAAACCATTCAATCACCACCCTTCCTGTGGTACTTGAGAAATTACTCTTCTTACAAAAGAGCATTTCTCTTTGTTTCCTGTAGTACAAGAAATTTTTAGGTACTCTCATAACAATTAGAAAAAAGTTACGTTTTATTTCATTTATTATTTGATGCCTTAATTAGTTTATTTTAAATGTAGGGAAAATACGGCAAAAATGAAAAAAAAAACAATGACTCATAAAGCTAAAATGTTAAATCGTAAATAAAATAAAGTAAGATTTTATTTTATTTTATTTTAAGAGCATTTGAGAATTTCAGTAGTACACGTCAGTACTCATGCAATTAGCAATGTGCACATGTACCAATATTATCAATAGGGTGTAAAAAAAAAGGAAAATTTAATGGGCTCTAATCGTCTTGATTACATCCCTATTTATTTCATAAACCCTATATTTCAACTACTTCCCCGTAAGACGAGGATGGTTAAAATGATAAACTTTTTGTCAGTCAAAAAGAAAACAATTATGATTAATAAGTTCCTAGAAAGTGATTAGGGTTAGGTTAATGATTACATGTATCTTAAGTTTAAAGACAATTTCAACTTGAACTTCCATGTACGCCAAAAAAGTACCAAATTTGAAATTAGATGGTTGTTAGAAATTGATAATTTATCTCTTTCCGAAAAGTTTAGTACTATAGTCAAAACTGTTACATATGTTCCAAATTAAAAGAGTAATATTATTTGAATATCACAATAAAAACTAAATACAATATCATTCTCACATAAATATATTTTCACGTAAATATACAAATATTGATGCTCACAGAATGTCACGTTAGTATACAAATTCTATACCACATGAGTTTGAAAAACATTTTCCAAAGTTAAAATTCAGCCGTGTGAAAAGAAAGATAGAACAGGATGATAAGAAATTGAACGTAATCTTGTCTCAACTAAAGGACATATGCAACGCAACTACCTTTGTCTCTAAAGTCTTAAACGTTTCAGTCAAAGACGAAATATGAATAATTCTTATCTCTCCTTGTCCCCATTTCTTAAAAGCAAGATGGAAAGAGAAAAAACCCCTTAGATAACCTTTCTTTAACATTCTTCTTTTCACACATTTTTTCTTTCAGCGGTAGCAAAGCATGGACTCGATTTCCATCCCACCGTTCCACGAGGCATACAAGACCCTCATGGATAAGCAACAAAACAGGCATGGAGAGAGGGGTTTTGATAACGAGCTCGTGGCGGTTGAGGAGTGCGAGCTGCCAGTGATCGATTTGAGCCTTTTAGAAGAGAGTGATGAGATGGTGAGGGAGGAGTGCAAGTGTGAGATAGCTAGGGCCTCTAAGGAGTGGGGTTTCTTCCAAGTTGTGAACCATGGGATTTCCCGCGAGGTTTTCAATAATTTGAGGCTTGAACAGGAGAAGGTGTTCAAGCAACCCTTTGATGAGAAGACCAAAGAGCACAACTTCTCCACTGGTAGCTACCGCTGGGGCACTCCTACTGCAACGTGCATTAGACAGATTTCTTGGTCAGAAGCGTTTCATATACCTCTAACTGATATACTGGCTTCCAGTGGACCTACCACTCCCAACACTCTTACGTAATCTATATCCATTCCTTCATTCTTCCTTTAATTTTAAACATTGGATATGCATGCTTTTATTCCATATATTTATTTGTAATTGCTTCATATGCATGTTCGCACGTTAATCTTTTTGTTTGGGAAAATTTTTTTTTATAAGAGTAAGTTTGACCGTTCGATACAATATAGATTTATTCATGCTATATATGTATAATTTATGCAAAATTAGGTTATAATGTATACAAAATAAACACTTAAATTCGTCTTTTAAATATTTATCTCATATTAACTTAATCCTTTACAGATTATTTTAGACATTAATTTAGTCCTTCAATATTTAAAATAAATATTGATATAATTCTTTAATGTGTGTTTAGATATTAATTTGATATTTCATTTTATGGTCATTTTACGTACACCAAAAAATATTGATGGCCATTTTATATTATAATTAAAAGATTAAATCGATAAAAAGATATTTAAAAGACTAATTTAATGTGTAACTTATATCTTTTAAAAGTATATATATATATGCGTGTTATTACAATTTAGTAACACATTATGAAAGCGCCTATCAATCCATGTTTATTATTTGTAGTATAAATTTTGAAATGAAATTTTTGTTTTATTTTTTAAAAAATTAAACTAGAATCAAGAGGGGAATAAAAATGTGTCAATGAGTTGCAGTAATTATTGGATAGTTTTAAAATATAGTGGGAGTTGTTGGATAGGAGATGTTTATTTATTTTTTTACAATTTTATCCATTTTTTCTATTTATATATAAATATTAGTAAAATATACATGGAACTAAAAAAAAGTTTTGATATAATTTAGAGAGACCAAAAAAAAGTTACAGAAAATATCCTTTTTATATAATGCATAGATAAACAAATTAATGTCCGTGCAATTTATTATGTTTAATTTAATTAATTTATGCGACATCAACATGCTATATTATCCTTGTATGGAAGCAAGTTTTTTTTCTCAGGCACTTGCTTTGTCACATATTCTTCATGTGGAAGAGGAAAAAATGAGAGAGGAAAAAAATTAAAACTTAAAACAAAGATAAAACTTTAAATTTTTAGGCTATACTACGGTGAGTGAAATAGAATGAAATATGATGGAGTGACATGGAATGAAATAAATATTTGACGCTATTGTTTAGATATCAAATGATGGAACGAAGAAAAAATTTCATTCCATTGTTTGGATTTCAGAAATACAAGGGAAAAGGATAAAAGAGTAAGGATTGATTTGGCTTTTGCTTTTATTTACTATTTGGTTTTACTTTAAAAAAATGCCATATTGTTTTCGATATATTTTCTATTTTAAAAATTTTGTGAGTAAAATAGTGAAAATATAATTTGAAATCAGCAAATAAACTTTTCTTCTTTTGACTATTTTTCTCACAAAATTTTGAAAGCAAAAATAGATTGAAAATAATGTGATATTTTTGTAGTCAGAGGTCTATTTGATTTCTATTTTTATTTTTTATTTTTTATTTTTCAAGATTTTGTAAAAAAAATAATGAAAACAAAAAATAAAAATAGAAGACAAAATATTATTCTTTTCACTATTTCATTTACATAATCCTAAAAGAAATAAAAATAGAAACTAACCATAAGGTTTTTAAGTTACGTATTCTAAATCTATTAACCCTCATTCTGCTCTAATTGGAGGAAAAGAAAGATAAAAGTACTGAATGGAATGGTTTCTATTATTATTATTTCATTCCTTCTTATTTTAAGTCATCTAAATAATGAAATTTAATATTATTCCGTTCTATTCCACTTTCTTTCATCATTTTTCAGTAATCCAAACATAGTCTTAGATTTTATTTCTTTCTTACTCTTATCTTCATTTCTCTTTAACTCAACCAGAGAATTTTAAATTTTAAAATTGTGAGTAGAATTGGCTATGCTCCTATGCAAATGTGAAAATGTCACCAGCTTAAATTTAAAACTTTGAGATATGTATGAACCGTGAAGGTCCATATACAAGGTTAACTGTGTCTGCTGATACATTTTGCACATAGCCATCTGGATGGAGATTGGAGATGCAAAGCAGGTTTATGACAGTTTCCACATTGAAGTAGCTGACCTTCATGCAATGGGGACAGTTATGCAGGATGTTATTATGTTTGTAGGATGGTTTGCAAGTTTTATATTCAGTAATGCTCGAAGAGAATGTAGTAAAATGGCTGATTCTTTTGCCCATTATGCTATGAATGTTTGATCCAGCATTTGGCTAAGGAACCCACCAAATTTTCTTCCGCATTTGTTGAATTCTGATCTTTGATAGCTATAAAATGAGAAGTTCAGATTAAAAAAAAAATTGTCACCTGCATATGTCTGAGCCCGGGTTCGAACCGGGGACCTCTAGTGTGTGAGACTAGCGTGATAACCAACTACACCACCCAGACCACTTGAAAGTAGTTTGAACATAATTATCTAATGAAGTCAAGCTTTAAATAAAAGTGAACTACCATGTCAGGGTCATGCAAGTTGCAACTAGTTCATATTAATTTATATAGGTGTGTATATATGTTTGCAGCTCCACAATGGAACAGTTTGCTTCCAATGCTTATAGTCTGGCACAAACACTAGCAGATATCCTTGCTGAGAAAATGGGTCACAAGACGACTTTCTTTCAGGAGAATTGTTTACCCACCACCAGTTATCTTCGACTGAATCGATATCCTCCCTGTACCATGGATTCTCAGGTTCATGGACTGGTGCCACATACTGATAGTGCCTTCCTCACCATCTTACACCAAGATCAAGTTAGAGGCTTACAATTGGTGAAAGATGGGAAATGGGTTGCAGTTATACCAAACCCTGATGCTCTTATAGTCAACATTGGTGACTTCTTCCAGGTACTAATCATTGTTGTCATCATGTGTCACATAGCTTTTATTTTGGATTTCAGAATTAATTTAGACCACTGCTATACATGTTGCTACTTAATATATGTGCGTGAAGGCGTGGAGCAATGGCGATTAAACTAAAATAACATTGCTTTTTATTTTGGACTTTGATAATTTAATTTAGACCACTGCTATATATATGTTTCTGTTTAATATATGTGTGTGCAGGCATGGAGCAATGGTGATTAAACTAAAATAACATTGCTTTTATTTTGGAGTTATTTTGGACTTTGATAACTAAATTTAGACCACTGCTATATATGTTGTTAATATATGCGTGTGCAGGCATGGAGTAATGGTGTTTACAAGAGTGTTCTGCATCGAGTTGTGACCAACCCAAAATTGGAGAGGTTGTCTATGGCGTATTTCTTTTGCCCCTTTAATGACACGATTATAGAGAGTTGCAGAGAGCCCTCGGTTTACAGGAAATTTAGCTACCGGGAATACAGACAACAAGTTCGTGATGATGTTCAGAAGTTGGGCACCAAAATAGGATTACCAAATTTTCTCATTCATGAAGGCACTGCATAGTTGTCATGAGTACAGTAGACTAGTTTCCAACTCCAAATAGGTTGGGCTGCGCGTTTCCCAGCCTGGAGATCCTTTATCTTTTCTCTTTTCGCCCGACCAACTTGGAGTTCAAGCGCCGCGGACCGAATATATCTTAGCATGTAACTTGGGCCTAAAGAAGCCCAAAAAAATTTAACCAATTCCCCAAAGTCTCTCAGATTTTGTGTGCTGCCAGTTCTGGCTCACAAATCTCAGATTTTCTATTCATCCCAAAAAATGTTCCTATTTCCTGAAAGTGTATTGTTTTAACTCTGCTCGAGCAGAAGTTTTAGTAGACTATTTGAACGACAAACCTTTTCCTTCCTGCCTTTAATACAGCTGTATACAGTTGACGTAGACACTGATTGGTCTGAAAATATATTTTGTATGATGTAGATTCCTGATTCCCAGGGAAAAGAAAAAGAAAAGGAGAATTAGTGAGTCCTGTTGTAATTGTGGATATTTGGCACCTGATAGTTAGTCTACTATTGTCCACCTAAACAACTGGCCAACACGGCGTTATCTATCCTAATAGATATTTTCTTCAAACATCCGCTCAAGCCTTGGCATCTCAAATCACATTTGCTAGCAAAGAACGTGAAGCTCCACAAGTTCCTGCCATCCTATTTCTAATGGATCGCATAATAACAAAGCGAATCAAATTCATCAATGCTCCAAAGATTGAAGTTAAAAGGTTAATGTTATCAAGGATCAAGTTCATAGAAAAATTCCTCTAATTTTTTTACAATTAAATTATAAAAAATTGTGTGAATAAATATATAAACCTAATGTTCACATAAAAACATATATAAACTTAATATTTTTCTAATAAGTCTTTCATTAGTAACCTTCCAATCCCGCAATCTTCAGGTCTCCCCTCCCCTGCTCGAGGGGGGAAAATACTTTCTTTTATTAAAAAAAAAAAACAGAAATTTCTGAAGCAGGTAGCTAGCTATGTCAATTTGGCAGTTATGTCCAAACATCCATGCCGTTGCTCCAATCAGAGCGTGCACCCGCAGCAACCAAACCGAACCAAAAGCAGTTTCGGAGCCACCGGATGGTCGTAGACCGAAGGTCAGCCCTCAGCTGAACCGGTGGTCGAGGGTCCGGTCCGTACGTTCCGGTCGAAAATTGGACCGGTCGGGTCCCCGAACCCAGACGCTGGAATCCAACCCCCCTCCACCACCACCGCCAGTTTCTCCCCCTCTCGAACCAGACGACGCCGTCGCCGGCGGCGCAGACACGGGGGCCACCAAGACCATCTACATCGTCTCCGACGGAACCGGCTGGACCGCCGAGCACTGCGTTAACGCCGCCTTGGGCCAGTTCGATTACTGCTTGGTCGACCATGGGTGCCCTGTCAATACCCATTTGTTTTCTGGGGTAATTTTTTTTTTCAAAAACTTAATTTTGATCATCAATTTATAGAAATTCAATTTTTTGCTTTTATTTGATTATGTTGTAATTTATGGTGATTTTGTTATGGTTGATTGTTGATGATTTGATTCAGAATGATTCAGACTGTTTATGGGTTAACTCAACTACCCCTTTTTCATGCATTAATTTTTTTCCCTTTTTTTTGGCGTTAATTTGGATCATCAATGTATACAAATTCAATTTTGGGCTTTTGGCTTTTGGCTTTTAACTTTTAGTTAATTCTGTATGAATATGATTGATTGTTGATTCAGATTGATGATGCTGAGAAGTTGTTAGATATCATAAAGCAAGCAGGCAAGGAGGGTGCTTTGCTTGTTTACACTTTGGCTGATCCTTCGATGGCTTCATCTGCTAAGCAGGCTTGCAAGTTGTGGGGTGTGCCCTCCACCGATGTGTTGGGGCCCATTACTGAGGACATTGCTTCTCATTTGGGCGTCTCCCCCTCTGGCCTTCCTCGTGGGGCTCCTGGTAGGAGCTTCCCCCTCTCTGATGACTACTTTTGCAGGATTGAAGCTGTTGAATTCACCATTAAGCAGGATGATGGGGCTTCCCCCGGGAATTTGGACAAGGCTGACATTGTTCTCACCGGAGTTTCGCGGACCGGGAAGACGCCGTTGTCCATTTACCTGGCTCAGAAGGGGTACAAGGTGGCCAATGTGCCCATTGTGATGGGTATGGAAATGCCAAGGACTCTATTTCAGGTGGATCAGAAGAAGGTCTTTGGCTTGACTATAAATCCTGTTGTCTTGCAGAACATTAGAAAGGCAAGGGCTAAAACTATGGGGCTCAGTTCAGAAGCGAGGACGAATTACACGGAGATGGATTATGTTAGAGGGGAGCTTGAATTTGCAGGAAGGCTCTTTGCTCAGAACCCTTCCTGGCCAGTGATTGGTAACAAGTTTGATTCTACTCAAGTTTACATTTTCGTCACTTTTGTTTTTAACATCATTGTCTATTTAAAAATGCAAACTATGGTTTGAATTACTTCATGAAATGGAGTTGGCAAATACTAGCTTTAAACTAATGCTAATAATGAAATATCAATTAATTATCCAATTACAGATGTGACTGCAAAAGCAATTGAAGAAACTGCAGCAGTTGTATTGAGGCTGTACCATGACCGGAAGCATAATTGCACAATGCCAAGGATCTCAAAACGCTATTAGAGATGACAATTTTTTGTGAGGTTGAACTACAAACTCTAAAGCACAAAAATTGTATACTATTACGATACAGAGTCCGCTGACTAGTGACTACTCATAATCATAATCAGACGGCTTACATTCTTGTACAAGTACTTGTGGGGGTAGATTTTAGCTAACAGGTATGCTTCTTAGATGTCATATCAATCTACGTTACGTGATGAAATGTTACTATCAATTTTCAAAGCTTACATTATAAGTACTTGGGTTTTAAGAAAGAATGCTTGTTAATCTTCCTTGATAAAAAGTTGAACAGTATTAGTAGGCCCTGCTGCAGAAGAGAGCTATTTTGCTCTGGTGTACCTACTTGTCAATTGCAAACCTACAATCAATATATTTGGTGAATTCTGGTGACTTCTCTTTTATGAAAAGTCTCATCGATTACAGTTGAATAAGTAGAAATTGGTCTTTTTTTTTTTTTTTTTTTTTGACCTTCAAGGGAAAGGAAGTTATGATTCCTCCAAACTGTTGAATTATTTCTCCGTGGTTTGGTATCCAAACTAATGAAACATCAGCAAACTTTCAGGTAGAGAAAATTTGTCCGTTGAAACCTTCTAAATTCTCTCCTAATTGGCTCTAATTATCTTTCAACGTTGCAGTTACACTCATAATTCCTCAATTATTTATTGATATGTATCGGGTTTAGGTGTGTTTGTTTCAACTTTAAAAAAATGTGATTTTGAAGTTTAAATTAGTTAAAAAAGATGCAAATTGATTTTTTTCCAGAAATTATTCATTTTAGCTTCTATAAAAAAGTTGAAAAGAGATCCTTTTGAGAAGCTGATTATTTTTAAAAAATTATCTAAATATACGAAAATTGATTTTTCTCAATGAAAAAAGTGATTTTTTGTTAAAAATTTTTTTTCAAATAAACACACCCTTGTTTTCTTATCAAATATATGTGATTTAATATTCATGCTAGTGTGATTGCAAACACATGTTGAAAATATTGATGACATACTAGAAATGTTGATATCTTAGATTTCAAGCGTAAATCTTAGATTTCAAGCGTCCTATGAGCTTTAACTCATTTATGTAAAAATTTTGCTATACCTAACATACCTATAGGGGGCATTTGGTATTTCTAGGAATGCTATTTTTAGAAATAACTTTCTTGGGTATGATATTTTAAAAATATTTGGTGTGCAAATTAAATTTTTAGGAATATTTGATAAATTTTCAAAAATACCTTTGATAGAGACGGTGGCATTGTGGCTGGCTGGCAGCAGTGGGTGGACGGTGGTAGACCGGTGGTGGCAGATGACTTTGAATGGTGATAAAGGTATTTTGGTATTTTCATAAAGGTAAATATTCCCTTTCCATAAGAATGTTGGATTACTATAGGGGAGATGGTAATATTTTGAAGGTGATTTTTTTTCTTGAGAATACAATATTTATGAAAATATTGTTTCAAACTTCTTACCAAATATGGGAATATTTTCACATTCCTAGATAATAAAAAAAAAAAAATGGCCTCCATACCAAACGCCACCATAGCCACAAAAGAAATGAGTAGGAGGATGGTCATGGGTTTGTTTTTTTTCTGTTCACCTAACTGGGAGTTATAGACTGACAGTTTTGCTGCAACCTTAGAATAAGAATTTGCTCTTCACCTTAGGATTGAACTTGATCTCTTTTTATGGTTGAGGACAAAATTCATGATTAGTTTAATTTGAGGTTGTCTTTGGTAAACCTCACTTGGCTGGTTAACTTCTGCGAGTGGCAAACACCACTAGTAATGTTAAGGTTGGTTGTTAAAGAAAAGGATCTAACGTTCACATGCTTACAATTTTTTTTTTTTGTTTTTTGTGGACCAAAGTACACATGCATACTTACGTAATTTGCCAAATTAACCTAAATCTTTCACGCTTACTTTATTCGGAAAGGCTTCCAAAGACAAACATTCTGTCTCAGGAACTGGCAAGAGCACTCGCGGACTGCACAGTTCCTTTCAGAAAGGAAAAAGTCTTGGAGCACGCACGCCTTTTGTGCCTACTGGCTCCGTAAATACTTTTGTAGCTTGTATGTGACTCTTAAACGAGTATTGGTTTGCTTTCTCCTCCCCTCCCCCTTACCCTCAGCTCACATGAAAGTCGCATGCACTCAAACAAGGTTTATTTGCTATTAGGATTGCATGTAAGAGCAAAACATAACAGATAGATACAAGGGAAGAAGATAAGGACTAAGGAGTAGTAAGAGCAAAAAGTGAGACTTTCTGATCCTCCAACTCCATTATGCCCTAAAATAAGACACCAAAAAAACCTAAAGAGCAATATCTTCTATGTGATCTTTATCCGTTGTCTTCCATTCGTATGAAAGAAATACTCCTTCCAACTTGAAGTACTGCACGATGTCATTATATTTGCCTCTTGTCCTTCCCAGAGAGGTAACTGATTCTGACATTAAGTTGGTGGAAATATTACTTTGCAACTTCTGCAAATTTGACTGTCTTCTTGAAACTTCTTCTTTCTGAGTTTTGTTCCAATTCTGAGGTTCTAACTGAGATTTTAGTCCAGAGTTGACGCCCCATTATCCCATTGTGTTTCTTGTAATTTCGTAGCATCAGTCATTGCCGCAAATCAACCACATATTCATCTGCATTTTGCTTGCTGATAGTAAGAGTGAAGAATATCAGCAACATGGTTCCCATGCTTGACCTGTTTCATAACACAGAAATTAAGGCACATAATGATAATAACATTGATGAAGGGCTAAGACAAGTTAAAAGCAGAAGCAAAGTAATGAGAGCTGAATCTTACAAGGTGGCAAAGATAAGAAGAACCCTTTTAGGGTCAAGGAGCCACGAAGAAGGTCGTCTGAAGCTATTTCTCCGAGGTGCACACTTGCTTTCTGTGGGGGTGCTGCACATGTTACTGGCCGTGATAGTAATCTGATGATGAATCTGAGGGTTTGTTGATTGATGCGTGGACCCTACAGCCGCTGACTTTTCAAGCGTGCTAGACCCTACCACGGCAGCTGCAGTTCAAAGAAATCCATATCCAATATGAATACCAAGAATTTACTTGTTCACAAGATAGACCAAATTTATGATGACAGTATCTGTGGCCCCACGTATGGGACGCCAACAACTTATACTTGTACTCAAAACAGTAATTCAGTTTTCCCTAATAAATTTGCCTTGTGTATGGGTGACCTTGAATTATATTTCTTAGTGCTAAAAATGACATGTTCACGTAGTAGGTTTCCTTGCTTCATCCTAACTAACTAATCTTCAACAACCAGAGACCAGGCCAAACAAATTCCACAGCCCCCATAATTTTCAAGTTGCATAATCTCAGTGTGATTACAACCATGTTTGAATGTCATTCCAAAACCCATATACGTAATAGATAATTAGAATTATTATAATAATAATAAGAGAGATCACCATCCAGCAATGTGAGGTCTACCAATCAGGGTATACCCACCTTGGCCTGACGTTAGTACAGGTTGGTGATTTAGTATTTTATAACACTATTTGAATTCTGTCCCCAGTGTCCACATATACATATATTATTCACAAGGGTCAAACAATGGAATCAAACAGCCCTGTTGATAATTATATTAAACTTATCTTCAACTAAAGAGATATAATATAAGGAAAAGGAGAGAAAAACAAATCCCGTGGCGAATCATTTGGTCTAGGTTCATAAGAAAAAAACAAACGAATTCGGATTCTCTGCCTCTTCTATGTGTTTTATACATGATCATGCATGCTGTACACAAATTATTGAATATATTTATCTTCAAACTACCATGTTATATAAAATACTAAAAGAAGATCAAATTCCTACAAAAAACAAAGTAGACTTTATAAATATTAGATGAATGAGTTCGGCTTTTTGAGAGGAAAAAAAAAAAAAATTGCAAGGGGAAATGGTACCTTTTGGTGAGCATGTAGTTGGGACAGTGTCCCTTTCATGAAGTGAGACATTGCCATTCACCTTTCTGTCTCCTCCACGCTGAGATCCTTTCCTGGAAAGGCTCCTCTGCAACTAAGTTGTTTAAGAGAGGAGAGGTGGGGAACAAATAAATAAAATAAAACGGAAAAAAAAAAAACCAAAATATAACAGCCAAAAGATCAATCGAACAAGGCAACTATGTTGGTTACGTAAGAGATACACAAAGTTAAAATGGTTAAATTAAATGGAATGCTCTTATTTCAACGTTTCATTAATTTAAATTATAGTTAAAGGAGAAAGAAGTGGGAGGTAGGAACAATAATGTTTGAAAATGACATTCGATTCCAATGGCCGCAAAGGTTAAATGGAAGTTGATAAAGTCTTATGTTTTCCCCCTCATTTCAATTAACAACAATGCCACAAAGGTCTAACATTCACGTTAATACATGAGAGCAGAGTCATTTATTAGGAGAGAGTCATTTATTAAGAAAGTAAGATGAGTAAATTTATACCGTATAATTATATATAAATAATTAAAATTTAAAATTGTTTAAAGATTATGTGATTATTTTAAAAATTATATAATTTTATATTTTAATTTTTATTATTTATATAAAATTTAATAGTTAAAATTCACTCTTTTTCCTTTTATAATTAATCACTCTTCTCTGATCCTCCCCTATGTATATATATCTCAGAATCATTCTTTTAAATACAGTTTCAATATATATATTTTAACTAAACATAATAAATTGAAAACAACATAACAGAACAATGACCCTGCCTGGCTTGTAAGAAGGGCCAAAACCCAAAAATATCAAAATATAACAATTATAGAGAAGTAACATATAATTTAAATTAGAAGAAAAAAATGGGATCTTACTGTAATTCTGGAATTAACGTTGGTGCTATCTTTGTTGATGCTGGAAGAGAAGGAATCCATATCAATCACAAAGCTATCAGCTATCTCGGGTGTGTACTGATATGCGTTTATGTGATCTGAAACAGAGATTCTCTGGGTGCCCATGTTCTTCTGTTCTGATTCCACAGCCTCGCAGGAAGAAGGACCCGAATCCTGCATAAAACCAGACCCAACAACCAACAACACAGAGCGATGGATCATGCTTTATCCTTCGAAGGCCTAACATGATTGAAACTGAAGCAACCGAACAAAGACCGAGAATTCAATGGAACAGTTATAAGAGACAAAAAACCTGAAAAGAAATTCTTACCAACTTTGGAATTTCTGCCATTTCTATCACTTTCTTGGAGTAGAGAAACGAGCGATGGAAGAGGAAAAGGAATAGTAGTTGTGTATGCTCAGGTTTCAACGTCAAAAGTAGCGTATTGAATGGGGCACAGCTCAGGCTATAGCTATGTACAGAACCTGATTGAACATGAAAATGAACATGAATCCCATAAGTCAAAGGAGACTCAACCTTATATACGAATACTCGAATAAACAAATACTGAATCGCACATAGACCCGTGAACCATAACCCAGAAATTTCTTCTTTCTTCTTCTTCTTTTTCCCTTTTACAATTACCTGATTGGATTAAAAAAACAAAAACTTACAGATGCTGAAATTCTCTTCTTCTTCCTTCTCTTCAAAAACGGGTCTTTTTGTCTTTCACAAGTGGTCTCAATGAAAATCAGCAAAAGGGTTGCAAAGGACACGGAGAAAAAAAACCAGTTATGGAAGTTGTTAGTTTTTGGTGAAAATAATAATAGTAGATATGGAAGAGATGAACTGACTTATAACTACTAAGTTTCTTGTCTGATTAGAAAGCGGGTAGTTTTTGTTGGAAGGAAGGAAAAGAGGAAATAATGAGGGAGAATGGATGGAGAAAGAGTGCAAGAGGAAGAGACGGAGAGAGCTTAAGCTTTGAGGGAGAGCGAGAAAGGCATCATCATCATCATGTGGGGCTTCCCTCTATAAACAAAGATACATACAACATCAGAGTAGTAGGAGTAGAAATGGGATTGATAGCAAAATGGACATAATTTGGGAATTCCGTTCTATTTTGCCGTTATACCATATTTGCCTTTTTGTTTTGTTATATAAATTTTTTAAGAGTATATCTTATGCACTTTTAATATGACGTGTGGCAGATAAGTACATATCTCCAATCATGACGGGCAAATTAGGAAATTCCTAGGAATATGAGTAAGTCAATTTAACCATCGACATATATTCTCCGACGGTAAATTTTACCTACGGAAAATACATTGAATCTTAGTATCTTTGTGTCAATTGAATTATTATTATTATTTTTAGTATAGAAAAAGAATATCTTGAAGGTACACTTTTGTATCTACCTTGTATATTTCAAGAAATTAATGTTCGCGTGTTGATATATTATTATTAGAATTTAATTTAAATATATTAATAATATAAAATAATTTTATACTATTAGCTAATAGAAATATTAGAAAATATTAATTCATACAAGTAATCACCTATTATAATGAGATACCTATTGTAATTTCTCATTTTTTAATATTTCTATTGGTTGACAGTATAAAATTATTTTACACTATTAATGTATCTCAATTAAATTCTTATTATTATTATTATTATTTGAATTTTGGAATATAATGATATTAGAATGAAATTAATTTTGATGTATTCTCAGATTATGTAAAAGAGTTTTATATTGATGATATATTCAAATTAAATTCTCTTAAAATTTTCAGATCCTGTTTAAATCTAAATTAAACAAAGAAATGGACTCCGTCCGTTATTTCGCAGGCCAAATTTTAGCTTGAACATTATTATCACAAATTTAGTTCTGTTAATGAAAATCTGTTGTCGGTAAATGATTATAAACTTCTTTTAGAACTTGAATATTTCCAATTACTTAATTAAAAGTTATCAATTGCAATTTAACAAATGTAATACTAATGCGATTTTTCAAAAGTAAAAATAACTATAAAATTGATCAGGATTCTAGTCAAAATAGTTAAAACTTGACAATTCAATTTCCATGTAATTAAGACCCCAAGCTTTGCTACTTGTATTGTCAAGGTTGACTCTGGGCTAGCTTTATGTGAGAGGTTGGTTTGTTTATATATATATATATATATATATATATATATATATATATAGCTTATAAAATCCATATTGAGATTTTTTTATATAATTTTAATTTTCATTAATTATCTTATTATTTTAGAATCTTTTATATTTTTAATTAAAAAACATTCTTTTTTTCCTTTGGAAAAACAGTTGAGGTACACGGAACCTACATTTGATTTGAGGCTATGTTGTTGATATCTTCGTTGACAGTAGCAGCTCAAGTAATTGTGGTTTGAAGTGGGGACACGTTTTATTGGTACCAGAAACTTAAATTAATAATGTGATGGGGGAACACTGGGCATTGCGTGTTACTCCTAATTGTTCTTTCTCGGAAAAATGTAACGACATCTGGCAAGGTTGGCAAACAAGCAGATATATTATTGGGCGATATGACAGCTGAAAAAAATAAATCCATTTCGATTCGGAGCTTGATTAATCAGCAGCCAAGAAATACGTATTAATCGCTCATTGGTCTATGTTTATATTTTCTTAATTGTATCCAATACCTCTGCACAATTCTATATTCAAAATAGAAGATAAACGAATACTCTTTCAATTTCTTTTTAGCTTTGGTTTTTTAAACCTGAGTGCTTGTTAGGCCTTTTCGTTGTAGGTAAATTTGGCACGAGATGGGATGGAGAAAATCGCAAAGCATACACGATGTATATAGAAAAAATAAAGAAAATGATAAAATGTTTGATTCTATATTTTTATTATTATTGTTATTGTCAATTTTTTTTATCTAAAAATTTATGTTGGTAATTTTTTAGGCAAAAAAAGGACAAAAAATTCTTACATTGATAAGTAAATCTTATTTATTATATTTTTCAGCAATATACTAATAATTTTTTTAAAAAAAAGGATAAACAATTCTTATTTACTAGTATATTATTGAAAATATTGGTAAATAATTCTTATTTATCAGTGTTTTTAGCAATATAGTAGTAATTTTTTGAATTAAAAAAGATAAAAAATTCTTATTTATTAATATATTGTTGAAAATACTAATAAATAAGAGCTATTTATCAACATTTTTAGTAATATATTGTAATTTTTTGAATAAAAAAAATCTAATGAAAAGAATAATAATTATATAAAATCAATTATCTAAATATTTTTATTATTTTTCTCTCTTTTTCTATATAAAGCTCGTATGAGTCACGAATTTGCGCGTCTCTCAAACATTATCCATTTGGAATACACATTTTGAAGTAGCATTAGTACGTCAAGACGACAAGCAAATATCCTGAGGAGTACATGTAGATTTTTTCCTAGCCAAATAATTAGCTTTTGAGAGCCCACAAATTCCAGGATCTTGCAGTTGCAACTCACAATCATATCTATACTATCTGGCTTTTCCTCTTTATAAATAACATATATTTTTAAGAATTTATGATGAAATCAACCATCAATTAATATTTTCTGATATTGTTATCTTCATGAATATATATGACATTTCTTTACTTCGATATTTTTTTAAGCGAATTGAAGGATTAAAAGGAAAAATGATAATACCATGGAAATTGATCATAACATGTAGGAAAAAACTAAAAGATATTACTTGTTAAGAAATACAAATCAGTTAATTACTCAAAAAATTATGATATAAATCATATAATTATTAAAACTATTCGTTTTTTTGACAGTTTATATGTTGATAGTTTTTAAGTCCGGCTAATCACACCAAAAAGGTAAGGAAAATAGAAACACACGGAAACAATATTGTGAGCTGATGTATTATTGTGGAGACCACCACGTACCTTCAACAACAATCATAATAACCCCAATCAGTTCGGTTTTTTCAGTGGGACTTTTGTGTTAAGCAACAGCTTCTGTTTTGTTATATCCATGTATGTTTGTTAGTTCAGATGTTTGGTTTTATATGACTTTTATCTCTAAAAATAGCTCAAAATTAATCGCTGTTACTGTTAGATCTCACATTGTAGGAATACAATAATTTGCCTAAGTATATATATAAGAACTTGCTTTTAACTGAGTTGTTATATAATAATTATGATCATCCATGGCTCAGAATTGTCGCTTTTGAGAAGATAAAAGTAACTACAATGAAGAATTAAGAATTGTCTCTTTAGCCAATCAAGACATAAAAATGCATTCTATTCATAAGTTTGCTTTGGGCTATATATATATATATATATATATGCACAAGTACCTGAGATTCACTCACTTTTTGTTTGTATGTAACACCATGGTGTGCTGACGGATAAACAACAGAATCTGTGTGAAGTAATGCCGTGTGCTTTTCAGAAACTACAGAGCCACCAGCTTATATATCGGGACACTGTTGTAAAAACTAATCAAACACTCAACAGAACAGCCAAATGAATCTTATACATATTATATATATAAAGAGGGAAAGGGATGGGGGGAATGGGCATTATTTTTTTCAAATTAAAAGCAGTAGGCAAAATGAAATGCGCATGCTGGAGGGGGTTGGTGCGTTGCAAGTCATCGACTCATCGAGCTAGCTAGCTAGTGCATTCACTGGCTACTAGCTTGAACTTCTACCCATCTTCCATGGCTGGCTTCATATGCTTTCCCTTGTCTCTGTTTTAGTCACAACTAAATTTGTTAATTACTTTATATAAAGGGAAAGCATCCACTGATTCTGACGGTAGGCACCACTTGTAGAACAACTCGTGAGATGTGATATTATATACATATACGTTTGGCTATAATTTAGTAATTAGTATATTTAGGCCGCGTTCTCAATAGCAGCATGAATGTTTAGTTTTCTTGTGATTCAATAGTACAAATGCCATATACCTATGGAGTTAAAAATGCTGAGGGAGCACAAGGGCGAGAAAAAGGGAGAGCTACCGGTTCACTAGAAGAGTTATTTAGAGCTTAATTGACTATGTTATGTTTTTAATCCTCCAATTTCAATTAGTTCAAAGGGCGTTTAAGTAAGCAATTCCTAATTAACGATGTTCATTGCAATTACCAAGATTAATGTTTCACGAGTTTAATTTATTTGGTTTTATATATACTTGCATCTGGTTCCATCTAGCTAGAATTGATGTTTTAGGTTTGCAAGATATATATCCTCCCAAACAAAAAAGAATGTGAATTACAAATTAACCTGAAAGCGAAAAAATAAAGCATTGGTTAGAAATTTTGATATATGTTGATAAGGCAAAACGTTTGGTATGCCAGAAAGAGAGGTGTGGAATGTTGGTAGATTGGTCCCGGCTATGAAGCCATATAATATGGCACTTTCATAACTTGCCCCTTAAACACGAAATTGTTTGATTCATATTGCAACTTGCAATGATCGACAGATAAAGGCAAGGCAGACATTCGGATACAAACGAAGAGGAGACTTATTTACGGAACACGTGAGGGAATATGATATGACGGTTCCATTTTTCTGTTTTGTCCTTTAAGCAAAGTCGATACTTTATCCAAGCTAAGCTACTTACTAGGGAAATCACTGTATTGTGGTGGGTCTTCATTCCAACCAGAGAATGTAAAACCCGAAGATACACTCTTATAATTGTCCTTTATGTTAGGGAAACATCATTACCAACCTTCAGATTGGCGTTCATTACACAACTATTTATCTTGTTTGATAAATTATATTCACTTTTCTTACTTTATTTAAAGAAAATTCAGTGTAAAATATTGCTTACATAAAATAGAAAAAATATGTAATGAGATCAACATAATTATCACTTTAAATTATGACTAGAAATATTGTATAACTAGGAATTTTCTTTTATAATGTAGTCCCTTCCACACTATTTAATTTGCTGAATATATACCTACGTGGGGTTAGTCAGGCCAAGTGATAGATACCTCAGTCTCTTAACAAGAGGTTTACGATTTGAATCCTATGAATAAAAAAAAATCTTTGCTAAAAGACTCCTACCCCTTTAAGGACTTTAGTCGGGTCGGATTGAATTGATTGAATTCTTGGTAATAAGATTTAGATATCAATGGTTCCATCGAAACATGTTTGGGTGGCTACAGAAGTAGCATTGTATACTTATTGTTGTTATTAAAAATGAAATTAATTCAAAATTTTCTTATTAGGTGAATACCTAAGAATGTTTCTTCTAGCCTGCTTGACCCTTCACTCACAGCTTTAACACATTACATGGCTAGCTGTGATATATTTTGTGTTAAAATCTAATTAAGTTTGCTAAAATAAAAGCGAATGATAAAAAAAATTCAATTCCTAACTGTTCGATTAAATAAAGATGAAGTATTATTGTAAAAAGAAAATCACAACAATAAAATTTTGATTATAATGAAAGTTTTATCACTGTATTAAAAATTCACTGCCACAAAATATTTGAAAACTGCACCCTTATTTTTCTAATATGAATCTGCTAGCTTGTTTAAGTTTCATATAATGAAATAAATATCCGTTAAGGCAAATCAAAGACAATCCGTTGAAGCATTTATAAAGGCTAGCTCAAAAGATGATTTGTTATATTAAAATTTCCTCATATATATATATATATATGAAAATAAATTGCATTAAAATTTAAAATAAGACAAGTTGCCTTATCATTGAAATATCTGTAAGACCCGATAAAAAAGAAAAATGATATAGAGACTCACTTCTTATGAATTATTGTATTGATTCATCACTCATTTATTATTAAATGGGATATAACCTAATCTAAATAGAGCCTACACCTTATCTAATAATAAATAAATAATAAATTAATATAATGTTCCATAAAAATGAGTTCCTTTAATATTTCTCAATAAAAAAATACAATGCAAGTAGGTTCGTTTAATCACAAAAATCCTTTGCGGAACTGGAGACTTCTACCCTCCACCGCTTTGTGTCTGCTGCCAGCTGAAACTTCCTCCGCCTTTTGCTGTCTAATCAAACAACGCAGCACTTCTTTTTCTTCTGATTTTAAATTATTTAATATATCAAACACCTCCCGACTTAGTGAAAGAGTAAATATCTCTGTCTCTATTGTTTAGCTTCACTGATTTTTAACTTTAATTAATAAACCTTTTTGAAAAGGGTTGGCAGACCTATATTACTATAATGGAAAAGTACTATTAAGGATATACTATTACTTGCGCATGAAAATTATGGATTACACATTGATAATCCACTTGCCTTGGTGTATGTTTTATCCACAATTTCCTCCATACATATGATTTTCTTTGCCTTGAGCTTTCCATGTGAACTCCACATACGGCTACACCACTTTTTTATTTGTTATTTCGTGAACAGTAAGGTCGGCTATAAGGTCACTCATTATCTTGCTTCGCAATTTGGTCGGTTCAAGTCCCACCTAAAAAGATATAGGAGTCACACTCATCACTATTTTCGCCTCGCGCATCTTATTTTTCTTCTGCTATAATTTCCATATTCCTTGGCCCTGATAAAGAAAGAGAAAACCATACAACCTCCTGCAGGTGTGCAATTATATAAACAGAAGGACCAGAACCAGTGGCAGAACAAGAAGTTGGGTGCGTCAATGATACCAACCCATCTTTTAAGTTGGCTAATAATATGACATATGCATTCATCATCCCACCAATAAATGCCTAAATATTAGATTAAATGGAAGGCACTGTACCAGAATTGCCTGTTGATTGATAAAAAAGAAAAATACTTATGTGGTTCAGGAGTATCACGTGGTTGTGTTCCCAGTCAATCATATAAATATATTTTATATAAAATTATGTGTTAGTGATAAATTTCATATAAAATATATTTATATGACCATGCAAAAATTTCTCCATAAAAAAAGGGTTATCTGTTGGCTAATATTTGCATAATCAAGATTTGTATGCGGTATTTAGTATCAGCAAAGTGAGTGTAGTCTCATGCTTCCCTAACAAAATCCCGATTCTTATCTTGAGTTATCTCTTTTGTTGAACATTTGAGATATCGATATCTCATAAGCAATGGTCTACATTGCACCACAATGAACGTTGGTGGATTTTAAGGTTACTGGCCATACATATATACGAGGCAAATAGACACAACAAAAAGAAAAGAAAAGAAAAAAGAAACACAAGATAGTAATATTCGTCCTCTGATAATTGCGGCAAGGTTGAAAGCAAAAGGACTGGAATTATTACACTCGAGGACCTCGTTTTGTCTTTCCAATTAATAGGGAGACAGAGTTTTGTTTTTTTTTTTTCCATATTTTTTGTTTCCATATTTTTTTAGTTTCCATATTTTTGTTTCCAAAGAATGTGTGCTCCATATCTTGGTAATTGAGAACATGACATTTGCTAATGGGGGAAGAATCAAGATTACTAGTGGAGAGTGGAGACATTATCACATTATGTGTATGGTATGCAAGCGGGCAATTTATTAAGGTCGCTATGGTGCTTAAGCTACGGTTTGCAAATCCTCTCCTTTTGTTATTTTGACCATGTTTTTCTCCGTCTGCATTAGCTGTAATAAAAGCCAAGCTAGATAGAGAACATGCTAGCTACCCAGAGAGAATAGAATCTTCATCATGTACACCATTCTTCATAGAAGTTTGAGCCAACCACTCGTTACTTATCCTCACTAAAAATAATCTTTTCTTTTTTCAAAAAAAAAATTCCGTCAAACCCATGCGGGTTGAGTGCAAACAAAATATAGGACAAGAAGTCTCTCTATGTGACAAACTTCCATTACATTCTGAAACAGGAAAATGTAGCGTGTGGTCACCTTGCAGGCTTGATGACAAGCTCATATTACTGGACTGAAAAGAATGTGTTTGTATGTAATAGTACAATGCACATACCAACAACGATGTAGAAGTTAAAATATCTTTTGTATTCTCATGCAAACATAAATGCTATGCTCTATACGGGACCGTAGAACTATATATATAGGAGTTTTATTTAAGTCCTTTTTGTTTTTGTGGGGGTCCAATACTGGCATAGATTACTTTCGTAACCTTGGTTTGTGACTTGAGCATCAATCAGGTCGTTAATTTTAATCACCGACACATTCTATAATCATCGTGACATATTACGCTCGCTAGCATCTCCAGTGCAAATATTATATGTAGCTACTAATTAACTCTTGTATGCAGTGGTGTCATTAACCATTAACACGTGTTCAGTGATGTTAAGCAATTAAGTGAAAAATAAAGTTTTTGAACATAACAAAATAAATTTAGAGGAAAAGTAAAAATATCTTTCTGAGCTATTCAACCAGACAACCACATAACATTTGGTTGACAACTAGATTCAAGGTCATTTGGATGTTAATGCCTAAAACAAAGGATATGATAATTGGTCATACCAAACTGAAAAATACAAGGTTAATATAGATTTCTTATATGCAAAAGATGATTATGCATACGATATCTCAATTTATTTCTGCACACACCAAATGTAATCATGGCTCATCAAGTTTATGCGTGTTACATACACTTATATCGGGTGGTCCTGGACTTGTTTTCGAGCGAGACATGAACAATCAAAGTTGATTTTGAAGCTATAAACAGAGAAGTTTCCAAGAGAAAAAGGATCATCACGGTTTACACACGCTAAAAACCATATGGATACATAACTCTCTCGAGACTCTATATTTAAATATTTATAACAACCAAAATGTATGAGACAAAAGATGGTGTCTATATTAAGCTTATATATAGCTGGATAGGTTGCTATCAGGTACCCTAATTTAGAGGTTTCACGGTGAAAAGTTTAGTAGTAAGATGCAAGTCGCTAGATTGCACTTGGCTTATGCTTATGATATATTTGCTAAAATTTCGAATTTAAAAGTAAATAGTCTCAAATTCCTTAATCAATCTAATCCCAAATTATGACATGTATAACAATTAAAAATTAGGGTATAGAAATACTTGAAAAAAATAATGATAGGGCTGTCATGATTGAATTCTTGAAGTTGATTACGATGTTTTAAGATAAAGGGGAGCAAACTATTCTTATCGCACAGTCTGTTGCTCTTGCATTGTTGTCGATATATAACAATGGTACGCACTATAGTGATTAGGGAAACAAATTTCTCCCAAAATATGAAAGTAATATAATAGGCTAAACCTATTTATTAAGGTTAGCACAGATCCAACCCAACAATATACCTACTCATGAATACGATTTAATAATCCAATAATAACAATTCTCACAAATTTTGAGCTTAGTAATGTACTCTAATTTTTTTAGCATCTAATTAATCTAAACTTTTATAAAATATGTCTTTGACTTATGTTATTTCACATAAAATATTCCAACAATATTTTCTACAAAATATATTATAATATGAGCATACAATGACTACATCATCAATTGTCCCATTCTATACTTGTTCAGTATATAATTTGTTGCTTGAGTTATATTATTTGTATATTAAAATTTGACATCTACAATGCCTCTCTTACATAATATATCTATTCCGTTTCAATACTTGCATATCTCAATGTTTACTACGCTCACATAATATACGAAGTTTATATGTACGCTGTGGTTGAAAACATTTTCCTTTATTGCTCCTATGACATGCATGGAGTTATCGATGGTACTTCCTTGCAGGCATTGGTATAAATGCAGGCACCCTGCCTAGATAATCAATTATATGCGTGGTTGAAAGAAGTGAAAATAAAAAGGACAAAGGAATATTTTGCAGTGGAAATTGCTAACGCATGACAAAAATCTATAGGATGAAAAATGAGGCCAAGTTAAGATGACACTTGTGATTCGATACTGGTGAAGATTCACCAGTTTCCTTATTATGTGGAATCTTATTGCAGCTTTTCTGGACTCCATGTATGTATGTACATTGTTCACTCCTATTCCGTCCATAGTCTTTCCCTTTCTACTGCTAGTCATTATAAGAATTAAACACGTAGATCGGTAGATCCTATAATTTAGAATACCTTATGTAAATAACAATCTTTAGTCAATTTAAAGATTTCGTACAGATATCACAAAAATCAGTTATTTTTTAAGATTTTGATAATAGGATATTTTACTTTTTCTCTCTTTATGACAAAGATCTTATGAGAAAAATGCATAGATTAATTGTGATAATGGGATCCTCACCTTGGAATAAGAATATATAATAAGTTTTCAATCATTATGGGCCTTCAGTTATTGGACGCTACCATAATACAATACACAATCACCAAACAATCAACATGAGTTTCTAGACAAAATATCAAACTATCCATTTCATAAAAACTATACCCCGATCAATAAAATATCAAAAACTAGAAAATTCTAATAATCATATCCAAAGCATTATTGAATTCGAAAACTGAGAGCTCCTTACATATATACCTTTAATGATATTCTTGACACTTAGCGCCTACTTTACTGTTTGCACTAAATAGGTAGAATTCTTTCGATAACTTGGGTCTTGACATCTCTTTGGCCAGGGCAATGGTGGGGCACGAGTTTACAGTTTGCTTCCCTCACTTCGTCAATATTCCTGCATAAATATACTCCTGCTTCATTGATTGCAGTTTAAGGACTTATCTTGGAGACCTTAAATAGGGGATCTCCTACCGTAAATAAGAAGACTCGCTTGAGTAACAGGCAGTTTAGCTTGCATGGACGGCCTATACATACTCTATATATATATAGATGCTTGGATTTTGCTCGGACAGTTGGACATAAACAATATCTGAAGGGATGGAGACGCTTGTGGCAGTACAGCAGATTGTGGTTATTTTATGTTGAAGCTGCATATCTTATTGGGAAGTACGAAGGAGGTTTTCTTTTTAGAAAAAGTTTCTATATTTATATCATTGTAACTATTGCTAGCTAGCACCAAATTAAAGCCAATTTTTTTTTTCAAAAAAAATGAATTTAAACTGGTTGTCATATATGGTGAGTATTTATAAGTGTTTTACTGACGATCAATCTAATCTTTTGCCAAGAATATCTTGAAAGATGTCCTTCTGTCAATTTATCTTATCTATCAATTTATGATATGACATATAGAAAATTCTTCTACTATAGTTAATGTATAATATTTTGGTTTAAATATATATTTAATTCCTATAAAATTAGGGAATTTGTATTTTAATTTTTAAGATTTTTTTTATTTTTAATCTAAATATTTCTAAAAATTTTGGTTTTGATTTCTATCATTAGTCTGTCTTCGTTAAGTAATAACATGGATAACGAATAGCTACGTTATCTTTCCCATATTTAAATAGGAACTAAAACAAAAAATTTTGGAAACATTTGGTTCAAAACAAAAAAAAAAAGAGAATAAAATCAAAATTTTTGAAAATGTTTAGATTAAGATCAAAAAAATAATCCTTTTAAAACTAAAACTAAAATTTGCTAATTTTATAAGGATCAAAAACATATTTAAGCATAATATTTTTTAGAATTGTAAGTTTTATTTTAATTCTTGTTTAGTTATAATTATAGAGCAGATTGTGCTGTGCACTGAAGTAACTATAGTGTGTGATATGCACCATTTGAAAAAAAGTTGATGTACCATGCACTCTAGCTCATCGAAACCATTAGTTGATGAGCTTTAATATTAGATGATACGGATTTAAAACTGGTAACTGGCAGAGCTATGCAATTGGGATTTTTTTTCAACTATCAACTGTGCAATGAAGGCCAACGGGTAATGCAGTTGTTGTGGTGTCTAAGAATAAGGCGATGCTGAAGCAGTAGAGGGAGAGGGAGTCTAGACTCAATGGAAGGGAGTGGGAACAAAGCCCCTTTACTTTCGCGACATAGGTTGAGCAATCAAAGGTCATGGACTAGGTGATCAGCTTCTTCCAGATGGTGTGGATGGAAAAAAATTAAAGATCACAAGACCAAGAGGAGAAGAGGGTACACTGCGGGGTGGTGAGGCCAAATCGTCGTCGTTGAGGTTGATAATAGGTACCATAGCTTAACAGGTTGGTTAATGGTTGGTTGTTTATTTGTAATTAAGTTTTGTTATAAATTGATATTGTAAATGTAACTACTTTTATATAATTCAAAATTGTTTTTCGTTTATAAGTGATTGCAAGAAGTATGGTTGTTATTGATTTGGTTTATCGTGAGTATGAAGTTATGCTTCATCTGTAATCTACATGGCCAATTATGAAATCTTTGGTTGTAAGTGCAATGTAATTGAAAAGGTTTCATAAGTGTTATCATGGGAGTAGCACATGACATTGCCATTTTATTCCAGAACCAAGTCAAAATGAGCACATCAACACAGACACATTCCACAGCCTACTCAATCTGAAATAGAACGAACAATGGAAACTCTTCAACAATTTTTAGTGCCTACAACAGAAGTTAAAACAGAATCCAAATTAGTTCAAACAGAATTGAAATAAGTCTTAGCCAGGAAAAAATATCCACTTAACTAGATGAACCATGCAATGTTCGATACAAATACTAGACACTCCGACAATCATTCCCACAACAACATCAGATTCAAAAAAAAAAATGGAGGACAAAACCAAATAAATAATAACATGTGCAAATGGGTATCTTTAGGAGCTTGGAGGAGTAAAGAGGTTCATAATCAGACACAATAGATCTCACAAGCATAATATGTTCCAATCACCGGCAACACTCACACCCACCCACTGACCCCTTCACACAACTTCATCTAGATAGATGTGTTAGCTAGATTTGTTAGTGAGATTTGTTTGCTTTCAGAGAAATAATATAATATAAAATCTACTGTAGGAGTAATTGGATATTCCGGTGCAACTTCTAGTTCAAAGTGGAGGTATACGGTCCACCAATTTTTTTTAAAGAGTGCACTTACTCCGGTGCATAGTAAAATCTGCCTAATTATATATATTTGTCAAACTTCATTATTCTTATTCAAGTTTTTCTTCAATAATTGCAATATTTCATTTTTATTAAAAATTTAACTTTTAAATATTTTTTTAATAATTCCATTTTATTTTTGACTGAGTAATCTAAGTTATTCTAGACTTGCAAATCACAGGGAAAATATGTAGTTCTAGAGTTAGATTTATAAATAGCCTAATGCTTAAGTCGTGTCTTGGTGACTTCAGAGTTCAGAGTTACGCAACGATACAACCAACGAAAAATACATGCACATTAAGAGGCATAAAATACATTCACATAATAGGTATATGGGTCCCTCAAAGACATGGCTTGATTTCCTTAACTAGAATTCGTATATATACTTTATGCAACATTATACGAAACCTTTATACCTTATTCCCGTCTGCATAAATGCCCATGATCCTTTAATTATATTCATTTCTATAAATATAACATGCATGATCGAGATAAAAAACCTTATTAGTAATTCGTTCTTTAATCATTCACGATAGATAAAGCTGCTGCTGATAGGTACTTGATCTAGGAGTCATTAAAACTACAATACAAAAACTGCTTTTCTTGATGTGTACACAAAAGTACTTATCTCAACGAACATTTTAGTATCTATAGCCCTTTTGATGAAAGTTTAATAGCTAGCGCGGCTAAAGTTAATACACAAAGCTATCTAATATTTCTGAATACTGGTCATGTTTCCAAAACCCTTTTACCGACATACTTCTAAAGGATAAAACCTTTGTGGTCTGTACCCTCATCAGACACATTCTGATAAAAATAAATTGTTTAATACACTCGACAGTATGAAAATCTCGTCCTTACTGCTGCCTAGCCTGTTGACAGAGTTGTTAAAGATACATGTTACAAAAATGTTAAACGTGAGTTTTACGTTGTTCAGCTGATGTAGTTAAAACTGAACCTGTAGTAACTTACAACTCCGCAAACGTGATGCAAAAGACAAAAGCAATAAGAAAAAGTGTTTTCTTTTCTTACTAGCTAGGACATTCAATGCAACATGCAAGACAGAAAGCTTATTCTTTTCTTCTTCGGTTCTTCCATTCACCACACTCAAAGTTCTCTTCATTCTTTTTTATTCTTCTCTCTGCAAGTACTTCACTACAAAACCTCCTCCACGACCACAAGCCTCCATCTCTCAGAACGAACTCAACATCATTCATCACCTCATCAAACTACAACACGCGCCAAAATGCGCAGCAACGACCACATACCCATCCACCACAACCCGAAGCCTGTGAAGCGCCACCACTCGGCCCGGTACTACGTGCAGCGAGTCCACGACAGCCTCACCACCCGGGTCTCCAAGATCATCTGCGCCACCTTCTTGGGCCTCCTCGCCATTGTGGGCCTCATCAGCTTTATCCTCTGGCTCAGCCTCCGCCCCCACAGGCCCAGGTTCCATATCCACGAGTTCTCTATCCCGGGCCTGGCCCAAGAATCTGGGTTTGCAAATGCCCAGATCACCTTCAACGTAACGGCCCGAAACGCCAACCAGAACATCGGGGTTAACTACGAGTCAATGGATGGCGCAGTTTATTACCGGGACCAGAAAATCGGGTACACGCCGTTACTTTTTCCGTTTTATCAGGAGCCCAAGAATACGACGATCGTGAACGCGGTTCTCAGTGGGGCCACGTTGACCGTCAATAGTCAGCGTTGGACGGAGTTCGAGGGCGATAGGGCTCGCGGTAGCGTGGTGTTCCGATTGGAGGTGACGTCAGTGATTCGGTTCAAGATATCCACGTGGGAAAGCAAGCGCCACACGATGCACGCAAACTGTGATGCGGGCGTGGGACCCGATGGGTCCATTTTGCCGCTTTACAAGGACAAGAGGTGCCCCGTTTACTTCTCTTGAGTTTGGGGAATGAAGATGCTGCTTTCCATGTGCACTTGAGGATGTGAAATATGACTAGTTTGTAATTTATTGACTTCATCTTTGTTTTTATCATTTTTCCTTACACACTTTTCTGATCGGAGGTTTTTTTTTTTTTTTTTTTTTTTTTGTGAATAATGTATTGCTGCTTTAGATTTGTGATTGTTCTGTTCTGTTGCTTAGTCTTCAGAATTTTCGCACATTTATATTGGGATATATTAAGATGCATGTTGAGAATTGAAAATATATATATATTTTTTAAAGAGTTCCCTTACATGTTAGAAATGTCTTTATCTTTTGTTTATTAAATAACTAGAAGTGGCTACAAAAAAAGTTTCATAGTTAACAGTATTTACTTTTAATTTAGGACAATAATATGAGATTGAATTGTTCATGAATTGGACATAACTTCGTAGGATATGTGGCTTTAATATTAGTATTTATTTGGTTTTGAGCCTAGAATATTATTACAAGGCAAGATTATTGGCCTTTTAATATAAAAAAAATATTTTTTAAATTTCAAAACGTACTTTCTTTTTGGACATGCTTCAAAACGTACTTGTATAATTTCAGAAGGTATATAATAATTAAACAAAGTATTTAATTTATAAATATTATCAATGATAAATAATTTTATATAGACATCTAATTATATATTATTATATTAATAAAAATATTTAACTTAACTATTTATTATTTAAAAAAATTACAATTATAAATGTTTAATTAAATAATAATATAAAATTCTTTTATATTACCACTATATATTAATTAAACTCTTAAACAAAACCCTCCTCAAAACAAATCTTTTTGCGTTAAGATTTTTTTCTAATGGGGGTTAACATTGTGTTAAGACCCTTTTTGGTCGGTGTTTGGATTTTTCTTTGGGTCAACATTGGCGTTAAGACTTACGATGCACATTGTCTCGCCGCCGTGCTTGGGCCCGAGAAAGGTGGTGCTCCGTATTTAGAATATAGTAGGCCTTTTCCATCGTTTATCTTTGGGCATGATTAAGACATTGCTTTTTTGGTCTAAAGCATTGAATTCCATCGGACGAATCCAACATATAAGCAAGAGATTACAATAACAGTGATAACTTGAAGCCTACAGTAAGAAAATAGGCAATAGAACTTAATACAACTTATTAGCTACAAATCTAAGATACTGTCTATGGCCGTAGGGCTAAAAATATTAAAATAAGAAGAACAGCTCCTACTTAATTTTATGCAAACTTTCATTAGACCAAACAATCTAATTTGAAATTGAAAAAACCACTACCTAATATTGTTGCCTCAAAAAACCACATTTGTAGGGTCATGGATCCGGATTTGAGATTCAACCAAGCCTTCCTTAAAAAAAAAAAAAAGAAATCGCTTATCTTCGGGCCCCATGGCTGATTTGGTGCAATACCTGTATTCATATACCCTCCGTAGTCCATGCTGTGACAGCTGACCAAAAGTAAATCACCCCAAACAAGAAGAAAACCGGCAATAGGATTGTAACTTTTATGTGAGTAAATACTAATTTTGGTTTTTGAAAAAAATTTGCAGTATAAATTAGTCTTTTAAAATTTAAAAATTTTTAAATGATCTTTCACCATTAAAAAAAAATATTAGTTCCTCTATATAAGATTACTTAATAGTAAAAATTGTATAAAGAGACTAATGTGTCTTTCTTTTAAAATAGTGAATAATTAACGAAAATTTTTAAATTTTGAAGGATTAATTTGTTTCTTAAAATTTTTATCAGAGACTAAAATAGATATTTACTCCTTTTATTTTTATAGGTTTTCTTAGAGTGGGTTTGGTACAAGATAAAAATGAGGTGTAAAATTTTATAAATGAGACTTATTTGTAATTTTATGGGTCAAAAATTCTCCTCCATTTCTTATATAATTTTATATGTAGAGCTCATTTATACAATTTTATTCTCTATTTTTATCTCCATACCAAATACACTTAGGATATGTGTTTTTGAAAGACATGTTTTATTCTTTTTTTGGGAAAAGAATAATTAACCATGCATGTGTTTCATAATGAAAATGTTTTCCCGAATAATCATTTCTTTTAAACAGTCTTCAGTTGTATATTAATGTCCCTTTTATCTTGTGGGATCTGTAATATGGGTGTGGGGTTGGTAAGATTTGCAATTGGTTTAGCTTAGTTAATCAATTAATGAAATTAATTATATAAATAAGTTTTAGATTATTAAAATCATTTATTAACAAGTGTATGATTTAAATGAATTTAATTTATTTAATTTTTTTTCTTTGACTCAAAAGAAACAAAATTATTTGTAAAAGGAAAAAAAAAAAGAGTATTATAATTTTATTAGACGTGCAATATTTCACAGCAGCCAGAGATCGAGGATAATCAATTAATCATGGTAAAAATTTCTACAAATCAACTAAGGCGGCTTGCATAATTAGTAAATTAGTAGTCAAGGTCACCCATAAACCTTTTTTGTATGTCGGTAGAAAGGAATACCAGCCCCCAACACAAAAGAAAAGAAAAAAAAAAAAAAAGAAGAAAGGAATTATAGCTTGACTGGCTCGACAGATGGCTTAGTGTAAAGGTCCTAAGATTCAAGCGAAACTCACAATGCGCCAGTATGACGCAATGGGGACTCCAATTCAAAGCCAATTCATTGTCCTAATTAATATTCGTTTCGTTGAACTCAATGCCTTAATTCTTGGAATTTCGAACCCTGCTATTACATGGTTTTTCCTCAATTTGTTCATTTCTAGAAAAATAATTTAAGTACAACTTTTTTTTAATCGTTTTATACCCCACAGCAGATGATTCAATTAATTATTTTTTAAAGGTGACTTCAGCTGATGAATTTTTAGATTAGGGTATGCCAACGAACATTGAATCCATTGTCCTAATTGATGTTAGCGTGTGGCCCTTTCACATGCCACGTGCCCTTCGCTGTTGAATTTTCTGTCTATATCCATCAGAATCACTGAATCAAGCTACGTTCAGAATTCAACTTACATTGATCAATGAGAAGCTCGTAAATATTAAATAACTAGTGGAGTTATCCATGCAATATATGGGTAGATCATAAATTTGGATATAAGAAGATTTATATAATTAAAATATATAATAAATAAATTATTATTTGTATAATAAACATATATAGTATTATTCGTATAATATAAATATTTAATATTACCTATATATATATATAAATATTTAGTATTACTTACTATTAATTATTTATTAATATAAGTTAATTATAACAATATTGCTTATTTATCTATCCAAGTTATTTTTTTCTTTTTTTGATCAACTAACTATCCAAGTTATACTCCAAAATTTATATACTTCAAATGTGTTAAAAATGCATATTTCATATATTAATATACAATATAATGATAAGTATAATGTATCTACTTCCTTTATTCGTGTGATGTATAATTGCCTATCACCTGTTTTAATTTAACATTTATGAAAACACTTTTATATGGCAAAGGCTACCAAAAACTTTTCTAATATGTATACTCTTTTTACTTCAGGCATTTATGTGCTTGAAGGTGGATTTTCTAATACTATCAAATTCACCAATCACCCCCGCTATATTAATAGTAACTATACTTTTTCAACCACATACACAACTATCAAAGACTTCTAAATTCTAAACTGCATAAGGTCTTATACCTTGCCTTGTAGCCACCTTGATAGCTAGGATGTAGGCCTTGCTAGACAAATGTGGCGATCAATATTATCAAAGGATATTTTGATCTATTACAATCAAATAACATCAATCTAGGTAGCTTTTTATTGCATATTGGCAATTATTCAACAACAGACTACATTCACCTTTGCTTCATGATACTTAACACATACAACCATGGGATTCATCAACTTCTGCAAGAAATTCGAATTGCAATAAGCATTTCAAATAAATAACATAAGACTCTAGTGCAGAAACAATAACAACCAAGCATCAAAGGAACTCCAATAGTGAAGAAAAATATCAATAGTACAAAATAACAACCATCCAATCATCAAAATAACATCTTAGAATGGACAGCAATCATATAATTTGATAACTAAGGATATATTGTATCAACTTCATACCAACAACTCTGTATTACAGTAGTTGCAAATTCAATATAAGTACAATCCATGTCAGACTGGCCATTAAATTCCCCAGTCTGCCAATACACATTTGCATTATTCTCAAAATATATAAAAAACTATAGGCCCTAATCTATAATGTGTGCTAACATCCATTACACTCACCGAGTATCTTTAACTTCAGTCTCATCCCAGCACTATACACCTTTTTGCTAGTCATAATCCTCTCAGTTGTCCAGCAGTTTTAGTTTTCATTCAATTGTATCATAAAAAAATTTCAATTAACATTTACATTCTAAAAATTTTGTATAATTTTTACATTGAAGAATTTAAAATAGAATTCATTTTATATAAAATGACATATCAACTAAATATGAAGGACAAAAAGAATAAGAAAAAAATAATGTGATAAATCCTAATATTTTGAATAAGAAGAATTTTTCTACCAATTTCAACAATTCCTTTGATGTCATGAACATTCCATCTAAATAATCCAATTTTTTATATTTTTCAAATCTAAATAAGTACTGATTATTTTTTCATCAAATATTATTTGTGTATATTCAATTATACTAAGATCATGAATTTTTTTATTTTCTTTTTAATTTTGGTCCTTTTAGTTGGAAAGCTTTTCTTGAACTTCTTTTCTTTATAGGTAAACACATCAATACTCAACCATCGCAAAAGGATGGGAGCTAAAAGTCCATATCAAAAACATACATACTATGAATTATTATAGCAAGACATATAAAGCATTAATATATCACCTTTGAAAACCATCTAAAAAAATGACCTCTTAATGTGGCTTTTGGTCATCTACTTCAGCATAAGAAGGCCATTCTCATAAATCTTTTCCTGTGAGCAAAACCACTTTGTTTAAGCAATATATTAACCAATGTATGAACAAATGTGGTTCATATTGAGGAGATACATCAAATCTAATAAAAAAAAAAGGAAATTCCCTAACCTGATGGGCATATGAAGTTATGTTGAAAAAACTACTCCCAAATAAAATAAATAATTGCCTACAACCAAGAACTTCGATTTATGTTGCATGATAAAAACATATTCCCAATTAAATTGCCCTACCTGAATAACTAAAATTCTTGTTCAAGCTTGGTCCTCATCACACATATTGCTAAGTTTAGATCATCTACCATAGTATGCCTTATTTCTACCTTTGCAGCAACCAATTGTAACTGAATCGATTTTTGCTGTGATGTCATCTTTTATACTATCAATTCTTTTATGGCTTGCTTCAAGTGAACTTTCACTAATCAAATATAACCACTATTATTATATACTAAATCAAATAAACAAAGCATTGAATAGAAAGAGTAAAAAATTAAGAGGTCATATCAATTCAAGTATAAAGAAAGAATGAAGTTATTAATTTCATTTAGGTATTGAAGAAATTGGTACTAAGTATACACTGTATCCACTATCCACTATTTTTATGTATTGAAGCAAATCAACTAATTAAATACGAAACAAATAAGTAAAGAAAATACATTTTTCCCACTCAAAAATGTTAGAGATGATTAATTGATTAAATATAAATATTAAAACAAACTATAATGACTAGATGACCATACTACAATGTAATGGTTAATGGCAAATTAGAACCAAAAATATTATCTATACAAAATTGGAACATTACCTAAAATAGTGTTTCATCTCTAATTACACCATTGATACCTTGAAAAATTAGCAACTAAATTAATGGAGTTCTTATAATATTCAAACTCTATTCCATGATAGTAATGATATCTTTATTGTAAGAAAAAAAAATACTTTTGAAAAACCAACATAGTAGCTCAAGTGTGGCAATTGCTGAAATATAAACTAAAAATATCAAGATGCACAGATGATACAGTAGACTGGGAAGAAATGGAAAGGGAAATAGTCAAAGAAAGAATAGCATAATAAAAAAAAATTATCAAATACATAATCCCTACAAAAAATAGGTAACACATTACCAATCCTTGGAATATCACATTTTTATGTAACACATGAAGATGTTCCTTGCAAAAATTATTAGGTATTTTTGCAAAGTTCTACAAATAAAAGAAGAAATAACACATCACCAAAATATTCAAGACAAATTCATTAATACAATAGACTATGAGTAACAAAATACACACCACATGGATCAATGAGCATCCATAAACCCAAATAGTTAGAGTTATCATCATGACAATTCCTGAACAAATGTAAATAGACTATTCCATAAGAAACTCATAAGCAATAAAAAAGAACAATAGACAAAACTAAAATGAAAATAAATGAAAAAAATAGAACACATCATAAAGGAATAAAATCATAACAATGATAACCAAATCAAATAATCAAATAAAAAGATATATCATTGTGCACCAATTTAATTATATATTCAAATACATATCAGAATGACACTAATAAATAAAAATAACAAATTGAATCGCAAAGAAAATATTGAACAAAGATGAAAAAATATCTTGTACTAAATTAGTATAGATTAAAATAATAATCAAAACAAAAATAGAAGAAGTTTACAACAAAAATAAGAAAAACAGTGAAAAAAAATATAAATAATGAGATAGAAGCAAACCAAAGAAACATAATTAAGTAATACATATTAATCAATGAACCCATTGTAAGAAGGAAAATCGAACCTACATTTTGTAGGAAAAAAACATAAACTATAAAATAGAAGCAATAGCAAGAAGGAGAAGAAAATCAAAGTACCACCAGAAATTCATAAAATGAAAATATTTATACTAGTAATTGAATTGGGATTCACGTTAGACAGTAGCAACTTCGTACCACTGTGGCACTACCGTCCCCACCTCTTTGCCTTGCCTTAACCCAGCCGTTGCTAACCATGCACCACCGTCAGAGCATATCCAAGAGTGATATGTCTATTTGTAGTCTGAGCATATCCAATAGTAGAAGCACCTAATGAACAATATGAAAAAAAAAAAATAGAATTAAAATTCATGGAACTTGATAGAGGTGAGCCGTTGCACCTCCTTTGTGTCTTCCACTCTAGTAAACACCTTTGCAGCATCGTTGGACCCCATATTGCAATCCTTTTCATCTTGTTGTATGCTAGCCTTCCTTGTGTCATATTGTTGTCAAGACTTCAATTGTCCATTCATGTACCATAGCCGAGCTCCATCATTGCTTTCATCACCAGTCAGGCTAGCCGCACCACCAGACCATTGATGCGTTGTCTTCCCCCATGAATTGAAACATAATAAATAGAAGAAGAGGCGGTTGCATAGAAGATAAGAATGAAAAAAGAAATAAAATAGAAAGCACTTGAATGGTAGGTCATAGGTTCATGTTGTGGTTGCACTTCCTCATGCTTCAAAGGTAAATGCTGGAAATAATTTCAATTAGGGTTAGGGTAGACCAAAAGTTGCAAGCAGAAGGAATTCTAATAGATGGAAAGAAAGGATTATATTTTATGGCATTGGATGAAGATATACAGTGGTAACTGGTAAGTCTTCCTTTGTAAGCTTTCTCTTCATCTTTGAATATTTGAAAAACTTATCAAGTAAGTTTTCTCAATTTCATGTGTTGAATGATGGGATTGGGAAGGGATTTCACTTAATAGAATTGGTCAGTGTTTGGTGGCAAGTTGTTGATATCTATGGAAGAATACATATTATTGGTCAAGTAAAGTGGCAGATGGGTAAGAGTATTATTGGAAAATGTGGAAAGAGAAGAGAAAGAGATAGTGATATTGGAAAGTGTGGAAAGAATCAATCTTGATTGGTTCTCATGGGCGGCTCTTGTAAATATTATTCTGTATATTTCTTGTTTCAAAGCAATTAAAGGAAAATGAAGAGATTTATTGGTATCATCAATAACATAAGACCATGTAAGACAGAAAATGGACATAATGGTCAGTATTTGTGGCAAGTTGTAGGTATTTATGGAAGAATATATGTCATTGGTCAAGTAAAGTGGCAGGTGGGCAAGAGTAATAATTGATCACATGGCAAAAATGGAATGATAAGAAGAATTAAAAGGTTTTTGAAGGAATTGGAATTAATTACAAATAATAATTAATTAATTGGAAACAATAAATGATAGAAGAAGTCGCTGCCTTGCCAAGTGTAATTAGTCAAATACAGATGTAAGTGATATGAGCATTAATTGCTAATAGAGAAAAAGATAATGATTACTGCATCGATTATGAAAAAAATCTAATCATGTGGAATAAGATTAGGAATAGAAAGAATTCAAAGAAGATATGATAACATACATATACTTGGAAAGATTGATAAGAACTTGATCCTCACTAATTGATAAAGAATAATGGGGTGGGAAGGAAAAAAGAATCACAAACCAAAGATGCTAGAAGAAAAAAAAAAGGAAGAAAAAACAACCATGGCTACACATCCTTTTACCCAGGACCACTTTCTTCAAACCCCTAACACCAAAGCAGCAAGCTCATACCATGCCACATCGCCATCTCCATGACTAGCTCCCTACTCCCATGGGCTATGGCTGAATACGCAATTCTTACATTATATGTTAAGTGTGGAAATTTAGAAATTTGACTGTATTTGGATGAGAAAAAATGAACAAAATAAAAATGAAAAGAAAGAAGAAGCCTATGAAAAGCAAGAGACAAAGGAAATTTGAAAGGAAAAAGGACAAATAAAAAATCAAGAAGAAGAAGAAGAAACGTGTGGAATTTGGAAGGAGAAAGAAGAATGGGGATAAATAAAAGGAAAAAGAAGAGGTGTATAGAAAATTATCCTCAGTAAATTTTGAAGAGTCTTCTTTTAGATGTTTTTATTAAGTTAATTGTTTTAATTTGGATTGGATTAGATGAAGGGATTAGGAAGATGGGATTGGTCAATTTTGGTGACAAGTGTATAGATACCAATGAGTAATTGATGAATTAGTTGAACTAAGAGAATAATTGATCGATTATTTGAGTTTTTAGAATTTTCAAAAAATAAAATAAAATAAATTAATCCTAATTGACTGTTATAAGAGGTGGAATTTTTTGGAAGGAAATGAAATAAACCACAATATGACACCTCACCCATTCCACTTTTGCAGAACTGGTTTTTAGAAAAATATATATGATATATGATTCGTGAGCAACTAAATTGAAAGTACAAACATAGCGAGGGATTACCAAAAATAATAAATTGTTAATAAGGTAAGTTTACCCACAACAATAAAAGGCTAAATGTAAGTTATTTTTCTTTCTCCGTATCTTTCACCTTGCCATTAACAAAAAGTGGGAAAACTAAAATTTAGAATGCTGCTTTCTTCTACAGTCCTACGTCCTCTACTGACTATATATCCATAACAATTTGTATTGCTACTTGAAAATATACTTCTTTAATTATTATAAGTGTTAATTTTCTACATTGACCTTTTGACCATAATTCTATACAAAATGATTTGTGTCTGGGCAAATCTAAAGAAAGGACAAATATATAGTTGTTGTGTTGTTGACATTTGGCGTTATGTATGTGAGTACTGATTTTATTCTACAACTATACATTTTTTTAAGGGAAAAAAGTTAACCTTTTACTTTAAAATACAACAGATAAAAAGACAAACTGTGGTAGGGGGAACAAATTCTCAAGCTGCAGTGGTAGTACGCTATACTTTATCTTTATATTACTATATACTAATTAGGTTATGCTTAAAAACAATTTTAAAAGTCCAATTATTGAGAACGAGATCAATATTATCCTGATGAGAAACTTTCAAAGTTCATTAGACAGGGCTATATGTCTTTGAAGGAACAGAATACTATCATGAAGTTATTATTCTAACTGAATTCGTTTCAATAATTGCTTGTGGGTGATATCGTGCAGGCCTTCATTAGAAAACATTGCTAAAATTGAGTCTCAAATCAAAAGTTATAATAATCAAGATTCTATCATAGCTCATCATGAGACCCTTGCGCGTTAAGTTTGAACATGCCACAAACAAGATGGTGGTAACATATTATTATATTATATAAAAAAGTTATGCTTTTGTATTTATATGATTATATTATATAAAAAAGAAATAAATATATGTATTTAACAATTATCCCTTACTCAAAATTCTGACGGTAATTACTAAAATAAAAAAACTGATTTTACAGATTGTAATAAAATTTCATTTATTTAAAGTATTTATAGAGTTTAATTTTAATATATTGTCAACATAAAAATTTTTTATATAAATATCTAACCATATATTATCATATTAACAAAAATCTTGCAAATAAAAGTATGTAATTGAATAACAGTATAGAACCCTTTTATATTGACAGTGTATCAAAATTAATCTCAAATTAGTATCTATTTTCCCTTCAAATAATATTACAATGTGAATAAAACAAGAAAATAATTATTCAATTCTCATAATTTTATGTTGAGTTTGAAAAGAATGCCAAGTTCTAACTATAATAAGTAAATATAAGAAATTTTATAGCCAATTTCTTAGTATTTTGTGACCAACTTGGCTGTCCCAATGTTGCTTCTTTTCCTCTTGTAGATGGACTTGGTGGAAATTAATACATATAATTGTAAGCTACAAGAAGTCGAGAACATAATTAATTAAACTAAATCTTGCACTATAAACATTAGCACTAAATTTTGAATGGTCATCATTATTACTGAAATTACATTTACAGTCCATATCTGACAACTTAAAATAAAAAGTCAAAAATGGTGGCTAGAAAACTGGCTCACAATTGACATGACATGTGAAATTAATTAGCTCTTATCGAACGACATTCCTTTTCATAATGAAGCTTCATAAAGGAAGCAACAGGGTTGATCATCCTCCCATTTTTCTCCTCTCACATTAGCAGAAACTAAACTCTCTTATGATTTGCAAAGCATGCATTCCTGCAACTTTTCCCTACTGCTACTGCCATTTTTCATTTTCCTCATATTCCTCAACCATACCACAGCAACTACGCACATATTTTACCCCCCACCACCTTACTACAACTGTTCAAGCAACAACACTTACTCACCCAATAGCACCTACCAAACCAACCTTCAAACTCTTCTATCATGGCTTTCTTCCAATGCCACAACCACTACCAAAATCTACAACACCACGTTTACCGAAGGCAACACTTCTTCCAACAGTGCCACCATCTATGGCCTCGTCATGTGCAGGATTGGAGATGGTGACCCTAACTGTGAAGCCTGCGTGATAAACTCAACCAACATCATAACAAAACTGTGTCCCGTGGCAAAAGAAGCTATCCTTTGGGGTGACAACTGCTTCCTGCGTTACTCTGATCGTTATTTCTTCACCACAGTTGAAGAGAGCCCCAAACTCAGCTTCATGAACGAGCAGGACTATGTGGGACAGGTTGGCCTCTTCAACAGGATACTATGGGACACCCTGAACGATGTGAGGAACCGAACTGCTAGCGTTCCTTTTGGTTCTATGAAGTATGGCTACAAGTCAGTGAACATCACAGCTAACCAAACTCTATATGCAATGGGATTCTGCATTCCGTACCTTTCCTCAGACAACTGTAGTTGGTGTCTCAGCGATGCCGTAGCAGAAATTCCAACATCTTGTTGCAGAGGAAAAACTGGAGGAAGAGTTATTTACCCTAGTTGTGGTGTTAGATACGAATTATATCCATTTTACCATCCCCTCGCTTTTGTGTCACAACCTAATACACTGCCTCCTCTTAGCCCTTTGTCACTACCAGGTTTGGCAACTATAGTCATTGACCAAGACTCTTACTGTTTTTTCCTCTTCACAAGGTGATAATGTTTATGCAGGAAAAAGAAAAGATTCAGCGATTATAATTGCGGTGGTTGTCCCGGT